>CM035164.1:58728848-59206940 GCA_020205615.1 Panax quinquefolius | reverse complement strand
ATTTTCCATTATCAAAGCAATAATTCATATTATCCGAATAATATTATTAGAAAACATTATTGGCAATGTCAAGAAAGTTCATCTAAGGAGAGGTTTGGTCACCTAATTACGGCATGAAGAAGGAGAAATTCTTATTGAAAGCCCCTTTTCCTAGAACGGCACTGGTTGCACGATCGCTATTCGTTACGTAATATTATTTATGAATAATTAATTATTGATTTATATGATGAAGAAAATATTGATTTTATGTGGATATAGATGGAGAAAATTTTTAAATGTGACAATTGTTGAAAATTAATATTTTATCTTTTTCTGATAAAATAATTCATTTGAATATATTATTTTAATAATATATTAATGGTGATATTTTTTACAATGAATGTGGGATATATGAGTATATGAGGAGGAAGAGTATTTTTGTTGCATTAAATGATTAACACATGTTTTGTGTGTCGGTGGACCCCATTTCTTGACTGCAATTTGATTATAGCTTCTAAAATCGTCTGTATGTGGATTTCGGTAAATTTATGTTTGGAATTAAAAACTTTCTTCTGCAAAGTTGTAGAGAATTGAATTTCCTATAAAAAGTCGCAAGATTCGAATTTTCTGATAAAAGGGCTATTTATTATGAATTATTGAAGTTCCGAAGTTCCGAAATAATTGATTTTTGGAAGTTTTAATTATTTATTTTATGAAAAACCTTTTTTTACAATTTAGTGGGCTCAACATGTGATAAGAATGGGCTGATTTCAGTTGGTCTAAGGTGGGCTTGACAATTTTATCAATATATTATTATTATATTAAATTTTCTGCTTTGGTGTTCTAAACAATTTCCTATAAATAGGGTGCTTAGGTTAGAATTGAAAAACACACCAGAAACTAAAGTTTTCTCTCTCTTTCTCTCTCTATAATATCGAGCGTATTTTGTGAGTATTTTAGTACTTTGAGTATTGTTATACGGTGCAAGTTCTTTCAAAGACTATATCCAAAGATTCCAAATCGTAAGTACTATTCTTTCTGAGGTAAGGGATGTTATTTTCTTCGTAAGTGATATTATTTCTTCAATATCATTATGCCAAAATATTGGTCTGAATTTTTATCAAATTTAGAACTTTTCATGTCGAGGTTACTTATTCATGAATTACTATTCACGAGTTACTATTCATGAGTCACTATTCACGAGTTACTATTCACGAGTACTATTCACGAAGCATGATGATTTTTTTTGTGAAATTTCTATCTTTTAGTGTCGGAGTTACTATTCACGTATACGACACTATTCACGTATACGGCACTATTCACGAATACGACACTATTCACAGAAAAATTAAATTTTTGTTTTTCGTCCAAAATATCTATTATGGATACTAGCTTTGATTGTATCCATGTTTTGATCAATGTTGAATTTTACTCCACTCTGATTATTTATGAAGTATTTTTGAACTTGGATTGTGTAAAGTACGAATCCTTAATATTTTTTCTTTTGTTTCACTGGATTCGTTTTCTTTAAAATATTTTTCATCATTCTCAGTCCTAAATGATGATATTACTGAATATCTTTGGCCTGTAGTGCAAAGATGAATGATTTTTTGATGAATATCTTTGGCCCGTAGTGCAAAAATAAACATGTGTTTAGATGAACATAACCAACTGATGAATATCTTTGGCTCGTAGTGCAAAGATGAACAGGTGTTGAGATGAACATGACCAACAGATGAATATCTTTGGTCTGTAGTGCAAAGATGACTATTTGATTTATGATGTACATTGATTGATGTTACAGGGATAAAATATCGATGATGGACTTTTAAATTCATAGATGATAGTAGATATCATTCTCTACTTCACTCTTCTAATGAATTGTTGTTTCCGCTGCAGTTGTTGATCTAAAACTTGTTGTCTATTGTATTCTATCAAATTTTTCCCTGTTGAAGACTAAGGATAATTTGTTGTACATTATCTTAGTCATAATATTCTTTACTGGGCTAGTTGAGCTCACCCTTTTCCTTTTTATTCCATTTTTCTTCTCAGGAGACGAGAATATAACGGGAACTAGTCGGGGTGTGGAGTAATGGTTCAAGATAGTTGTTTTAGTAGTCCTCACTATTTTGTAAAATAGTGTATCAATAATTGTAATGAGGACTTATTTGAGTGTGGATATTGTCTAGAAGATAATATTTGTATTTAAACTCACAGTTTATGTGTTATCGTATTTTGTACGACAATTGTATTAATGAAGTTGTAGTTTTTTCTGTACCATGTATTTGGAAACTAAGAATGGGTTGGATGGAATGGACCTATTTTGGGGGCGTCACAATGACTCTTTGGTCTTGGTACCAATCTCCATACTTTGCTTCGTTCAAATTGGTTGAGTTCTTCCTACATGGCTTCTATCTAACTGGAGTCTTCCATAGCATCCTCTATCTTCTTTGGCTCTATTTGTGACAGGAAGCTTAGATAAAAACATTCATTTTGAGTAGCAACTCTTGTTTTGACTCTAGCACTCGGATGTCCAATGATTAGATCCTGAGTGTGATCTCTTGCCCATCTGTTGCCGATTGGGACATACGTCCACGATGCCTTCTGTCTTAATTCTTCAAGGTCTCTCTTCTTCTTGGAGTGGAGGCTCATTTGTCTTGCATGGACCTCTCTATGATCACATTCTCATGCTCTACGATTTCACTATCGGCATCACGATCAGTGTTGAGCTCGACGACTTCATTCGCAGTATCTTCTACCGTAGTGTCTTGAGGCACTATTTTGTTTAAGTCGGTTTCATCAAAAGATGATGTGTATTGAGACTTCATTCGTCAGTGATGTCTTTTGGTTTAACTAATGCCTTTGATGCATTCATGGATTTTCTTGAGTGTTTAAACCATTCTTAACAAGTTTGTAGTTTTTATTTGAAGTCGTGTATTCAAAATCAAGAAAAAGATGATGTGTATTGGAGACATTTCAACATTCATAAAATTCTCTAAGTGTAATTTGTCTTTTGGTTTAACTAATGATTTTGATGCATTCAAAATGGAAGGATTTTATGAGTGAGGAGTTTTTAAACCATTCTAGAAGACAAGATTTTTCTAAGTGGTATTTATTGATGATGTAAAATTCATTTGTATTCCAAAACTCAAGAAAAACATTTGAAGCTGAAAAACATTAACGCTTGACATTGGAAACATTAAGGAAGGTTTTTGGGTGTCCCTTTCCGTTACTTGTTCTTTGGTGTTCTCATTTTAGGTGAGATTTGTTTGAAAAAAACAAGTGAAAAAGGTCCCATGAAATATGTATAATGTCGACGATGGATTTTTAGGTGTTAAGAGTCGCCATTGGTTTTTAAATGGTTGTACCAACACAACCGAGAAAAAGGTTTTTGCACATTGACCCAAATGATGTGACATCGATATCTGGTAGGCAGTGAAACCGAGATTCATTTAGGGTCCGGGGACTTGGTTATGCTTGGGGAAGGTGTTAGGCATCCCCGACATCCGTGTTACCATGGTGACCGCCTCTTTTCAAGAAACTATTATCCGAGTGTGTGTGTGTGTGTGTGTGTGTGTGTGTGTGGGTCAATGTATTTGTTATATGGAAGTTGTGTGAGGCCTCTTTCAACCTATATATATGTGGTTTGAATTTATGTAAAATTCAATTTTTAGCAAGATATGGCAATGATATTTTATAAAAGAGGTTTTTCAAACCCTGATGCTCAATAGGAATTGAGACCTTTTACACTCCCATTTTATTAAGTGATCGGCTTGATTGATTTTATTTGACGGATGCGAGGCATCCGTATAAAAATAATGTACAAAGATAATGCCGACTTCCTCGTGGGTATGGAAACCATCTGAGGAAATTCAGACACCGCAGAATAATTTACAAGCTGCTTACAGCTAAAAATGTCCATCACGGGAACCGAATCTAGATTCAATGGGATGAATCTGTGATCACATGATTCCTAGGCTCACAAAATACTGCATTTTTATATAAAAGCAGTAAGCAGGTATATATATAAAAGTTGTAAATATATATATACAGACAGGATCACCAACCACGAAGCACTTCCATGGGGGATCAGAAATGTAAATAAAGCTGTAGATATGGTCAACCGCCACAAAGGAAACTCCAAAGTGGAGAAATGTAAATAAAGTCAGAATAAGGTCAATCGCCACGTAAATAAATCAAAAGTGTGATTTAAATGTAAAGAAAGTGTTAAAGTGATCAACCACCACGTAAGTAAACTCCTGTGGGACAATATATATATATATATATATATATATATATATATATATATATATATATATATAATATAAATAAACGCACCGGATGTGAAATCTGTGCTCATATAATATAGTTCGACTATATATATATATATATATATATATATATATATATATAGTTAATAACGCATCTGCATATAAAATCCAGGGCATCATCAAACAAAGTCCATATATATATAGTATATATATATATATATATATATATATATATATATATAAATTAATAAACGCGCACTGCATCAAAGTCTAGGCTCATCGAACAAGTCGACATACAGCTAATATATATATATATATATATATATATATATATATATATATATATATATATAAAGCAAGTACGCGCCTGCATCAAGTCTAGGCTCAATCGAGGCATAACTCGATAATGTTAGTCAATATATATATATATATATATATATATATATATATATATATATATATACAGATCGAATGAAACCACTGATCAAGTCCAAGGCAAAAGCAAGCAACACGACTCTCAACGTAAAAGGGTGTGTGCAAAGATGAAGAGAAAGACTCTAAAGTGTGTGAGAAGGCTTATAGCTAATCGATAAAAAAGGCTTCTATATCTTTTAGAGTGGGTAAACACTGAGCTTTTGTGGGTACAAAAGAGGCTATATATGAGCTCACTGTGTGTTTAAAAGTGGGAAAATACATCGTATGGGGCGAAAGTGCAGAGCAAATTGTGTGTGGTTTCCCGCCTTTTTTTCTTGCAAAATGGCCACCCCAAGCCCCATATTTATAGAGGGGGGAGCCGCAGGTCTACCACGGCACCTAGTAGCAGTGTACTGCTAGGTCGCCCGGGTGCCCCGGGCAAGGTGGGTCCCGCGGTGTCAAGAAGTACGACGTTACTTATTCGCTTTGGCCGCTCATAACTTTCAACCGGAGTCCGATGGAAGCATGCCATACCATTCCGGAAAGCTCTTTTTCGAGAGCTACACAATGATATATGATTTGACCTTTTTTGATTCCAGGAAGATGGGTCCATGACCAAAATGGCATTCCGGGTTTCGCCAGCAATCCGGTGAGCCGCTTTTTTAGTGTGTTTTGCGCCCGAAAGTTAAGATATCGCTCTTGTGGGACTTCCTTTGAAGTATTTTGAGTTGAAATGAGTGTATTTGATTTGAAGTGAAGTTGAGTTGGAAAAATGACCATTTTTCCCCTCCCGAGGTTATCTCTGATTTTGCAGCGTAGTTGTAGAAAATCGTTTCTCGTGGTTATCTCTCGAGGTTGGCTTTGTTGTTGACTTTTAACTATCCTCGTGGTCATCTCCGAGGTTGGCTTGACCTATTCCCTATGGTAGGGACTAAGACCGGATACCTCGGGGTCATCTCCGAGATTAATCGGCCTTTCTCCGGTGTGTGGTCCCAGATCAGATCCCGCAGCCTCGGGGTTATCTTTGAGGTTGGATTTGGTTACTCCCAGATTGTGATCCGGGGTTTGATGATGAACTTTTGGTAGTATTCGGTATGGATTTGGATTGTCTTTCAGGGTTCCCTCTTAAAAGACGAATCTGTCCTCCTGCAATGTTAGTAACAGTAGAAGAAAATTTTGAGTGTCTATAGATGCCTCTCTTTATCATGTTCATGCAATGCAATGGAATGGACATGATAAAGATTAGTAGACACTTCAAACATGACAAGATATTTTCAATGATGTAAATCGTAATGTAGTGAATGTTTATGATGAATGTGACAATATTTTCGCAAATTGCAGTCAGAATCGCACATCGATTTTTCGCGACATCGCACATCGCTTTTTCAGATTTGGCCAAATCGCACTTCGCGAACTCGCACATCGATTTCGTGACATCGATATCGTGATATCGCATATCGCATATCGCATATCGCGATATCGCAAATAGCATATCGCATATCGCATATCGCAATGTAATGAATATTAAAATGTATTCGCAAATCGCTTTACCTTTATCGATCATTGCTGATGCATATGCTAGTGTTGACTCCAATGGTTTGGCATTTAATCGTTGATGCTTGTTTGATGAAGATAAGTTGGGATTTTTTCCACATCTCTGATGGGGATAACGTTCCGAAATCACCAGACCCTCCCGATGTATTCGCTAGTAGTTGGAACGGTGACTATCCTGTTGATCGCCAAACTTTTCTAGTTCCCACTCGAACGGTGGTATACGAAGCATTCATTGCTGAACTGTGTTGATGTCGCGCTGTATTGATGACAATGGTTTAGAATACAAGATCTTCCGATAACTTCGCTGAAGTAATATTCCACTTATTACTTCACTAGACTTCACCGATGTTACGTTAGATTGATGATGACAACCACGGATGTCTCACCCTTTTGAGGTGATTTGGAGTTTCATTTCGTTGTTGGGTACTTGTGCCCCATTTCCTTAAGCTTTTGATTCGCAACCCTACCGAATCGATGACTCGAATGTCGCCGATATCCCTAGAGGGTGTAACTCATTCTTTTTTCGCGCTCAAATTTGAACTTTTGTAGAGGCCTCAACTTCGTGAGGACTTAACGCATGTTGATGGTGTAGATTTCATTCATTCATTCATTTGGCCTTTCGCTTCGAAAGTTGACCTTCTTTCTTAAGAATGCTCCCCTTCTTTTGATGAGAGGCTTTATCTTGTCCTAAACTTCTTCCATTCACCCTTTCTTGGAATCGAAAATGCCCTTAGTCCTTTTTCATGAATGTTACCGAGGGATTCATATGAGAAACTCTCTTTGTTGACCAAGTCATATTTGAATAGTATTAATAATGAATCGCCATTGAGATGATGATGGACCATGATGATGGCGCTAATCGTGCATTTTCCATTTTAGGATGATTGATAAATGCCCCTGTTGTTGAGTTGTTGCCGCTTAGAGATTGCCCCCAATCTTGTATAAGGGACCCAATATCTGGTTGTTGCCAATTTCAAAATTGCCCCAGCCTTGCTTGTTGTCTGGGGTTGTTGCTTTGATAAATGAGCTGATAAGACACCGAGATCGCAAGAGGCTTTTACTTCTGTACCATCTGGTGGACAGGTAGTGGATGTGGGCTTTGATGTTGACAACTCTTTCTGGTAGAGATGTTGCTTTGTTAGAGAGGTGATGCTCTAACTCATAGGGATATCGTCGTTGCGAGCGGGATGACGCTATATCTACCCGAGATATCGCATGTAGTTAGTTAGGTGGATCTGTTGCTCGTAGTAGAAACCTGGGCAGAGAGATCATAGTGTTACTTCCTTCTTCCGAGAGGGAATCCATGTTGGACTTGATAGCCCGTGATATACACCGATTTGTAGATGGGTTTGTATTTTCCCGCATGCACTAGCTTAGCCATTTTGTCATATACAATACACATTGTATATATCAAACAACATTATATACGGGTGGAAATATATGTTGATTCACTTCCCTTTAGTTGTGCCTTGCTACTTGCTTGATATTCGCTTATTTCTCCAGGACTTTGTGGATCGGATGTATTCTGAACTCCTCCTCGATGGATGGACGTTGAGATGTCTCTCAGATTTTCGTAATGGATCGTCGATCCGTGTGTATTTCCTACCATCTTTGGTGTCTGGGACTTGTTTCGTATGTGGTTATGGATAGGAGTGAGTTTGTTTTGTTTTTCGCGTGGTGAGACCGGACCATATAACATGGTCGCCACGTACTCCCATGTATGGGGAGATCAGTCGACGTAGTTCGCCCTCTCAGGCGAGATGAAAAGCGTAATCCCATGTGAAGGAGTCGAGTGGGGAAAAGAAAGTTTGATCCTAGGTTGAGGATAACCGAGGTGTGAAAAGTTTGATCCCATGTATGGGTAGCCAAACCGCAAACGTAAGAGGTTCAATTGCGGTGGGATGACCTAAGTGGTATGATCGCGAGTGAAGCCAAAGTCTCTTGGCTTGAAAGGATGTTTTCGAGGGGCAAAGCGTGGAAAGGAGTCATGTGGTAAAGGGTTAAAGAACCGGAATGACCGGTGATCCGATGATCCAAAACCAGGATGTTCGCTTGATGGTAACCTTAGATATAGTACCGCTTCACATGGTGTCCGACATGATAAGTCGTGGGAAATTCATCGCCGCCCATTTTCGTAATCAAAGCGCCTCCGTCAATACCTCCTTGATAATAAACGGGCCTTCCCAATTTGGAGAGAATTTTCCTTTAGACCGAGCTTGGTTGTCAATGATCTTCTTCAAAACCAAGTCGTGGTTGTTTGAACCGCCAGTAGTTGGACTTCTCTCGTTGTAGGATCTTCTTTACAAGTAGAGGGCCGCCATGTTCGGGCCACATACTACACCATGGATCTCATCCATGAGTCTATGAGCTTGGTCTTGGTCCGCACATCCGAGGAGACCTAGTCCTCGCATCTTTTTTTGTATAGTGCATCTCCGATCGTAGAATTTCATAGCAAGTCGATGGATCCTTTTTTTCTCGGTCAAAGCTCACCTCGGTGGGTGTAGATCTATCTTGTGAGTGCTCATTGATATATTGATATCAACGGTGTTGGATGGGAGGTAGCTCATCCGATACTTCTTCAATGTAATTCCCATAGGCTGGAGCCTTTTGTTGGGCAAATGTGAGGGTTAGCATGTCTTCCTTGTCATGTATGTTGATCAAGGAGTCCCAAGTAGCTAGAGCATCTGAAAAATCATTCCTATTCCGAGGAATGTGGAGGAAGGATTTTCTTCAAACTCCAAGCCATCAGTAGAACTCCGCCGATGGTAAGGCAAAGAATCAGAGAACCTTTTGAAGATTTTTTTTTTTTTTTTTTTTTTTTTTTTTTTTTTTTTTTTTTTTTTTTTTTTTTTTTTTTTTTTTTTTTTTTTTTATTAGATCGTGGAAAAGAGCCATATGGTTCATCGATAGGTAGCTCTAAGATTGATGAGGCCGAATGACAATCGCTCATGTAGCAAAGGGCTCCCCAAGGCGTGATGAATGAAGTTTTCTCATGATCATCTTCAAAGAACCATGATTTGATGGTACCGCATGAGCAATCAAAGAAAGGAGTACATGTCGATCGAGTCAGATTGTCAATGAGTATGTGGATGAACAAGACGTGAAAGCTATCTTTGAGGCAAGCTTTATTCAAATCTCTATAATCCACATAAACTCGCACTCCCTTCCCGCTTTTCGCAAGACGGGACTATGTTGGATAGCCATTTAGGTATGTTGACACCATGATGATGTCGGCTTGAAATTGTTTCACAATTTCTTCTTTAACTTTTAACCTCCACTCGTGTTTTAATCGCACCGAGCTTCTCACCGAGTGGCTTGAATTCCCCTCTGATGGGAAGGCGATGAATGACAATGTCAGTGGATAAACAGACCATGTCTTCGTGAGACCATGCAAACACATCCTGGAATAGGGTCAATAGAGTAACCATGTCATTCCTTTGGTTTGGAGTGAGGTCCGTACCAATCTGGACTTGTTTGGGGTTTTCTAAGGTTCCGAGGTTTAAAAAGAGGTGGTTTGATCAAGATTTGGCTTGGGTTTGTCTTCGACCCATTCTTTGATCTCCGAGGTATCTCATAGTCATCTCAGATTTCCATCAAGTCTCGAGTCCAACTTTACATCAAAGTTACAGTCCTTGTGGAGAATAGGCACCTCATCAGCAAGTACATGCACATCTAAATTCAGAGTCCTGAAACAAAATATGCTTTCACTTAGTATATAACAATGTTCAATCACACAAAATGTTAGCTCAGATGAAAAAAGTAATCGCTAATACTGCATGTAAAAAAGTAAGCAAGTTATTGCTATCTACAAGGTAGAAGAGAGTTTCTTCCCTTTTACCCTCGTCGGCAAATGCAAGGAGTGGTGCTCCAATTGTCGAGGGCAAAGTCTTGGTGGACTGCAGTGATGGAGGGGCTATCATCAACCTCCTTCTCCCGAATGATGACCATTACATCTGGGCCATCATCGTCTGGGGTGTATCTGTTTGAGAAGTGTTTGTTTGGGTTTTTATTTGGTTTGACCGCACCATCGATGGTCGCCATACGCCTCTATGAAGAGGAGATCGTGTCTTTCGTAGTTCAAAGCTTTGGTTTGAAAAGGTTCAAAGGGGTAAGTGGTGAGAAGAGTGTAGATATTTTTTTTTTTTTTATTTATTTACATGCATGGAAAATAAAAGGCATACTACTTAAGAAAGTGATACTGTTTCAACATTTTCTCGAACTCGCAACTTCATCCCTCGGATCTACATCTTCTCGGCTAGTTGAGGCCTCGATAGTCCAGCTTGTCGCTGGTTATGTTGCCTTCGTGGCTCGTGATAGAGGTTACCCTTGATTCTCGAATGTCTTCGCCATGGCCATAACTTGATTGCTTCCTCGATTCAAGACATTCCTCGTGGACGCTTTGAAATGGACGATCGCAAAAAGGGATGAACTCGATTCTCTAATGGGTTGGATTTCTCCGATAATCTCTCACCACCTTTTTTCTTCATCTATTCCTTCGCTTTCTTCATGGGTTTCAAAGGATTCAACCATGAAATCTCCTCGAATCGTTGTGGCATTTCTTGCAAAGAACTTTCCTTTTGGTTTTTTCTTCCTTGAAAGGATTAGTATTTTCCTCGCATCATCCAAGGTGATAAGATCAGAACGTGGTTGATATCTTGGAACCATAGGACGTTTGATGTTGGGTGGGGAATCTCCTTTGGGGATGCCTTTGTCTCTTCTCGTCATTTCTTGCATTAGATCAATCCACCTTGTGTTTCGCGTAGAATTGTCGCTCATAGCCTTCACCTCATTTGAATCGCCTCTCTCGTCTCGAATGGACATCTTAAGCTTTTTATTTCCTTTTCGCCTTTTTTGGTCATGGAAATTTATATCCAATTTCCATTTTCAATGAGATCCCGGATTTTATGTCGCAAAGACCAAGATTCTTCATCAGATGCCCAAGTGAGTTAGAATGGTAGAGACATATCTTCGTGGAATCATAACTCTTTATCTTGGGTTTTATAGAGGCAAGAACTCAAGTAATCCTTCCTTCGCTTATCGTAAAGTGTAGCATTTCTTCATTGGATTTGCTCAGAGGGGTGAATTTTTTGACTCTTTTCGAGGTTGTTTGATCTTTCATCTTTGAGAATTCGTGATTCCTCGATTGGTTCTTCCGTTGGCGAGATCTTCTAGCAATTTTATCATCCCCATTTTCATATTTTCACCGCTTTTGATCTTCTTCATTTAATGGGCTCATCGTGGAGTCCTTTTTTTCTGGCTTTCTCGATAGTTGAGTGAAAAATTGCCTTATTTCCGATGTTGGCATGCACTATCGCCTTAGCCGCAAGTTTACTTGATTCGGATCGCATCCAATTTTTGCACATCGCATACCCTCCTCCGAAGTTTTCCCACTCTAGGACATTTGTTATGTGCTTTTGGGGTATTCCTCCATCCTTCGATGATATTTCATTAATTGGATACATTTCAGTGCTTTCCTAATTCGATCATGTTTACTTCTTCGAGATCATGTCGCAAACGGAAGGTTGGTGTTGATATTTTTGTTGGTCAGTTGTTCACCACAATATCGCCACTTTCGATCGATTTTGAATCTTATGTTTTAAGGACCAACAATCCCGTGTGTATCGTGGTCCCGAGACCCCGAGTGGTAAGCACATCTCCGGCTTGATTGTATCTTTTGCTCCCCGGTTCCAGAGGTGGAGCTAGTTCGGTAATTTTTTTGTGATCCATTAATATCGCCAATACATTTTCAAGGGAATCGCCAAAGTGGAGTGAATAACCGATTTTCCGTTCTTTCAATTTTTTTTTTCCCGTCTGGGTATTGGTTGAATGTAATCTGTTGTTGAGATGGCAGATTGTCTTGCATTTTCCAAATGGGGGACTGTAGTTCGCCTCCTAGCTTGCCCTCGGACAACAAGGGATACATCTTCATTGCTTTTATCTGCACCCCTTGGGATCACTCGTGATACTTGCTGGGCCATCAGATATGTTCATGATCGCTTCCAAGGTTGTGAAGTCTTTAATCTTGCCTCGCCTTCAGCCCATCTCTCGCCATTTCACCGTGTTTGATCATTTCGCAAATGGCTTTCCTATGCCTCGCTAAGATCCTCTCATAGTAAGGAGCCTCTCGATATCAATAAATGTCATTACCATCTCGCTTTCATTCATCGATGGAACGACTTCATACCGCTAGATGTCTCCACCTTTGGGCATATTCTCTAAAGATTCAAGATTTTGCTTTTTCACTTTAGTCACTTGATATCGATCCGGTGCCATTTCAGGATCGAAAACTCAGATCGATTTAGAAAGGCGTGGGCCAATTCTTCCTGGGTTGTGGATTTTGGCATTGTCAAGTCCAGCATACCAGCTTTAGCTTCTCCAAGGAGACTCTTTCAAAAAAAGTTGCATTCTCGAGGCTTTCATTTTCAAAGATAAGACCCCAGCTTCGCCAATGTACACTTTTAGGTGCGATAGGATCGCCGCCCCATTGTACTTTTCAAACTCGGGGACTTTGAATTTGGTAGGATATCGAGCCTCGGGAATATACAGAGATCCGAATAGTGACACTCCCATAATTTCCAAATCCCTTTAATCGACCGGATGGTATCCTCCATTTGTTGGACTTTCTTTCTTATATCCCCCGCTCGATCATCCCCGAGATTTGTGATTTCTTTATTGGAATGAGGTTTAGGTATCCGGTTTCCATCTTTTTACCAATGCCCCGATTTCCCCTAGTGTGAAGGACTCGTTAAGTAGGCATTGTGTCTGCCCTGCGTATTTTTACTTTGTTCTTTAGAAAGACAACCAATTTCGCTATCCGATTCCTTAATCCTTCAAACTCTCTCTGGAAACAGAGTAGGATCAGTCAGGGCTCTTGTAGCCATGCCTAACGGTGGGATCAATGCCTTCTTGGACTTTAAACGGGTCTGGACCGATTGCTTCCTCGCGAAAGACTTGCATAGTTTAGTCTTTAGGGAATGTATATAATAACATGCTATGTGAGGTGTCCATTTTAGGAATTTTATCCCGCAAAACGGATGTCACTGTTTCAGTAGCATGCTAAATATATATGTGTACACATTTCTTCATATTTCTCATTACATGGAGATATATATGGAATGTAATTACAAGTAATTGTGTTTACAAGTAATTGAAATGAGAGAGCATGAAGAGACTTTCCTCCGCTTTTGGGTTTATCGAGGTCGACCTATCTTAGGTTACTCTCGTGGCTTTTTTGGCATGAAGGTTCCCAAATCATCGCAATCTACTTGACGGGAAGTTAATCCGGTCTTTTCAACCGAGCGAATTTGGTGGTGCCTTTTCCGAGCCTCCTGAGAATTAGTCTTCTCACGAGTCCAAGAATCAAACACCGACGGATAGCCTCGGTGGAGGGACCACACAACATACATTCACATACATCGCGTCTCACCGTATGAAATGATGACATGTGCTACTAATAATATCACAAGTAGTTATGGTGCGAAGCACTAATATCACAAGAAAGTTATGGTGCGAAGCACTAGCATCACAAGCAAAGATTATGGTGCGAAGCACTAAGTGCAATAAGGAAATGCATTCGTACACATTCATCAAATGTAAATGCAACATCCACACACAAGCAGATAACAATTTTGAAAAGATTGTAATAGCGGCTTAAGTCCTCTTACTGGAGTCCCCAACAGAGTCGCCACCTGTCGACGTCGGGATTTTTGGGTGTCCCTTTCCGTTACTTGTTATTTGGTGTTCTCATTTTAGGTGAGATTTGTTTGAAAAAACAAGTGAAAAAGGTCCGACATGTATAATGTCGACGATGGACTGTTAAGAGTCGCCAGTTGGTTTTTTAAATGGTTGTACCAACACAACCGAGAAAAGGTTTGCACATTGACCCAGTGATGTGACACTGATATACGGGTCGGTGAAACCGAGATTCATTTAGGGTCCGGGGACTTGGTTATGTGGGGGGAAGGTGTTAGGCACCCCCCGACATCCGTGTTACCACGGTGACCGCCTCTTTTCAAGAAACTATTATCTGAGTGTGTGTGTGTGTGTGTGTGGGTCAATGTGTTGTTATATGGAAGTTGTGCGAGGCCTCGCTCAACCTATATATATTGTGGTTTGAATTTATGTAAAAATTCGCTTTTTAGCAAGATATGGCAATGATGTTTTATAAAAGAGGTTTTTCAAACCCCGATGCTCAATAGAATTGAGACCTTTACACTCCCATTTTATTAAGTGATCATTGATTGATTTTATTTGATTTTGATGCGAGGCATCCATATAAAAATAATGTACAAAGATAATGTCGACTTCCTCGTGGGTATGGAAACCATCTGAGGAAATTCAGACACCGCAGAATAATTTACAAGCCGCTTACAGCTAAAAATGTCCATCACGGGAACCGAATCTAGATTCAATGGGATGAATATGTGATCACATGATTCCTAGGCTCACAAAATACTGCATTTTTATATGAAAGCAAAGAAAGTGTATATATATAAAAGCAGTAAATATATATATATAAATGATCACCAACCACTTAAGCACCTCCATGGGGATCGTAAATGTAAATAAAGTCAGATAGTTATCAACCAACCGCCACGAAGGAAACTCCAAAGTGATGTAATGTAAATAAAGTCATAAATGCGGTCAACCGCCACGTAAGTAAACTCAAAAGTGATTTAAATGTAAAGAAAGTCAGTAAAGTTTATCAACCACCACGTAAGTAAACTCTGTGTGGGATATATATATATATATATATATATATATATATATATATATATATATATATATATAAATATGGATGTAAAATCTGTGCTCATCGAATGTAGTTCACCACGCTCATATATGTATATATATATATATATATATATATATATATATATATATATATAAGTTTAATAAACGCACTGATATAAAATCTCAGCTCATCGAAACAAAGTCCATACATATATAATATATATATATATATATATATATATATATAAATATAATAAGCGCCTGCATCAAGTCTAGGCTCATCGAACAAAGTTCACATTATATATATATATATATATATATATATATATATATAAATCAAGTAAACGCCTGCATCAAGTTCAGCTCAATCGAGGCATAACTCGATAATGTTAGTCAATATATATAAATATATATATATATATATATATATATATATATATATATATATATACAGACGAATGAAACCACTGGATCAAGTCCCGCAAAAGCAAGCAACACGACTCTCAACGTGTAAGGGTGTGTGCAAAGATGAAGAGAAAGACTCTAAAGTGTGTGAGAAGGCTTACAACCGATCGATAAAAAGGCTTCTATATCTTTAGAGTGGGTAAACACTGGCTTTTGTGGGTACAAAAGAGGCTATATATGAGCTCACTGTGTGTTTAAAAGTGGGAAAATACATCAGATGGGCGAAAGTGCAGAGCTTAATTGTGGCAGGTTTCCGCTTTTTTTTTCTTGCAAAATGGCCACCCCAAGCCCCATATTTATAGAGGTGGGAGCCGCAGTGTCTTCATGGCACCTAGTAGCAGTGTACTGCGGTTGCCGGGTGCCCCGGGCAAAGTGTGGGTCCCGCCGTGTCGGCACGACGCTATTGCTCGCTTTTGGCCGCTCATAACTTTCAACCGGAGTCCGATGGAAGCGTGCCATACCATTCCTAAAGCTCTTTCCGAGAGCTACACAATGATATATGATTTGACCTTTTTGATTCTAGAAAGATGGGTCCATGACCGAAATGGCATTCCCGAGTTTTCGTCAGGCAATCCAATGAGCCATTTTGTGTAGTTTGCGCATTCCCGAGTTAAGATATCGCTCTTGTGGGACTTCCTTTGAAGTATTTTGAGTTGAAATGAGTGTATTTGATTTGAAGTGAAGTTGAGTTGGAAAATGACCATTTTGCCCCTCCCGGTTATCTCCTCTTTTCGCGCAGAAGTTATAGCGCTGTCAAGCTTTCGTGGTTATCTCTGAGGTTGGCTTGCTGTTGACTTTGACTATCCTCAGGGTCATCTCTGAGGTTGGCTTGACCTATTCCCATGGTTGGGACTGAGACTGGATACCTCGGGGTCATCTCCGAGATTAATCGGCCTCTTCTCCGGTGTGTGGTCCAAGATCAGATCTTGCAGCCCGGGGTTATCTTCGAGGTTGGATTTGGTTACTCCTAGATTGTGATCCGGGTTTGATGATGAACTTCCGGTAGTATCCCAGATGGATTTGGATTGTCTTTCGGGGTGGTTCTCCCTCAATGTTAGTAAAAGAAGAAAATTTGAGTGTCTCCACCTCCGCAATGTTAGTTCTTATGCATAACAGAAGTTAAAATTTGCATCAAGACAACTAAAGGTTAAGGGGAAAGGTCAGAAAAATTGATGCTGATAACAACTCAGGAGGAGCTCATTTCAGCAATGACAAAACTGGAGTTGGAAATCAAATTTTCAAAAAAATCTGACGAACAACTATTCTAGATAGAAGTTGGTCCAACTTTAGTGAACAAAGTGAAGAATGCTCAACTACAAGATGAAGAGTGTGGGAAAATCAAAGAGAAACTGATTAAGGCGGTGATATAAAATACAAGGTTGATACCGAAGGATTACTACGGTTCGAGGGAAGAATTTGGGTTCCAGCAGTGCTAGAACTGAAAGACGAAATCTTGACCGAAGCACACAACATAAGATATTCGATTCATCCAGGAAGCACGAAAATGTATCAAGATTTGCGCCGACATTTTTGGTGGCCAAACATGAAAAGGGATGTTGCTGAATGCGTAGCGAAATGCTTGACATGTCAAAGAGTAAAAGTCGAACATCAAAGACCAAGCAGGTTACTTCAACCGTTGGAAATACCGGAATGGAAGTGGGAACACATCACGATGGATTTTGTGGTGGGTCTTCCAACTACTCAGAGAGGATGCGATGCAATTTGGGTGATAGTGGACAGACTGACAAAATCAGCGCACTTTCTACCAATAAAGATTAGATTCAATCTTGATCAGTTGGCAAGATTGCACATTAAAGAGATCGTTTCGACACATAGAGTGCCAGTATAAATTATGTCCGATAGAGATCCGCGATTCACGTCGAATTTCTGGAAGAGACTACAAGAATGCATGGGAACTCAATTGCGAATGAGTACAGCTTATCATCCACAAACAGATGGCCAAAGAGAATGAACAATTCAGACATTGGAAGATATGCTAAGAGCATGTGTCATGGACTTTAAAGGAAGTTGGGAAGAACATTTACCGTAGGTGGAATTTGCTTACAACAAGCATTACCTGCTGAGCATCGGATGCCACCTTACGAGGCATTGTACGGCAGAAAGTGCAGAACTCCACTGTCCTGGGATGAAGTCGGTGAACGCCAACTGTTAGGACCAGAACTGGTACAAAAAATGGCTGACGTTGTTAAACTCATCAGGACAAGATTAGTAGCAGCCCAAAATAGACAGAAAAAGTATGCTGATCAACATAGACAAGATCGCGCATTCGACGTAGGGACTTTTGTATTTTTAAAAGTTTCTCCTTGGAAAGGGAAAATTCGTTTCGGTAAAAAGGGAAAGCTAAGCCCGACGTTTATTGGACCCTTTGAAGTGCTGCGACGAGTGGGAGAAGTGGCTTACGAGGTAGCTCTACCTCTAGAGTTGGAGAACATTCATAATGTTTTTCACATTTCGGTGTTACGACCATATAAACCCGACTACAAACATGTGATCGAGTATGAACTATTACAGTTTTAGAAAGATTTGTCTTATGAAGAGGTTCCTATCCAGATAGTTGACAGGAAAGAACAAGTGCTCAAGAATAGAGTGATACCTTCTGTGAAGGTGATATGGAGGAACCACAACGTTGAAGAAGCTATGTGGGAACTCGAAGAGAAAATGTTGAAAGAATACCCTGAGTTATTTGTTTAATATGTGTCTTCGATTCTGGGGACAGAATCTTTGTAAGTAGGGAAGAATGTAACGAATGATTTGTTTGAGTTGTGATTCTGATGACAGAATCCTTGTAAGGAGGGAATGATGTAACATTCCAGAATTTTAAAGTGTAATATTAAATATTTATTGATTTATATAAGTATTTAATGGATTATGTTTATTGTTGAATAAATAATTGTTCAATTTGAGTTGATGTGATTTAGTTAATTATTTGTTGAATAAATAATTAAATATTAAATATTAAATATTTATTTGCAATATTATATGGCAATTTGAGTTGATGTGATTTAGTTAATTATTTGTTGAGTAAATAATTAAGGAGCTAAGAAAATTAATTGTTATGAGGTTATATACTAATTTAATTTAATAATTAAGTTAGAGAGCTAATAATGATTAAATGAATTATAGTATTTTAATTGGAATTGTGATTAAAATAAAGTGTTAGTTGATTAAATAAAATTATAATTATAAAGAAATTATAGTTTTATGATAATGATTTATGTATTAAAGTAATTTAATAGATTAATATTTGAATTGATTAAATTTATTATTTAATTAAATAGAAGTGTGACAAATAACCTTGCTATAAAGGAGTTATTAAAATAAATTAAGGGAGTTTAATTCAGTTTTGCCAAACAAGGCCTAATGCCTATTAAGTCTTTAATCTAATTGTGTTTTACCAAACAAGGCATAAGGGTTAATTGATTATTTTTAGTGGTTAGCCAAACAAGCCTTATGGCTTTTGATTTTCAAAATAAAAATAACTGATGTCAGTTAAGTTAGAGTTATATTATATATTTAATATATACATTATATCCATATACGTTATATTTTTATTACGTAAACTAGAGTTAGGAGAAGAGAGAAGAAGAAGAAGAAGAAGAACACAGAGAAAAATTTGAGAAAACTCTATGAGAGAAAGTGAGTGATTCTAACAGGTTTTTGAGAAAGGAATTGGAGAGAAGAAGCTTGAGAATAACCATCATCTTCTTAATCAAAGGTAGGAGCTTAATCTTTTCTTTAAAAAGTTAGTTTTTTTCTTCTTCCAAAAAAGTTCTCTGTGAAAATTTTATAAAAGATAAATTGTTGTTATATATATAGTTTTGTATGATTATTGATTATAAGGTTTTTTTATGAGTTTATGCATGATTAGAGAGAAATTAATTCATGTATGTATGTGTTTTGTGAAGAAAATATATTACAGAGTGTTCATATGAAAAATATATGAGTATGGCTTAATTTAAAATAGAAATTAAGGTTTAATTAGTTGTTAGATTGATAAATTGACTATGGAAATAGATAGAGTATGTATAATCATAACTATGATGTTTTAAAATTTCTGTTTTGATTGAAAAACATAATCATAGTGTTGATTTTCATTAAAAATGTCAACAATGGAGTTTTTGCCAAAAATATTGAATTTGGGTGATGTAACTTTGATGTTTATGTTATTTTATGAGTAGAAACATGTTAGAAGTCTTCACAATATGTTTATATGAAGTCTATATATGTATTACATGTTAATCAATCTATTAGATTTGAGCTTTTAGGCCAATTTGGCTTTTGTTCATGTTCTTGCAAGAGCTTGGTCGTGGGATTCGAGTCCGCAGTCGCAGCACTTGCCCAAAGCCGTGATAAATCTCATGCCATTATACGGGCGCCATGTCTTATGTAGCGCCAACCAATGGCTAGCTGTGACCTAGCCTGGCGGCCTTGATTGAGTGTCATGCATGTAGCGAACCATGATGTAAATCGTGGTAAATAGCAGTCAATGAAAGTTAGCGATGAGTTACGGCAGGTTTTGTTTAAGTATACAAATTTTGAAAATAAATGTTATGTGTTAATAATATGAATGTTAAATGATGATTTCAGTAGTATTAAACTATGAATGAGCACGTTATCAAGAGTTAATTAGTATTAACGTAGTTTGATTATGTGAATTGGTAAATTAACCTACATGATGTATACATTTTGTTTATATAGATATAAAATGTTGGTAATGACTAACAATGTCAATATGGCATATGTATAGGGTATTGATTCAAGTTGTAAGGTTTAGCTTGTGCTAAAGGCAAGTTTTCTAACTCTATTTTATAATTGAGCAAGTTCTCTAACTCAACACTTCATTGTGTGAGTTTAATTTTATTTGGTACATTATTATTTTCAAATTCAATTACAATTGTGTAAGTTGCTACCTCTACACTTTCGTAGAGCTAGGTTGCCTATTGTTGAGTAAGTCATTGTATCTAGTTGATCATGACGATACAAGTATCCCAAATCTTATAGTTTAAATCTTGAGCAAGTTTTCTAATCTATTATCTTGTTAATTCAATTACTGTTTTCCATTCGATTACTATATAATGATATAAGTTATTTGGAGCAAGTTATTCTTGTATTTAACTTGTTGTTTAGCATGCACAACTATATATGCTATGCATGCTTATTATTCAATTCTAATTAACCTTGACTTAGTGTTGTTCAAGCAAGGTATGCTATAGTTATTCAAATTGTATGCTATTAGATTATTCCTAATGCATAACTTTAGTTACTATGATTGGTTCAAATCATGATTATTCTATAGTATAGTGTTATTGGTCTTATCAACTACTCCTTAGTTGATGTTCGTTGAATTCCAAATTACCTTGAAAGCTTATCCAAACCAAACTTACTTTGGTACGGACTTGTATTCTAAATACTGAGATGAACAACTCTTTTAATAGAGGTTTACGCTTAGCGTTGAAATGGTTGTGCACAATACATTGTACGAAGGGTTGATCCCCTAAAGCATGGAGTCCTTATAGTCTTATGACTGTTAAAGTTAAAGTTGAAAGATTACTTATAACTGTGGACATGAATCGTGGTCATTAGACCCTCAGCGAGTGTTATAATTTTCAGAAAGTTAATAGAATATATTTTTCAGTTCTATTGAGCCTAATACTGGCAATTGATTCAATAGTTTAAAGATTTATTTATTGTTATTTCAAGTGGGCCTTGTTTGCTCACTCTTGCCTGTAAAATTTCTTACTGCTAAAGTTGAAACTGGTGATGTACCTAGCACCAGTAAGGGAAAAGGAAAGATGAACAAGTATTGAAGACTTGTAATAGATTTGATAGTTTTATTATCAAACTTTGGTTTAAAGATTGTAATGAAGTTTATTTAATTTCTGCATTTGAATGATTATTGTTAAAGGTTAGATAACCTGGGAGATTTTTATTTGAGTTTAATCATGTATGGGCAGGTTTTTATTATTCAATTTTATTATAATTGGGTAGTTATAAATGAATGTTATGATTAAGTGAACACCAAATCTTGAGGAAATGAAGTACCAGGATTTGGGGGTGTCACATAGACATTTCCTTCTCTTGTCCCGGTTAGCTTTACAGCTGATGTCTTCAAGGTTGGTGAGTAGAGGTTAGGTTATTCTTCTCTTTTATGAATCCCAGACCAGCATGAGATCCTTTACTCCTATGAGTAAGAATAGAGACAGCATGACAAGGTTTAACTGGTTCTTCTAACTGTGAGGATTTCACAAAGGCAATGCCTCTACTAAAACTTGAGGCATTACTAGTGCTAGTTTCCTTTGTCTTTTCCACATAAGGCTCTGAGATGGATTCCCCAAAGCCTAGACCTGTTCTATCGAATGTGCTTCTCTGACTAGAGAGCAGGCAGTCCATGGATGATGAGGATTTGTTCCATGCAGAGATAGTCTTCTCTAGATCCTCAATTTTAGAGGTTAGATTAGATTCCCTTTGTGCATTGAGTGTGTTTGTCTGTTTTAAAGTTTTATTCTCAGCCTCAAGCTTGGAAAGAAGATTAGTACTTAGAAGGGTTGTTTCAAGCTCTTCTTGAACTTTCTTCTTCTCCTCTTGAAGAAGTGAATGATCTTTAGACAAGACTCTGAACCACTTTATATATTGATGTAGATTAGTGGTTATGCCATGCAGTGCAATTCTTAAGTAATTCATGTTTACATCAGGTGAGTTGAAATCAAATACCGCGTCGAGACTTACATCATGTATGTTGAGGCTTTGTTTGTCCTTTGCATGTTTGGCCATTAAGCACAGATTGGCCATTTGTGGATCTTCTTCATCTCCAAAGTCAGTATTTGAGTCATTATCTGAATCACTCCACGATCCTCCAGCTACCAGACCTTTGTCTCTTTTCTGAGGCCTCTTGTTTCCTTTGTATTCCTTCTTTGCATGTGTTTTCTTCTTTAGTTCTTCTTTGATGGGTTTGTTGCAGTTGGCGATGAAGTGGCCAGGCTTTTTGCAAATGTAGCATAGGTCATTCATTTGCTCCTGGCTGTTGTAATTGCTGACCTTCTTTGGCTTGCTGACTCTGCCTTGTCGCATGAACCTTCTTAGTCTCTTTACCAACATAGCGAAGTCTTCATCATCGTCTTCATCATAATTAGAGTCAATCTCAGTGTTGACTTTTGATGCACCTTCATTAGCCTTGAGAGCAACACCCTTGTCTTTCCTTCTTCCTTCTGATAAGGTTTCAGCACGTTGGGCCAGCTCCAGTTCGTAGGTCAGGAGATTGCCATATAGCTGTTGAACTGTCATCTCATTAATATTCTTTGATTCTCTTATTGTTGTGGTCTTGGCATCCCACCTGCTCAGTAGAGCTCTCATGAACTTTATGGTCAGATCTTTATTAGGATAGATCTTCCCATACGCTCATAGAGAGTTGAGCAGAACGTTGAATCTTTCATTGGTGGCAGTCACATTTTCTCCTTGCACATAAGCGAACATTTCGTACTACTGTGTCAGGAGAGACTGTTTGTTCTCTCTTACTTCTTTAGTTCCTTCGTGCATGATTAGCAGTGCTTCCCAAACTTCCTTAGATGTTTTGCTGTTTACAACATTTTCAAACAGATCGTCCTCTAAGGATTGGAATAGGATGTTCTTAGCCTTTTTGTCAAGTTGGACATATCTCTTCTCTGTGTCTTTCCATTCTTCTTTAACTTTGATTTGTACTCTATTTGGATCGTCAGTGGTTGGTGCAAGCTTTGTTAGTATATAGGGTCCATTAAGAACAGTCTCAAATAGATCTTCATCTATTGAGTCCATGTAAGCTTACATCGTGACTTTCCAGTTAGCAAATTTATCCTTGTTGCACATTGGTGGCTCGCTGCCTCCCCCGGTCCTGGATTCACTTGTTATGAGTGCTATTGGATCTACTAAAGCTTATAAGTTGTAAAATAGAACCTTCTCTGATACCAATTGTTAGTTCCTAGTTAGCACAATAGTTATCTAGAAGGGGGGGGGGGGGTTGAATAGATATTTAAAAAATCTTTTCATTTTAAACTAGTTCTTTGATAATGATTAAAACTTAGCGGAATTAATATTTGTTTTAATCTTCTTTACCAAGCAGTGGAGTTATGAGAGTGAGGCAGTTGTGGCAGATATAACAGATATGGTAATTATGGCATGAACGTAAAAGACACAGTCGTTTTTAAGTGGTTCAGAGCACTTAAAGCTTCTAGTCTACTCTTCTACTCAACGAGTAGGATATCCACTAAGGATGTCTGTTACAACTTCTGAATCACACAGATTCCTTCTAGACCAGCAGTCTAGGAACTTCTTAGTTCACTCTTGAACTCTTCAAGTCTAGCAGACTTGGCTTTCTTATAGTTCACTATGAACTCTTCAAGTCCAGCAGACTTGGTACTCTTCTTGAGTTGGTTGATAATGTTGAGTTCTTGATGGTTGCTACTTAGTTGCTGTGTAAGCACTTGTTCTAAAGAACTGAGTAGCTGAGCAAGCTTTGCAATATCTTAGATCGTAGAGTTGAGCTTGAGAGAGATGTTCACGTTGTTTGTTCAATGCTTGCTTAGTTCTCTCTCATCTGTTTGATCTGTATATATGTGATCTTGAAAACTATCCGTTGGATCCATCCGTTGAGGCATTGAATGCGTCTGAACTTTATGTACTGTGATAGAGACATTTCTGCACATCTTCTGAATTCTTCATTCTGGCCCACTGACACTGCAGACTGCTTTCTCACCTACCACCTGAAAAGGTGTTTTGTCCCTCTTACCCATGGTACTATCCTTAGCTTCTTCAATACGCTTCTTTGTTGCATACTAAGGATATTTCATATACTCTGGGACTGATGAGTACTGCAGCGTCTAGAATCCATTCCTCATATGTTGAAATCGACCTTTACACAAATCATGGGGCTCGACGTTTTTTGACATGAGACAGATGATGCTCTACGATTTTGGATCGTGGTACTCTACGATTCAGATCGTAGCGTCTTTACTTCTTTGCACACTACGATGCTATCAGTCGAGAGCACTATGATTTCCTTTAGACCTTTGCACACTACGATCTTCGCTTGCTCGTGTTGTTGATTCTATGATCCCGAGAGCACACTACGATCGTTGACTTGTAAAGTCCATGTTTCCTTCATCACACTACGATCGTGGAGTTGGCTCGGCAAACGTTGGGATCACTCTACGATTTCCGAAGAGTCCCTTCAAGGCAGGCACACTATGATCTTCGAAGCTCTACGTTTCTGCCTTGACTTCTGCAGTGTTGATCAGATGATACACTACGATTTCTTCGAAGCCTATCTATTACATCTCCAGATCAACCTAACAGCTTTGATCTTTCTATCTATGCATTCCATTACAGAATGATACACGTTAAGATCTTAGATCAACCTAACAAATTTGATCTATCACTAAGTTCTTGTACATATATTCATTGAATGACTTTACAAATAATCATGAGCATATACATTAAAACATCAAATCATAATATGCATTCTCCCAACAAGATGGATTTTATTACTGCAAGAATTTGATTTGGAAATCAAGGACAGGAAAGGCACTGAAAATCAAGTGGCGGACCATTTATCTCGACTTGAGAATCCGAAAAGGGGGACAGATGACAAGGTTTTAATTAATGAATCTTTTCTAGATGAACAGTTGTTTGTAGTGAAAGGGGAAGTGCCATGGTTTGCAGACTATGCAAACTATTTGGTAAGTAAGATGCTACCTTCTAATTTGGTGGGCTATCAAAAGAAGAAATTTCTGCATGATTTCAAATGGTATATATGGGATGAGCCTTATTTGTTTAAACAGTGTTCTGATCAAGTTATACGAAGGTGTATTCCATATAGCTAGACCGAGGGGATTCTGCAGGATTGTCACTCTACTGTGTATGGCAGTCATTATGGTGGTGAAAGAACAGCGGCTAGAATATTACAAGCAGGATTCTACTGGCCGACAATTTTCAAAGATGCATACAACTTTGTCCAGCGGTGTGATAGATGTCAGCAAGTGGGGAACATCTCTAAAAGGAATGAAATGCCATTAAATACAATCTTGGAAGTAGAAATTTTTTGATGTATGGGGTATTGATTTCATGGGGCCTTTCGTTTCTTCCTGCGAAAATCTCTACATTCTGTTCGCTGAAGATTATGTCTCGAAATGGGTAGAAGTGGCAGCTCTTTCGACAACTGATGCCAAGGTTGTCCTCAGATTTTTACATAGAAGTATCTTCACGAGGTTTGGAACTCCAAGGGCTATCATCAGTGATGAAGGCAGTCACTTTTGCAACAGGCAGTTTACAGCTTTGTTGGCTAAATATGGGGTGAATCATCGTATTGCTATAGCATATCACCCACAAACGAATGACCAAGCTGAAGTGTCAAATTGAGAAGTTAAGAGAATCCTGGAGAAAGTTGTGAATCCCACAAGGAAGGACTAGTCATTGAAGTTAGATGATGCAGTATGGGCTTACAGGACAGCATATAAAACACTGTTAGGTATTTCACCTTTTCAGCTCGTATATGGAAAAGCCTGCCACCTTCCCATAGAGCTAGAGCATAAAGCATATTGGGCAATTCGAAAGCTAAATTTTGATTTGACAGCTGTCGGGGAGAAACGCCTACACCAACTCAATGAGTTGGATGAATTCAGACTGCAGGCATACGAGAATTCGAAGCTTTATAAGGAGAAAGTTAAGAAATGGCATGACCGAAAAATCATTGAGAGAGCATTTGAAACAGGACAAAGGGTTTTGCTTTATAACTCCAGACTTAAACTTTTTCCTTCGAAGCTGAAATCGAGGTGGTCAGGACCATTCACAATGAAATCTATTTTTCCTCATGGTGCAATCGAAATATTCGATACGTTGCCAGACAAGCCTTTTGAGGTGAATGGACAACGCTTAAAACATTACTTTGGTGGTGAGGTAGACAGACAGAAAGTCACCTCAATTCTTTCTTCAACATGAGCATCAAAGACAGTCAAGCTAATTGACTATAACTTAGCGCTGGATGGGAGGCAACCCATTATTTTTCTTCTCTAAAATCTCTATTTCCCTCTTTGTTTATTTCGTTAAGTTATTTCGTTAACTCAATTTCAACCTAAGTCAACACACTAACATAATAGTTGATAGTAAAGGGGAGCGTGTATATGCATTGTATTAAATGAGGATATACAATAGACATTCATGTTTATATCGAAAACCATGTTTTGATAAGGTCTATTGATGAATTGCAGGTGTACTGGAGAGCACACATTTCTGTCTTACAGAATCTACAAATAAATACAGCAGTGCAGAAAGCAGGATCGCGCGTCCATGCGATGAACACAGTACACGACCTCGCGCTGCAAAGCTCAGACCAATAAAGCCACTCACGCGCCCGCGCCTGCAAACTATGGTAAGAACGCGCGGTCGCGCGCTATCGCAGACGTGGAAATATTTTTAGATGTACAAAATCCGATTTGTGGTCTGATTGGGTCTCTCCTTTAACATAACAGAAGCGTATTATTATGTTCTCCTATATTCATAAGGCTAAACAACTCTCATCAAAGTTCATACCCACACATCGCTTTCTTGGCATAAATCTAGGGTTCTACTTGGGTTGTGTAGCAGTCAGTTTGGGGGAACGATCATCAACAATTCCTCTGCATTCTCTCTATCATCACCACATGGGCCCAAAAAGAGCACGTGAAATCTCATTCTCTTCTTCATCAGATTCTTCATCTGATCACCATGAAGAGGATGTCTTGGACAAGAGTAAATTTATCAGTTTGGAAGCCCAGCAAGACTATTATCGGAGTGTTGCCAAATCTTTTGTGAAGGAATGGGGACTTCTACTTGTGAAGCAGGATGGCCAACTATGGTATATGATACGCGAACGAGACTGGGTTGGCTTAACTGCATCTCCTCTGCCTATCCCCATGGGGATTGTTAGAGAATTTTATGCGAATGCTGAGGAGATGATAACAAGAGGCATAACGATAGTTCGAGAAGAGCAGTTGAATTTTCGACCTTCCGCAATTAGAGAAGTATTCAACATATATGATGCACCACCCACTGGGTCTGACAATTGATTAGAAGGTGATTATTTACAAATGGATCTCGCAGTTGTGATTACTGATTTGTGTATTTTGGGCACCAAATGGAAGTATAAGACATGCACAACTAAACCAAAATCGTTTCCATCGTCAGCATTGAATCTATATGCCCAGGCCTGGAACCTGTTTATTTGTGCCAAGCTAGTTTCGTCAGCTCATTATAATGCAATAACCACTGAGCGTGCGATTATTTTGTGGGGAATCATCAAAGGCAAGTACATTGATGTCGGCCTTTTAATCCATAGAAACATGCTGAGTTATATGTGTGGGAACAGAAATGGGACTATTCCGCATGCATCGGTGGTAGCCATGCTCTATAATCAACAAGGACTCCAATGGCATAATGAACAGCTGCAGTACCCGAACCATGCAATCACTCATGCGACTATTGCAAATTTCAAGGAGTGGACAGGGGGTGTACCACACCCACGCGGACTAGGATTCATCCTTCAGTCCACTTTTCCAGAGCCGTCACAACAACCCCCGCAAATAGACGAGGCGTGCCCGTCCATGCACGCACGTGCCACCCATGGCGATCGCCAACTCTGAAGGTTGGAGCGCAAGGTCGATGCCATGTATGATAATTTGGGCACATTTGCGATGGGACTCACAAGGGCCTTAGTCAAAGCGTTTGCACAACAAGGAACAACACAAGAATGGCCTCGATTCGGAATCGCAACACCATATCCACCACCAGATTCACCACCCGAGGAGGGTGGCACCACCGATACTTAGGGGAGTTTTTCGTACCCTTTTACCTTCATTCAATGAGACATTGAATATTTCAAGTTTGGGGGTATTGGGGAGTAGTGTAGTGCATGTTGTTTACCATGTTTAGTATAGTTTTTTTTTATTTATAAGTTTTAGCATGATTAGTTAATTTTTGTTCTTGCATGTTAGTTTAAATTGTTGCATCATATAGTTTATTTTTGCATATATAGTTGCACGTTCATGTTTAGGTTGCATTCTCTCACAGTTCTTGCCATTTAGACATTTATGTTTAGCCAATGATGATAGTGAGTTTGTTAAATGATTTTTGAGTATTTTGGATAATTCAAGCTGAGATATAATGTTTGACACAATGAAATTCATAATGATGTTTAAATGCTTTCGGTTTGAACAAATGTGTTCACAATTGCTTGTAGGTATAAGAAGCATTGGTTGTAATGCTTGATAGAAAATTGTAGTTTTAAAAAGGGAAATATGTGAAAAGTGAGTATGGACTGTATAAAACATTGATTTTTAAACTTGGGGAAAACATGGGTATCTGTGTATAAAAAAAAGAAAAAAAAAGAAAATAGCAATAACGTGGCTAGTCTTATTTCGGGGCCTTGGCTACTTGAGTAAGTACGCCCGAGGTGATTGTCTCTACACCTAGTGCCCTAAGGTCTTTCATGGTCTAGGAGTCGTTGGTTGAAAGCTCGCTAAGGGGTAGTAGTGTGCCTAATGGAGTAAGACATTGCACAGTCATGTGAAAAAGAAAAAGAAAAGAAAAATAGCAATAAACACCGCGGGGAAGTGCGAAAGTCGCCCTCGTGAGTAGAAATAAAGCAGTTAAGCCCATTGTTGAACCCTAGTTTATTTTAAGATGTTGGAATAGTCTTGGTTGCATATATATATACATAAGTCTTGGTTTAAGCTACAAATTTCTGTTTTGAGCAATATAGCATGAGTATTCTGCGCCTAAATCAAGTTTTTATGAACACAACACACACACACACAGCATCTCTATAGCATTTTTGAATTACCCGAGTGTATGACATTATGCCTGCAGTTTGATTTGAATTTATATTCTTGAATCTAGAAAAAAATTCGCTTAGGCAAATTGGACTGAATTCCTATGATAGTTGGGACAATGTGAGAACTAGTTGCATCACAATTTAGTTGCATAGTAATATAGTTGCATCTTCATTGTTCATTAGTGTGCATTGCTTGAGGGCAAACAACAGTTCAAGTTTGGGGGTACTTGATAAGTGGTTTTTACACCTACTTATGGAGTACCAATTCATGCGAACTATGCCTATCTCAAGTACATTTTAGTATGTTTTAGCTGCATTTCATGTTAATTTGCATTTCGCATACTTAAAACTTCTTTTGGTGAATAAGTGTAGGAATCGGCCTAATTTGGTGGTGTTATAGAGCACGAGGCTAATGGATGCCTGAGACGAGGCAAAAGATAGGATGTGCATGGCTAGGATTGAGTGGAACATGGATGGACAAGCATTGATAAACATAGGACATTTCAAGAAGAGCAAAGAACAACATTGAGTAACCAAGATCGGGAGCAGGATCGGAAGACAAAGAAGCTGCAGTCACCGCATGACAAAGAGAGCTTGAGGCTGGCGCCTGTATGAAAGTACCCAGCCAAACCATGGAACCTACTACAAGTTACGCATCCGCGAGCATGACAAGCCTAGGGGGCGTGGCGCTGCGAGAGAGCTCGGCTAAACATCGTGACTTATCGCAAGTCTCATACCAGTGAGTAATAAACTGGAGGAGCAGCGCGTAGCGCGCGAGGCCTCAAGTCGCTGCATTTGTTTTATTTAATTTCTAATTTTTAAGGGTTGCAATTGATTTAAAAACGATATATGACTGGTGTCAGAGGTATCACTTGACAATTATTAAGTTTTTCACGTATCTTTACATCGTAATTAGGGTTTACTCTCTGGGGGAGATTCCAACGTAGAAGGAGGCCAAAACTTTGCTTTTCTACTCCTTCTTGGGATTTTCTACCAGAGTGGATTTTTATTATTATTATCTTGCTGGAATCTTATGAGGAGTTGAATATTGATCTATATTCAGCAATTAGGTTGGATTGTTCCCACCTTTCATCTTTCAATTGCTTGTTTATTAATCATGTTTATATTTGATCCCATAATGGCTTTTGGTTCAGTCATGAACTAAACTCCATTATGGGATTCTAATGGATTTTAATATGTAGTTTGATTGCATGCTTAAATGCTAGATTGTTTTACATATCATATGGGATGTCTATCATGATTGTTTTGCATGTATGAATGCTTGATCACCATTCGTTTCAGTATTTGTATGGAATTGACAATGAACATACAAATATGGATTGTAATCATGATAGTATACGTATATAGGGTTGTGTTATATGGCTTATGTATTTTGTGAACCAGATAGACATATACTATTTCACCGTGTAATTTAGAATAAGGGCTTGAGCTTAAAGTCAATATAGTTGCAATTTCACATAGACATATAGTAATTTTGGTTATATTGATGATTACATAGAGTCTTTCATCTGTGGATGTTGTGTAAGTAGGTCTTAGTGCATTGAAAAATGGCTAATACTCTTTTAGTGCTCTTGGCTACTTTCCTGTGATATGTGAACAAGTCATGCATGATAGTGGCGATTGAATGAAGTATTAAATGAAGTTAGAATCCCATTATTTCCAGATTTGATTTATTCCGTGTTATTATTATTTTAGTTGCTATTTGCAACTCGAGAACAAACCAATCTTAGTCATTAGTTTGAGCATATAAATATAGTGAATTAATTAATGCATAGTGATTTGGATTAAACAACTTTCTCTGTGGGATCGATACTTTACTTGCTCTGTATTTCTTGTTGACGCATGTATGCTTGCATGAGTTAGAGCTCTTTTGTTAAGACTAAAAAAAGAGGCAACAGGGTACGAGTGTATTATTGTCAACGCAAAGGCCCATTTTATATGACTTACAAAGGATGGAGATAGAGTTAAAGACTCTAGGGACCCATGTGATGATGGCAAATATACGAGTAGAGCCGACTTTAATCGATAAAGTTAAAGCTGCTCAAGCTACAGACCTGGAGCTGATGCGTATGAGGAAGAAAGTGCAAGAAGGTGCTATGTCGGAAGCAAGAATCGATGAAGAAGGAATACTTCGAGTCAACTCCAGACTTTGTGTTCCTAACAATCCTGATTTAAAGTATAAAATTATGATGGAGGTGCACAACACACCGTTTGCAATCCATCCTAGGAGTACCAAAATGTATCATGATCTTCGCCATACATTTTGGTGGAGCAATATGAAGAGAGAGATAGCGGAGTTTATCTCAAGGTGTTTAACTTGTCAACAAATCAAGGCGGAGCATCAAGTACCAAAAGGTCCATTGCAAACACTTGAAAATCCAGAATGGAAGTGGGAGCACATTACCATGGATTTCGTTACTGGTCTTCCCAAGGTTTCTCAAGGCATAGATGCAATTTGGGTCATTGTTGATAGATTGACCAAGTCTGCTCATTTCCTACCTATATGAGAAACTTATACACTTGAACGTCTTGCTCGTATATACATAAACGAGATTGTAAGACTGCATGGTATGCCGGTTTGCATAGTTTCTGATCGAGACCCAAGATTCACTTTAAGATTTTGGGTTAGTTTGCAAAAAACTATGGGCACAGATTTATGATTTAGCTCGGCATGTCATCCTCATACGGACGGGCAGTCGGAGAGGACTATTAAAACTCTTGAATATTTATTAAGACTCTGTGTCCTTGACTTCAAAGGAAGTTGGGACAAGTTCTTACCATTGGTGGAGTTTTCCTACAATAAAAGTTATCAAGCAAGTATTGGCATGGCTCCATTTGAGGCGTTGTATGGAAGAAAGTGTCGTTCTCCAAAGTATCTTTGGGATGAGGTGGGTGAAGCAACATTGTTGGGACCGGAGTTATGTACGTATGACTACTTTTAAAAGATTCAAACGATCCGATAACGTATAAAAACCTCACAAGATCGACAAAAGAGTTATGCTGATCTTCATCGAAAGGACATGGAATTCGATATTGGAGATCATGTGTTGTTACGTGTTGCTCCATGGAAGGGAGTTACGAGATTTGGAAAGAGAGGAAAGCTCAACCCTCGATTCATTGGCCCATTTTTAATCCTCGATCAAGTAGGAACTGTGGCCTATAGACTCGCCTTACTGCCAAGTATGTCTTGTGTTCATAACGTTTTTTATATATCTATGTTACGTAAATATTTGAAAGACCCGAACCACATTATTGAATTAGAACCAGATGAGATACAGGAAGATTTAACGTATGAAGAGTTACATGTTAAAATCTTGGATAAGAGGATCATATTCTATGCTCTAAAGTTATACCTCAAGTCAAAGTTTTGTTGAGAAACCACGATGTTGAGGAAATGACCCGGGAGTTAGAATCTGAAATGAAATCAAGATATCCTCACCTCTTTGATATACCAGGTAAGTACCCTAATTTCGAGGATGAAATTTCATAAGAAGGAGAAGTTGTAAGACCTCAACTTTTATGAATAAAGAATAATTTTCTCAAAATATATTTTTGAATATTATGGTGTGGATTTAATATAATGTTATAGTTGTGGGTAATATTTACAAATTTTGCAAAGTAAGCAAGTGGTTATATAATATTCGATTGGTGGGGAATATTCATTTTAATAGGGAATATTAAATGACGACAAGCACAATCATTGGTGGACCCTGATGGAAGTATTGTCGTAGTTAGAAAAACGACAAAATTATCTTTTATAAAAATATTGGCGAAAGTGTTACCATTTAAAGCTGTTGAACTACCCGGTAGTAAAAAATACGATGAATCTGGCGTGGTTGCATAGTAGCACACGGTATTGATTATTGATGCTTACGTGAGAAGTCACTCAGTTATACTCAATTATTATTACAGTAATTGCTGCATCATATCTCTCATATTATTGATTCAATTATTATCACAGTATCATCTGCATAATATTTATTATTATTAAATCAATAATTGAGACGACAAAGTTATTCATATTATTATTTGCAATATTGACAATATCTAGAAGTTCTGTCAAGGAGAGGTTTGGCCACCTAATTGCGCGCCAATAAGGATAAATCCTTATCGGAAAGCCCCTCTTTCACAGGAGCGACACACGGTTGTTAAATATTGTGAGTTATAATATTAATGATGAATAAGTTGTGTTGATTAAAGATGAAATTGATAGTTCCATTGTGTTGGGATTATTAGTGTTAGTGGAAATTGACATTTATTTCGATAATAATTGATGTCTGGAGGTTATATTGACCAATCGGGTAATTAATCGGATAAATGAGCAATTAATTGCTATTATTTCACATGTTTATAACTATTTGTTCACATTCATGTACTATTAGGGGAGGTGGTACAAGATTGATAATACTTGCATGACTAAATTAAAAATGGGGTATAGTGGAAGGTCTTATCTTTGTAATTAGTTTTTCACATGATTATACTATTGAGTCACATGAATGAACTATTAATTCACATTATTTACTATTAGGGAGGTGGTGCAAGTTTGATAATACTTTACGGACTAAATTAAAAATAATGAAAAGAGGAAGGTATTATCTTTGTAATATTTTGAGCCCCAAAGCGTGCAATTATCGAAACTATATTTTTCTATAAATAGAAGCTCATTCTTCCTTCATTTCTCACCAATTCACAAAAGCTTTAGAGCAATTATTATAGAGAGAAATTATAGAGAGAAAGAAGAGAGAAGTCCGCTACCTCACTATTCCAATTATCCAGATTTTTCTAAGGTAAGGGTATTATTCTTTTCGTATTCATGAAGAGAGTTATTTTCTTTCAATACTCGTAAGGGTTGTTATTCCATTCTTTATTATTATGTTGGAATAACCTGTCTATGAGAAGTACCGCATACATGGTGAAATTCTTTTGTTATTCTATTCTTTATTATTCTGTTGGAATAACCTGTCTGTGCGGTCTATCGCATGCCTGGTGAATTCTGTTGTTATTACATTCTTTATTATTCTATTGGAACATCACATGCATGCGGATTCACGATGACTGGTTCCATTCTTTATTATTCTGTTGGAACATCACAGTATGTGCGGATTACGCATGACACTGCTTTTCATTCTTTATTATTACATTTGGAACATCACATGCATGCGGATTATGCATGACTGGTTCCATTCTTTATTATTCTGTTGGAATAACCTATCTGTGCGGATTATGCACGCCTGGTGAATTCTTCTGTTATTCCATTCTTTATTATTCTGTGGGAATAATCTGTCTACGTGGATTACCGCATGGCGGCAAAAATCCATTTGCGGTTTCATATATTCTATTATACTCAGTTGATTAAAGTTTTGGTTTCTATACTCCATGAAATTAGTGGAATATCCTTGATATTTGTGCTTCATCCAGTATCTTTTCATGGAAATATTCTTCTGAGCATTCTTGAATTTTACTCCACAAAGCAGTATCATGTTGACAATTTGAACGTTATTGATTTCTGGATAAATTAAATTATAAATCTTTACAAATTTATCCTTGAACTTGTTTTATTGAATCCTTATATCATTGTCATCATCCTCATGTTTATAAAATGTTGAAAGTCAATACGTGATCCGTGAGTGCATAGATGGACTTGGTATGATTATGAACAGGGATTATTCGGTATAATCATGATCGTAATATTACAAATGATGTGGTAAAAGTCCTCATTGACCGTAGTGCATTGATGGACAGTTGTTGGCATGATCATGACCATTGATGAATACACGAATATCCTTGGCTCGTGATGCATGGATAATTTGTGGTCGTGATACTAATGAATATCATTGGCCGTAGTGCAGGGATGATGTGGTTTATTTATTAAGCTGAGTCTCAACAATAAATGTAAGACCCCAACTTTTTGAATAAAAATGAATTTTCTATAATTATCATTTTTGAATATTATGGAATAAATTTAATATAATGTTATAGTTGTGGGTAGTATTTATAAATTCTGCAAAGTATGCAAGTTGTTATATGATATTCGATTGGTCGGGGAATATTCGTTTTAGCATGGAATATTCGTACAACGGCGCAATCATTGATGGACCCCACAACAGAATTATTATCGGATTAAAAAAATGACAAAAATACTTTATGAAAATAACGGCGGAAGTTTTACAGATTATCTTGTTGAACTACTCGGTAGTAAAAAAGTACGATGTCTGGCGTGGTTGCATAGTAGCACACGGTATTGATTATTGATGCTTATGTGAGATGTTACTCAGTTTTACTTATTTTATGGATCCCCATTTACCCATCTTTCAAAATAAGCGGTAGAAATTATTTAAAGGTGGGGCCCACATTTGGGGGCCACATGTGGGCCCCATATGTGTTGAAAAATTGATTTTTTGAAATAGGGGTGAAAGGAAGTTACGTAAAGGAGAGATAAAATATATTTATTAGTATGGTATGTGTATATATATAATGTGAGTGGAAGAGTGATGATATGATAGTGATAGGTGTGTGTGTGTGTGTGTGTGATAGTGATGTTAGTGGAGGATGGTGGAAAAGGTGGTAGTGGTTTTCTTTGTTGCTTTATTGCATTATAACTTGTGTTGTATATATATATATATATATATATATATATATATATAACATTTGATTGCTTTGATCTGATTGGATGAAGGATTGACTTTTGTATCCTTAGGTTATAAGAATTTTATCCGTGAATTATTACGTCTGTGATATTTCCTTACACAGTGCCCTTCCATTCTTCTATAAATAGAAGCTCATTCCTTCATTATTTCTTACGAATTCACTGAAACTCTAGAGAGAGAAATTATAGAAAAATATAGAAAAGTATTATACTACTTCCCTACTCTTATATTCAGTTTCTTTTACGGTAAGGGATATTATTCTTTTGTATTTGAGAAAAGAACTTCTGTTATTTCATTTCTTTATTATTACATTGGAATAACTTTGTATACTGTGGAATACCCTATACGTGGTGACATTCTTCTATTATTACGTCTTTATTATTAGTTGGAACATCACATGCATCTTTATCTGTGGGACTGGTTCCGCTTTTTATTATTTTGTCTTTATTATTCCTTTGGAACATCCTATTCATGCTTTTTCTTTGGGACTGGTTAAAATCTTTATTATTTCATTCTTTATTATTATTACGTTGGAACATCCCGCTTTGTGATTTTCACGACCTAGTTCCATTATTATTATACATTGGAATAACTTCGCCTTTATCTGAAAGTACCGCATGCATGGTGATTTCTGTTGTTATTCCATTCCTTATTATTCTCAGTTGGTTAAAATTTTGACTTCTATACTCCATGAAATTAGTGGAATATCCTTGATATTTGCGCTTCATCCAGTATTTTTCATGGAAATATTCTTCTGAGAAATCTTGAATTTTACTCTACAAAGCAGTATCATGTTGACAATTTGGACGTTATTAGTTCCTAAATAACTTAATTCTTGAACTTGTTTTATTGAATTTTTATATCATTGTCATCATCCTCATGTTTATATTTTTTGAAAGTCATATGTGGCCTGTAAATCATGGATGGACTTGGTATGATTATTACCAGGGATTATTCGGTGTAATCATGACCGTAATGTTACAAATGATGTGCAAAAAAATCCTCATTGGCCCGTAGTGCATTGATGGATAGTTGTTGGCATGATCATGACCATTGATGAATACACAAATATCCTTGGCCCGTAGTGCATGGAATTTGTGGTCGTGACCCTAATGAATATCCTTGGTCGTAGTGCAGGGATGATGTGGATTATTTATTAAGCTGAGTCTCAGCGATAAAAGTGATGAAAAACTTTTTAAATCATAAAAGATAGTAGATTCTATTCTCTACTTGACTCTTTTAATAGATTGCTTGTTCCGCTGCAGTTAAACTCGATGTCTATTATATTTTATCACTTTAACATTGTTGGAGACTAATGATAATTTATTCTGCATTATCTTAGTCATAATATTTCTTACTAGGCTAGTTGAGCTCACCCTTCCTTCCTTTCATTTGTTCTCTTGAGAAATGAGAATATATTTGGGGACGAGTCGGGGAGCGGAGTGATGGTCCGGAGGATAGCATTAGTAGTCCTCACTATTATGTGAAATAGTGTGATAATAATTGTAATGAGGACTCCTTTTGAGTTTATATAATCTCTAGTAGATAATATTTGTATTCAAACTCACAGTTTATGTTTTGTCGTATTGTACACGACAGTTGTATTAGTAAGTTGTATTTGAATTCTGTACCATGTATCTAGCGACCTAAGATGGGTGATGTATACCTAATTTTGGGGGCGTCACAGTTGGTATCAGAGCTTAGGGATATGATCCCTGGCTAAGGTGTGAGAAAAGAACTAGGAGGGGAGAGACGGGGAATTCTTTCACTAGTATAACCTACCTAAGTTTATTTGTTATTTAATTGGTTGGTTAGAGTTTAGAGATATTTTGTTACATGTCAATTAACCTTTGTTTTGTGGCAGTATCTGAAAATGACATCCGAAAATGTTGAGAATAGCAATGGAGCACAAGAGACCATTGAGTCTCCACATATCAATAATCAGGAGAATGTGCATCAGGAAGGCGACAATCCTCATGCAAACAACAACACTGACCAAATGATGAATGATGGATTGTTCAGAGGCTTTATGCAATTCATGCAACAGTAGGCGAGAGTGGCTCCTGTCCAAAATGTAGGTGGAAACACTGAAAACTCTCGGGCAGTCACCGCTAAACAAATCAAGGAGCTGGGACCACCGGAGTTTAAGGGAGAGCCAAAACCACTAATGGCGGAAGCATGGATAAAGCAGATCACCAAAATATTTGATGTCTTGGGATGCTCCGAGGAGCAAAAGGTTCCCTTTGCCGCCTTTATGTTGCGCGGAGAGGCAGATTACTGGTGGGAATCGGTAAAACGTACTCAACCTGCCGTACTGAAGATGTCTTGGGAAAATTTCCAAGAGCTGTTCAACGACAAATACTTTCCCAAAAGTATTCGTCACATGTAGGAGGTGGAGTTTATCAAATTGGAGCAAAAAACAATATGACCATGTCATGATACGAGGCAAAATTTACTTGAGTTATCCCGGTTTCGTCCCACTTGGTAGATAATGAAGAGAATGACGCGAATGATTTTAAGAGGTTTGAAGGCGGAGATATGTCAACATCTTATTTCTCATAAAGCGTGTTTGTATTCGAGATGTTGTAAATAGGGCTCGATTGGTGGAAGCGCGATAACGAGTCAACGTATCCAAAAAAGAGAGCAAATAAGCAAAATGATAATACCGATGAGAGCGATCATGAAGCGGTGACAACAAGCGTGGAGGAATCAACGGGCGAAATGGTAACCACTTCGGTGGTAATCAGGGCCAAAACAATAAGAATTGACATTTCAAGAAGTGGATATTCAACAATGATGGAAAGACGTCAGCACCAGCACCCGTTGTTAAGGAAGGAGAAAGACCACCTATCATATGTTTCAAATGCCGAGGGGAGGGACACATCAGTCCAAATTGCGCAATGCTATCCAAAGCGTGTTATAATTGTGGAAGAGAAGGTCACCTAGCCCGATTTTGTCATTCATCGAAGACAAGTTCAGCTAGGATGGAGGCACCAAAGTAGTCCCCGAAAAGTCAAAGCCGGTAAGTGCGAGGAGAGCATTTGTCGTGACCTCCCAGAAAGCAAGGAACCCGAACGAGGTAATCACGGGTAAGATAATCATAAACTCTAGCGAAATTTATACTTTATTTGATATCGGTTCTACCCACTCTTTCATTTCTCCTATTTGCGCTCAACATTTAAATTTGACTCCGGAGAGATTGGACTTTGATTTATTTATTGAAACTCCGTTGGGAGAAACCTTCATTACCTCCACGGTTTATAAGTCTTGTTTAGTTCAAATCGGCACCCGCACATTACCTGTCGATCTTATTTCATTGAAAATACTTGCATTTGATGTAATTCTAGGGATTGATTGGTTAACTACACATCATGCAAAAATTGATTATTTTCGTAGGGTTGTTAGCTTTCATATTCCTAACAAACCTATTATGCGAATTCAAGCAACCAAACCTTTAAAATCAATCACTGTCATCTCAAGCCATAAAGTTATTCGTTTATTGAAAAACGGATATCAAGCTTTCTTAGCTCATGTCACAGATCTAAACAAAAATACTTCAGTTTTAAATGATATTTCTGTTGTTAATGAATTTCCTGACGTATTCCCTGAAGAACTTCCTGGGCTACCCTCATAGCGTGAAATTGAATTTTGTATCGACCTTGAACCCGGTACAAAACCTATTTCCAAAGCCCTATATCGAATAGCTCCTATTGAACTTGAGGAGTTAAAGACCCAACTGCAGGAATTGTTAGACATTGGCTTTATTCATCCTAGTACTTCTCCTTGGGGTGCTCCTGTTCTATTCGTGAAGAAGAAAGATGGGAGTATGCGACTTTGTATTGATTATCGGGAGTTGAATCATGTCACCATCAAAAATAGGTACCCATTACCACGTATTGATGACCTATTTGACCAGTTGCAAGGAGCCAAATTATTTTCAAAGATTGATCTTCGTTCCGGATATCACCGATTGAAGATTAGAGCAGATGATATTCAAAGGCGGCTTTCCGAGAACTCGGTACGGGCATTATGAATTCCTAGTCATGTCCTTTGGATTGACTAATGCTCCTACTGCCTTCATGGATATAATGAACCGAGTATTCAAGGAATATTTTGATCACTTTGTGGTCATCTTTATTGATGACATCCTTATTTATTCCAAAAGCCGTGAAGATCATGAGAAACACTTGAGGCTGATACTCCAAAAGCTTCGTAAATATAAGCTTTATGCCAAGTTGAAGAAATGTGAGTTCTGGCTTGAGGAAGTAGCATTCCTTGGGCACGTGGTGTCAAGTCATGGAATATCTATCGACCCAGCAAAGATTGAAGCTATTCAAAGCTGGGAGCAACCTAAATCAGTGACCGAAGTACGTAGCTTTCTCGGTTTAGTTGGTTATTATCGGAGATTCGTAGAAGGATTTTCTCGAATCGCTACTCCACTAACTCAGCTGACTCGGAAAGATACAAAGTTCGGTTGGAGCGAGGAATGTGAGAAGAGTTTTCAAGAACTCAAGAGGAGACTCATTTCATCACCTGTTCTAACAATACCATCTGGTTCGGAGGGATTTGTCATCTACAGTGATGCTTCAGGCAAAGGGTTAGGATGTGTTCTCATTTAACATGGGAAAGTCATAGCCTATGCCTCACGACAACTCAAAGAATATGAGAGGAATTATCCTTCTCATGAACTAGAGTTGGCAGCTGTTGTCTTCGCACTAAAGATTTGGAGGCATTACTTATATGGGGAGAAGGTGGAAATCTTTACGGATCATAAAAGCTTCAAATATTTCTTCACTCAAAAGGAACTCAACATACGACAACGACGTTGGCTTGAACTATTGAAAGATTATGATCATACCATCCAATACTATCCTGGAAAAGCGAACGTGGTAGCTGACGCATTGAGTAGAAGATCATATGCGGGTACTAGTGCGATATTGTCAACGCAAAGGCCCATTTTGTGCGACTTGCAAAGGATGAAGATAGAGATAAAGACTCCAGGGACCCATGTGATGATGGCGAACATACGAGTGGAACCGACTTTAATTGATAAAGTTAAAGCTGCTCAAACTATAGACCTGGAGCTGATGCGTATGAGGAACAAAGTGCAAGAAGGTGTGATGCCGGAAGCAAGAATCGATGAAGAAGGAATACTTCGAGTCAACTCCAGACTTTGTGTTCCTAACGACCCTGATTTAAAGTATAAAATCATGATGGAGGCGCACAACACACCGTTTGCAATCCATCGTAGGAGTACTAAAATGTATCATGATCTTCGACATACATTTTGGTGGGGCAATATGAAGAGAGAGATTGCATTGTTTATCTCAAGGTGTCTAACGTGTCAACGAGTCAAGGTGGATCATCAAGTACCAAAAGGTCCATTGCAACCACCTAAAATTCCAGAATGGAAGTGGGAGCACATTTCCATGGATTTCGTTACGGGTCTTCCCAAAGTTTCTCAAGGCATAGATGCGATATGGGTCATTGTTGATAGATTGACCAAGTCTGCTCATTTCTTACCGATACGAGAAACTTATACACTTGAACGTCTTGCTCGTATGTACATAAACGAGGTTGTAAGATTGCATGGTATGCCGGTATCCATAGTTTTTGATCGAGACCCAAGATTCACCAGCGATTTTGGGTTAGTTTGTAAAAAGCTATGGGCGCAGATTTACTGATTTAGCTTCGGCATATCATCCTCGAGACAAGCGGACGATCGGAGAGGACTATTCAAACTCTTGAAGATCCATTAAGACTCTGTGTCCTTGATTTCAAGGGAAGTTGGGACAAGTTCTTACCATTGGTGGAGTTTTCATACAACAACAGTTATCAAGCAAATATTGGCATGGCTCCATTCGAGGCGTTGTATTGAAGAAAGTGTCGTTCTCCAGTGTACTGGGATGAGGTGGGTGAAGCAACGTTGTTGGGACCGGAGTTGGTACGTATGACTACGAAAAAGATTCAAACGATCCGACAACATATAAAAACCTCACAAGACCAAATAAAAAGAGTTATCTCGATCTTCATCGAAAGGACGTGGAATTCGATATTGGAGATCGTGTGTTGTTACGTGTTGCTCCATGGAAAAGAGTTACGAGGTTTGGAAGAGAGGAAAGCTCAATCCTTGATTCATTGGCCCATTTTAATCTCGATCGAGTAGGGCGTGGCCTATAGACTCGCTTTTTCTGCCAAGTATGTCTCGTGTTCATAACGTTTTCACATATCCATATTACGTAAATATGTGGAAGACCGAACCACATTATTGAGTTAGAACCGGACAAAATAGCGGAAGATTTAACGTATGAAGAGGTTCTGTTCAAATCTTGGATAAGAAGGAACATATTCTACGCTCAAGTTATACCTCAAGTCAAAGTTTTGTGGAGAAACCATGATGTTGAGGAAATGACCTGGGAGTTAGAATCTGAAATGAAATCAAGGTATCCATACCTCTTCGATATAGCAGGTACGTACCCTAATTTTGAGGGGGAAATTTCTTAAGAAAGGGAAGGTTGTAAGACCCCAACTTTTTAAATAAAGATGATTTTTCTATAATTATCATTTTTGAATATTATGGAATAAATTTAATATAATGTTATAGTTGTGGGTAGTATTTATAAATTCTGCAAAGTATGCAAGTTGTTATATGATATTCGATTGGTGGGGAATATTCGTTTTTAGCGGGGAATATTCGTGCTGTGGTATAATCATTGGTGGACCCTAATGTAATTATTGTCGGATTAAGAAAACGACAAAAATACTTTATGAAAATAACGGTGGAAGTTTTACCATTAATATTGTTGAACTACTCGGTAGTAAAAGTACAGTAATACGCGTGGTTGCATAGTAGTACACGGTATTGATTATTGATGCTTATGTGAGAAGTTAGTCAGTTTTACTTATTTTATGGACCCCCATTTACCCATCTTTCAAAATAAGCGGTAGAAATTATTTAAAGGTGGGGCCACATGTGGGGCCCATATGTGTTGAAAAATTGATTTTTGAAATAGGGGTGAAAGAAAGTTACGTAAAGGAGAGATAAAATATATTTATAAGTATGGTATATGTATATATATATAATGTGAGTGGAAGAGTGATGATATGATAGTGATAGGTGTGTGTGTGTGTGTGTGTGTGATAATGATGTTAGTGGAGGATGGTGGAAAAGGTGGTAGTGGTTTTCTTTGTTGCTTTATTGCATTATAACTTGTGTTGTATATTATATATATAACATTTGATTGCTTTGATCCGATTAGATGTAGGATTGACTTTTTGCATCCTTAGGTTATAAAAATTTTATCAAGTGAATTATTAAATACTCGTGATATTTCTTTACGGTGCCCTTCCATTCTTCTATAAATAGAAGCTCATTCCTTCATTATTTCTTACTTAATTCTTTGAAACTCTAGAGAGAGAAATTATAGAAAACTATAGAAAAGTATTCTCGCTACTTCCCCTATTTGTTATATTAGGTTTCTTTTTTACGGTAAGGATATTATTCTTTTGTATTTGAGAAGAGAACTTACATTATTCCATTTCTTTATTATTACATTGGAATAACTCATATCGTGGAATACCCTATACGTGGTGACATTCTTCTATTATTACTGTCATTATTATTTCGTTGGAACATCACATGCATCTTTATCTGTGGGACTGGTTCCGCTTTTTATTATTCTGTCTTTATTATTCCGTTGGAACATCCTGCTCATGCTTTTACGCTTGGGACTGGTTCCGCCTTTTATTATTTCATTCTTTATTATTTTGTTGGAACATCTGCTTGATTGTGATTTTTCACGACTGGTTCCATTATTATTATTCTGTTGGAATAACCGCTTTATCTGCAATACCGCATGCATGGTGATTTCATTGTTATTCCATTCCTTATTATTCTCGGTTGGTTAAAATTTTGACTTCTATACTCCATGAAATTAGTTGAATATCCTTGATATTTGCGTTTCATCCAGTATTTTCATGGAAATATTCTTACGAGAAATCTTGAATTTTACTCTACAAAGCGATATCATGTTGATAATTTGGGCGTTATTAGTTCTGAATAACTTAATTCTTGAACTTGTTTTATTGAATTTTATATCATTGTCATCATCCTCATGTTTATATTTTTGAAAGTCATCGTGGCTGTAAAGCATGGATGGACTTGGTATGATTATGACCGAGGGATTATTGGTGTAATCATGACCGTAATGTTACAAATGATGTGTAAAAAATCCTCATTAGCTGCGGTGCATTGATGGACGAGTTGTTGGCATGATCATGACCATTGATGAATACACAAATATCCTTGGCGCCCGTAGTGCATGGAATTTGTGGTCGTGACCTAATGAATATCCTTGGGCGTAGTGCGGGGGATGATGTGTATTATTTATTGTTTTGAGTCTCAAATGATAAAAGTGATGAAAAACTTTTAAATCATAAAAGATAGTAGATTCTATTCTCTACTTGACTCTTTTAATGGATTGCTCATTCATTGCAGATTAAACTTGTTGTCTATTATATTTTATCGGTTTAACATTGTTGGAGACTAATGATAATTTATTACGCATTATCTTAGTCATAATATTTCTTCTTTGGGCTAGTTGAGCTCACCCTTCCTTTCACTTTATTCTCTTCTGGAAATGAGAATATAGCTGGGACGAGTCGGGGAACGGAGTGATGGTCTAGAGGATAGCATTAGTAGTCCTTACTATTCTATGAAATAGTGTGATAATAATTGTAATGAGAACTCCTTTTGAGTTTGTATAATCTCTAGTAGATAATATTTGTATTCAAACTCACGGTTTATGTTTTGTCGTATTGTACCATACAGTTGTATTAATAAGTTGTATTTGAATTACATACCATATATATCCAAGACCCAAGATGAGTGATGTATACCTAATTTTGGGGGCGTCACAATAAAAGTGATGAAAAACCTTTTAAATCATAGAAGATAATAGATTTTATTCTCTACTTGACTCTTCTAATGGATTGCTTGTTCCGCTGCAGTTAAGCTTGATGTTTATTACATTTTATCAGTTTAATACTGTTGAAGGCTAATGATAATTTATTCTGCATTATCTTAGTCATAATATTTCTTCTTTGGGCTAGTTGAGCTCACCCTTTCTTTCACCGTTTCTCTTGAGGAAATGAGAGCGAAAGCGGGACTAGTCGGGAGCGGAGTGATGGTCCAGATGATGATAGCATTAGTAGTCCTCACTATTCTCATTAAATAGTATGCCAATAAATGTAATGAGGACTCCATTGAGTGTGGATATTGTCTAGATGACAATATTCTTATTAAAACTCTTATATTATGTTTTATCGTATTTTACACGACTGTTGTATAATTAAGTTGTATTTGAATTTTGTACCATGTATTTGGCGACTCATGATGGGTGATGTATACCTATTTTGGGGGCGTCACAATTAACCAATATGATTAGATTTTATTTTAATTGGATGCATGAATGATTGGGTTTTATAAATGGGGTCAGCGTACCTCATCTTCTCTAGTTTTTCCTGATGTAATTTCTATCTCCCTCATATGTACTTCCCCTTGACTGCTGATCAAGGATTCTATTTATTGTAAATAGTAAATGTAATAGGATTATTTAGAATTACTTGAAGAATTGAAGATAAAGGAGCAAAGAGCATTTGAAAACCCGTTTGTAATGGAACCCGGGTTAAAATATAATAGTTATTTTTAAATTTAGTTCTTGCACCTTAGGTCATATTTGTTTGCAAATATTATAATCTCGGATTATAATCTATGATTAACTAGTCCTAGTCACATGTTTTTTTTTATAGGATTATTCATGGAATAACTTAAAATAATCTCATGTTATGTTTGTTTTTTACAAAATTAATTAAATGATTGGATAAAAATATTATTTGGACTATTATACCCTTATCAATAATAACATTTTAAAGTATAATTTAAACTTGTTTATACATTAAAAAGGCGCCTATAAATAAATAAAAATTATTTAAACATATCACCTATACATACTAGAGACAGTTATGATGAATCTCATCATGAAAAAATTATTTTAAGAAAAATAAATGATATTTAATAGTAAATGTAGATGTATTTTCCAAATAAGTTTTTATTCTCGTAAAAAAATATTTTACTCAAAATATATACTATTATTTGTATGTAGATAACTGTATTGAATTAAAGCTCATAAAGACGGGTGATAATGAAGAACAAATTATATTTAAATTTTGCCTAAAAAATCCTAATTTAAAAAAAAAAGCCACGTGTCCATGTAGAGGAAGGAGTACATGCCTTTCAGGTAAAGAAATATTGATAGCGCAATTAAAAAAAATCCAATCCTTATTAGTTAATTACTGTTAACTAATAGTAAATTAACTAATCTTGATAGCAATCCTTATTAGTAATTTACTGTTAACAATGACTATTAATCAATTTATAATCCTATTAACAGTAAATCTATTTACTGTTAAAACAGTAATCATTGGATTTACTATTAATAAGGATTTATAATCTTGTTAATCAATTTATTAGTCCAATCCTTATTAGTTAATTATGTTAGCATAATACTACGTTGATTAATAATTAGACTAGTAATATTAAAAAAAATAAAAGTTTGCTTTGTCCATAAATTTTTAATCCCACATGATGGGGTTATAATACCTATCTAAACATGAGATTAAATAATCCTTCATCTTAAGTCATTTTATAATCTTTGGACTAATAATCCCAAGTCCAAATTTAAAAACAAACCAAACACTTGAGATTAATAGTCATATCTCAAGTGTAATTCTTGCAAACAAACATAGCATATGTTTGACCTTTTGGTTCACTTGGTGGCTCTAGTGAACCAAACTACGATGAAAGTCCATAATCAATTCGAGTAGAATATAGTATTCTATATATGCTTGATTACTATATATAAATATATATATATGCATGCGCGCTAAACAAGATGAAACAAATAATAACAAACCCCTTAAAGAAATTATACTAAATCTTAAACGTTCAAAAATATTTGAAATATTGAACGCCGCCTTCTAGCTCGTAGAACAAACCGAAGAAATCGTAGAGCCAGTTGTTCCAGAATTGAGAATTCTACAAATTGATGATCCTCTTTCAATAGAGCCTGCCAAACCAAATATAAAGACTTAAAATAAGAAGGCATAAGGATTGATGTTCTAACCGGGAGAAGATGGACAAAAGATCACACACACACACACACACACGATGTATTTATCTTATTTCCCCCTTAATGTATATCACCACATCTCAAGGACGAACATCTAGGGTGTCTGGACTAAAATCACATATAAGAGCTAGTTGTCATTATATTCAAACTGAATTGACAATATGTATATTGTTGAAAGTTATCTTGCATTAGCCTTCTCCAAATTCTCTTCCCCTTAGACCTTGGAATTTAGCATTCCCCAAATTCTCTTCCCCTCAGACTTTGGAATTTAGCTTTCCTCATTTTTTTCTCCTCTCCAGATTTCTCCTATAAAAGGGAGCTTGAGCTTCTCATTTCAACACACCACAACAAAAAGAAGCAAAGAGAGTTAGAGAGTGAGAAGCTCAGTTAGAGCATTCTAAGAGTGAGAGTGTAGAGAGGAATAAACAATTAGTTTATTTCTCAGTTGAGAGTTTGTAATCTCCATATTATTTTCATAGTGAATTTCTGAGATCTCTCCCCGTGATTTTTTCTAGTTGGGTTTTCACGTAAATTTCCGGTGTTATTATTTTATATCTCTTACAATAGTGTGTTTATATTTATCTTAGTGTATTTGTATGAGCTTGATTTCTCAACAATTGATATCAAAGCTTTTGGTTCACGCCGTTGGTGTCTAGGAAAGTGGTTCAAAAGGCAACGCCTTTAAGAAATGTGGTTATTTAATTAGTCATCGTTGCAAAAGAACGAAGAGACTCTCGCCCAACTTATACTTACCTGGCCAACTAGTACGATCTGTTTAAAGAGAAATTAGGCAGGTCACAAATACGAAGATGACAAGCACGAGTGCGAGGTATGAAGTTGAACCATTTGATGGTAAGTCAAATGTAAAACTCCAACTTTTTGAATAAAGATGAATTTTCTATAAATATTATTTTTGAATATTATGGAGTGAAATTGATATAATGTTATAGTTGTGGGTAATATTTATAAATTTACAAAAAAATGCAAGTTGTTATATAATATTCGATTGGTCAGGGAATATTCGTTTTAACAGGGAATATTCGTACAATGGCACAATCATTGGTGGACCCCACAACAGAATTATTGTCGGATTGAGAAAATAACAAAAATACTTTATTGAAAATACTTGGCGGAAGTTTTACAGTTAATAAGCTTGTTGAACTACTTTCGGTAGTAAAAAAATGATGTCTGGCATGTGGTACGCATAATAGCTGCGGTATTGATTATTGATGCTTACGTGAAAAGTCATTCAGTTTTATTCAATTATTGTCGATATTTTATATATTATTAAACCAATAATTGAGATGACATAGTTATTAATATTATTATGGACCCCCATTTACCCGTTTTTCAAAATAATCGGTAGAAAGTTATATATATATATATATAATATTAGGTGGTGCCCATGGTGGGGCCCACGTTTGAAATTAAAGAAAGATGATGGTTGATATGTTGTCACGGTTGGTGGGAGAGAAAGAAAAAAAAGGGGTCAGGAGGGAGTTATCCTTATTATTACACACATATATATATAGATATGTTTATATATTATATGTTAAATAATGTATGTATGTAATATTATATATATATATATATATATATATATATATACATAACCTTGTTGAAAATTTAGGCAGAAGGAAAATTTAATCACGGGAGTATATCCCGTGAAAATCTTGGCACATGCTATATATATATATATTTAATATATATAATATATATATATATATATAATATAATTTATTTAAAAGTTTTTCATTTTATTAGATTATAAATAGAATATATTATATTTTATTTAAAAGATTTTGCTTTAATTATGGACCGTCTGATTAAAGTAAATCAATCTGGACCGTTCATGAGTTAGTTACTATGCAATCCATTCTCCTATAAATAGAAGCTCATTCCTTCATTATTTTCTTACGAATTCACTGAAAATCTAGAGAGATAAACTATAGAGAGAAAGAAGAAAGTATTCTGCTACTTCACTACTTATATATCCAGTACTCTTCTTCTTAAGGTAGGGAATATTATTTGTTGTACTCATAAGGGTTATTATTTCTTTTGTATTCATGAAGAGAACTTCTGTTATTCCATTCTTTATTATTCTGCTGGAATAACCAGTATACGCGGACTACCCTATACTTGGTGATATTCTTCTATTATTCCATCTTTATTATTATTACATTGGAATATCACATGCATGCGATTTCTGTGGGACTGGTTAAAATCTTTATTATTATTACATTTGGAATATCACATCAAGATGCGTTCATGGGACTGATTAAAATCTCTATTATTACATTGGAACATCCCGTGGAGTGCGATTTTGGCACGACTGGTTGAAGTTACTTATTAATCATTGGAATAACTTGTCATCGCGAGTACCGCATGCATGGTGATTTCTTTTGTTATTCCATTCGTTGTTATACTCAGTTGGTTAAAGTTTTGACTTCTATACTCCATGAAATTAGTGGAATATCCTTGATATTTGCGCTTCATCCAGTATCTTTTCATGGAAATATTCTTCTGAGCATTCTTAAATTTTACTCTACAAAGCAGTATCATGTTGACAATTTGGACGTTATTGATTCATGGATAAATTAATTCTTGAACTTGTTTTATTGAATTCTTATATCATTGTCATCATCCTCATGTTTATAGTATGTGAAAATCATCTGTGGCTTGTAGTGCATAGATGGACTTGGTATGATTATAACCAGGGATTATTCGGTGTAATCATGACCGTAATGTTACAAATGATGTGGTAAAAGTCCTCATTGGCCCGTAGTGCATTGATGGACAGTTGTTGGCATGATCATGACCATTAATGAATACACAAATATTCTTGGCCCGTAGTGCATGGATAATTGTGGTCGTGATACTAAAGAATATCCTTGGTAAAGTAGTGCGGGGGTGATTCGATGATGTGGAATATTTTTTATTGTCGAGTCTCGGCGATAATTGATGATGAAAAACCTTTTAAATCATAAAAGATAGTAGATTTTATTTTCTACTTGACTCTTTTAATGGATTGCTTGTTAAAATTATGATTAAACTTGATGTCTATTATATTTTATCAGTTTAACACTGTTGGAGACTAATGATAATTTATTCTGCATTATCTTAGTCATAATATTTCTTACTAGGCTAGTTGAGCTCACCCTTTCTTTCACTGTTCTCTTCAGGAAATGAGAATATAGCTAGGACGAGTCGGGGAACGGAGTGATGGTCCAGAGGATAGCATTAGTAGTCCTCACTATTCTATGAAATAGTGTGATATAATTGTAATGAGGACTCCTTTTGAGTTTGTATAATCTCTAGTAGACAATAATTGTATTCAAACTCACAGTTATGTTTTGTCGTATTGTACACAACTGTTGTATTAGTAAGTTGTATTTGAATTCTGTACCATGTATCTGACGACCCAAGATAGGTGACGTATACCTAATTTTGGGGGCGTCACAGTTGGTATCAAAGCTTAGGGATATGATCCCTGGATATGATGTGAGAATAGAACTAGGAGGGGAGAGACGGGGAATTCCTTCTATAGTATGACCTACCTAAGTTTTTTTTTGGTATTTACTTGGTTGGTCAGAATATGGGGATAAAATGTTACATGTCAATTAACCTTTTGATTTGTGGCAGTATCTTAAAATGACATCCGAGAATGTTGAGAATAGCAATGGAGCACAGGCGACCGTTGATTCACCACATATCAATAATCAGGATAATGTGCATCAGGAAGGCGACAATCCTCATGCAAACGACAACACTGACCAAATGATGAATGATGGATTGTTCAGAGGCTTTATGCAATTCATGCAATAGCAGGCGAGAGCGGCTCCTGTCCAAAATGTAGATGGAAAAATTGGAAACTCTCGGACGGTCACCGCTAAACAGTTCAAGGAGCTGGGACCACCAGAGTTTAAGGGAGAGCCAAAACCACTTATGGCGGAGGCATGGATAAAGCAGATCACCAAGATATTTGATGTCTTGGGATACTCCGAGGACCAAAAGGTTCCCTTTGCCGCCTTTATGTTGCGAGGAGAGGCAGATTACTGGTGGGAATCGGTAAAGCGTACTCAACCTGCTGCATTGAAGATGTCTTGGGAGAAGTTCCAAGAGCTGTTCAACGACAAATACTTTTCCAAAAGTATTCGTCACATGAAGGAGGTGGATTTTATCAAGCTGGAGCAAAATAATATGACAGTGTCGCAGTTTGAGGCTAAATTTCTTTGAGTTGTCCGGTTTGCGCCCCACTTGGTGGATAATGAAGAAGCGAATGACGCGAATGTTTTTCTGAGGTTTGAAACACGAGATACGTCAACATCTTATTTCTCATAAAGCGTGTTTGTATTGAGATGTTGTAAATAGGGCTCGATTAGTAGAGCGCGATAATGAGTCAGCCTTAATCAAAAAGAGAGCGGTGCGGCAAAATGATAATACCGGTGAACGATCATTGAGCGGTGATAACAAGCGTGGAAGGAATCAACAGGCCAGAAATGGTAACCATTTTTATGGTAATCAGAGCCAAAACAATAAGAATGGACATTTCAAGAAAAGGAGATTCAACAATGATGGAAAGACGACAGCACCAACACCCATTGTTAAGGAAGGAGAACGACTACCTATCATATGCTTCAAATGTGGAGGGGAGGGATACATCAGTCCAAACTGCGCGATGCCGTCCAATGCATGTTATAATTGTGGAAGAGAAGGTCACTTAGCCCAATTTTGTCGTTCACCGAAGATAAGTTCAGCTAGAATGGAGGCACCAAAGGCCGTCCCAGAAAAGTCAAAGTCGGTAGTGCAAGGGAGAGCATTTGTTGTGACCTCCCAGAAAGCAAGGAACCCGAATGAGTTCATCATGGGTAAGCCTATCATAAACTCTAGCGAAGTCTATACTTTATTTGATACCGGTTCTACCCATTCTTTTATTTCTCCTACTTGCGCTCAACGATTAAATTTGACTCCGGAGAAATTAGATTTTGACTTATCTGTGGAAACTCCATTGGGAGAAACCTTCATTACATCCACTGTTTATAAGTCTTGTTTGGTTCAAATCGGTACCCTCATATTACCTGTCGATCTTATTTCATTGAAAATACTTGCATTTTACGTGATTCTAGGGATTGATTGGTTAACTACTTATCATGCAAAAATTGATTGTTTTTGTAAGGTTGTTAGCTTTCATATTCCTAATCAACCTATTTTGCGAATTCAAGCGACCAAACCATTAAAATCAATCACGGTCATCTCAAGCCATAAAGCTATTCGTTTATTGAAAAACGAATGTCAAGTTTTCTTAGCTCATCTCACAAATTTAAACAAAAATACGTCAGCTTTGAATGATATTTCTGTTGTTAATAAATTTCCTGATGTATTCCCCGAAGAACTTCCTGGCCTACCCCCAGAGCGTGAAATTGAATTTTGTATCGACCTTGAACCCGGTACAAAACCCATTTCCAAAGCCCCATATCGAATGGCTCTATTGAAACTTGAGTTAAAGACCCAACTACGAGGAATTGTTAGACATTGGCTTTATTCGTCCCCTAGTACTTCTCCTTGGGGTGCTCTGTTCTATTCGTGAAGAAGAAAGATGGGAGTATGCGACTTTGTATTGATTATCGGGAGTTGAATCATGTCACCATCAAAAATAGGTACCCATTGCCACGTATTGATGACTGTTTGACCCGGTTGCAAGGAGCCAAATTCTTTTCAAAGATTGATCTTCGTTAGGATATCACCAATTGAAGATTAGAACCGATGACATTCCAAAGACGGCTTTCGAGAACTCGATGACGGGCATTATGAATTCCTAGTCATGTCCTTTGGATTGACTAATGCTCTCTTTGCCTTCATGGATATGATGAACCGGGTATTCAAGGAATATTTGGATCACTTTGTGGTCGTCTTTATTGATGACATCCTTATTTATTCCAAAAGCCGTGAAGATCATGAGCAACACTTGAGGCTGACACTCCAAAAGCTTCGTGAATATAAGCTTTATGCCAAGTTGAAGAAATGCGAGTTCTGGCTTGAGGAAGTAGCATTCCTTGGGCACGTAGTGTCAAGTCATGGAATATCTATTGACCCATCAAAGATTGAAGTTATTCAAAGCTGGGAACAACCTAAATCAGTTACCAAAGTACGTAGCTTTCTCGGTTTAGCTAGTTATTATCGGAGATTCGTGGAAGGATTTTCTTGAATCGCTACTCCATTAACTCAGCTGACTCGAAAAGATACAAAGTTCGGTTGGAGCGAAGAATGTGAGAAGAGTTTTCAAGAACTCAAGAGGAGACTCATTTCAGCACCTGTTCTGACAATACCATCTGGCTCGGAGGGATTTGTCATCTATAGTGATGCTTCGGGCAAAGGGTTGGGTTGTGTTCTCATGTAACATGAAAAAGTCATAGCCTATGCCTCAAGACAACTCAAGGAATATGAGAAGAATTATCCTACTCATGATCTAGAGTTGGCAGCTGTTGTCTTTGCACTAAAGATTTGGAGGCATTACTTGTATGGGGAGAAGGTGGAGATCTTTACGGATCATAAAAGCCTCAAATATTTATTCACTCAAAAGAAACTCAACATGCGACAACAACGTTGGCTTGAACTGTTGAAAGATTATGATCATACCATCCAATACCATCTTGGAAAAGCGAACGTGGTAGCTGACGCATTGAGTAGAAGATCATATGCAAGTACGAGTGCGATATTGTCAACACAAAGGCCCATTTTGTGTGACTTGCAAAGGATGGAGATAGAGTTAAAGACTCCAGGGACCCATGTGATGATGACGAATATACGAGTAGAACCGACTTTAATTGATAAAGTTAAAGATGCTCAAGCTATAGACCTAGAACTGATGCGTATGAAGAAGAAAGTGCAAGAAGGTGCTATGCCGAAAGCAAGAATCGATGAAGAAGGAATACTTCGAGTCAACTCCAGACTTTGTGTTCCTAACGACCCTAATTTAAAGTATAAAATCATGATGGAGGCGCACAACACACCGTTTGCAATCTATCCTGGGAGTACCAAAATGTATCATGATATTCGTCATACATTTTGGTGGAGCAATATGAATAGAGAGGTAGCTTTGTTTATCTCAAGGTGTCTAACTTGTCAACGAGTCAAGGCGGAGCATCAAGTACCAAAAGGTCCATTGCAACCACTTGAAAATCCAGAATGGAAGTGGGAGCACATTACCATGGATTTTGTTACTGGTCTTCCTAAGGTTTCTCAAGGCATTGATGCAATTTGGGTCATTGTTGATAGATTTACCAAATCTGCTCATTTCTTACCGATACAAGAAACTTATACACTTGAACGTCTTGCTCCTCTGTACATAAACGAGGTTGTAAGATTTCATGGTATGCCAGTATCCATAGTTTCAGATCGAGACCCAAGATTCACTTCAAGATTTTGGGTTAGTTTGCAAAAAGCTATGGGCACGGATTTATGATTTAGCTCGGCATATCATCCTTAGACGGACGGACAGTCGAAGAAGACGATTCAAACTCTTGAAGATCTATTAAGACTCTGTGTCCTTGACTTCAAGGGAAGTTGGGACAAGTTCTTACCATTGATGGAGTTTTCCTACAACAACAGTTATCAAGCAAGTATTGGCATGGCTCCATTCGAAGCGTTGTATGGAAGAAAATGTTGTTCTCCAGTATGCTGGAATGAGGTGGGTGAAGCAACGTTGTTGGGACCGGAGTTGGTACGTATGACTACGGAAAAGATTCAAACGATCCGGCAATGTATAAAAACTCCACAAGATCGACAAAAGAGTTATGATGATCATCATCGAAAGGATGTGGAATTCGATATAGGAGATCATGTGTTGTTACGTGTTGCTCCATGGATTGGAGTTACGAGATTTGGAAAGAGAGGAAAGCTCAATCCTCGATTCATCGGCCCATTTTTAATCCTTGATCGAGTAGGAACTATGGCCTATAGACTCGCTTTACCGCCAAGTATGTCTCGTGTTCATAATATTTTTCACATATCCATGCTACGTAAATATGTGGAAGACCTGAACCACATTATTGAGTTAGAACCGGACAAAATAGTGGAAGATTTAACGTATGAAGAGGTTCATGTTCAAATCTTGGATAAGAAGGAACATATTCTACGCACCAAGGTTATACCTCAAGTCAAAGTTTTGTGGAGAAACCACGATGTTGAGAAAATGACTTGGGAGTTAGAATCTGAAATGAAATCAAGGTATCCTTACCTCTTCGATATACCAAGTACGTACCCTAATTTTGAGGGCAAAATTTAATAAGAAGGGGAGATTATAAAACCCCAACTTTTTGAATAAAGATGAATTTTCTATAAATATTATTTTTGAATATTATGGAGTGAAATTGATATAATGTTATAGTTGTGGGTAATATTTATAAATTTTGCAAAGTACGCAAGTTGTTATATAATATTTGATTGGTCGGGGAATATTCGTACAACGACACAATCATTGATGGACCCCACAACGGAATTATTGTCGGATTGAGAAAACGACAAAAATACTTTATTGAAAATAACGACGGAAGTTTTACCGTTAATAACTGTTGAACTACTCGGTAGTAAAAGTATAGTAATACTCGTGGTTGCATAGTAGCACACAGTATTGATTATTGATGCTTACGTGAGAAGTCATTCAGTTTTATTCAATTATTATCGATATTTTATATATTATTAAACCAATAATTGAGATGACATAGTTACTAATATTATTATAGACCCACATTTACCCGTTTTTCAAAATAATCGGTAGGAAGTTATATATATATAATATTAGGTGGTGCCCATGGTGGGGCCCACGTTTGAAATTAAAGAAAGATGATGGTTGATATGTTGTCACAGTTGGTGGGAGAGAAAGAAAAAAAGGGGCCAGGAGGGAGTTATCCTTATTATTACACACATATATATATATATATATATATATATATAGATATGTTTATATATTATATGTTAAATAATGTATGTATGTAATATTATATATATATATATATATACATAACCTTGTTGAAAATTTAGATAGAAGGAAAATTTAATCACCTGAGTGTATCCCGTGAAAATCTTGGCACATGCTATATATATATTTAATATATATAATATATATATAATATATTTTATTTAAAAGTTTTTCATTTTATTAGATTATAAATAGAATATATTATATTTTATTTAAAAGATTTTGCTTTAATTATGGACCGTCCGATTAAAGTAAATCAATCTGGACCGTTCAAGAGTTAGTTACTATGCAATCCATTCTCCTATAAATAGAAGCTCATTCCTTCATTATTTTCTTACGAATTCACTGAAACTCTAGAGAGATAAACTATAGAGAGAAAGAAGAAAGTATTCTGCTACTTCACTACTTATATATCCAGTATTTTTCTTCTTAAGGTAGGGAATATTATTTGTTGTACTCGTAAGGGTTATTATTTCTTTTGTATTCATGAAGAGAACTTCTGTTATTCCATTCTTTATTATTCTACTTGAATAACCAGTATACGCGGACTACCCTATACTTGGTGACATTCTTCTATTATTCCATCTTTATTATTATTACATTTGGAATATCACATGCGTCATGCGCTTTTCTGTGGGACTGGTTAAAATCTTTATTATTATTCGGTTGGACTATCCTGTCTATGCGTTTACGCCGGACCTGATTCCATCTTTATTATTCTATTGGAACATCCTGTCGGTGCGATTTTCACCTGACCTGGTTCCATTACTTATTAATCTGTTGGAATAACTTGTCTATGCGAAGTACCGCATGCATGGTGATTTCTTTTGTTATTTCATTCGTTGTTATACTCAGTTGGTTAAAGTTTTGACTTCTATACTCCATGAAATTAGTGGAATATCCTTGATATTTGAGCTTCATCCAGTATCTTTTCATGGAAATGTTCTTCTGAGCATTCTTAAATTTTTCTCTACAAAGCAGTATCATGTTGACAATTTGGACGTTATTGATTCATGGATAAATTAATTCTTGAACTTGTTTTATTGAATTCTTATATCATTGTCATCATCCTCGTGCTTATAGTATGTGAAAATCATCTGTGGCCTGTAGTGCATAGATGGACTTGGTATGATTCGACCGAGGATTATCGATTGTAATCATGGTAGTAATGTTACAAATGATGTGGTAAAAGTCCTCATTGGCCCGTAGTGCAATGATGGACGATTGTTAGCATGATCATGACCATTAATGAATACACAAATATTCTTGGCCCATAGTGCATGGATAATTGTGGTGCGTGATACTAAAGAATATCCTTTAAGTAGTAGTGCGAGGGGTGATTCGATGATGTGGAATATTTTATTGTTTGAGTCTCGGCGATAATGATGATGAAAAACCTTTTAAATCATAAAAGATAGTAGATTTTATTTTCTACTTGACTCTTTTAATGGATTGCTTGTTCCGCTGCAGTTAAACTTGATGTCTATTATATTTTATGAGTTTAACACTATTAGAGACTAATGATAATTTATTCTGCATTATCTTAGTCATAATATTTCTTACTGGGCTAGTTGAGCTCACCCTTTCTTTCAATTTGATCTCTTGAGAAATGAGAATATAATTTGGGGACGAGTCGGGAGCGAAGTGATGGTCCAGAGGATAGCATTAGTAGTCCTCACTATTCTGTGAAATAGTGTGATAATAATTATAATGAGGACTCCCTTTGAGTTTGTATAATCTCTAGTAGACAATAATTGTATTCAAACTCACAGTTATGTTTTGTCGTATTGTACACGACAGTTGTATTAGTAAGTTATATTTGAATTCTGTACCATGTATCTGACGACCCAAGATAGGTGACGTATACCTAATTTTGGGGGCGTCACATCAAATTTCAATATTTGGCAGTATATAGTCAAAGATGTATTGGCTCAATAGGGATTGGCAAAGGCACTAGAAGGGAAGAAACCAGCGACTATGACAAATGAAAAATGGATAGAACTTGAAGCAATGGTCGTGACAACAATAAGATTTAGTTTGACACCACAGATCAAATATCAGGTTTTGACTGAAACATCTTCAAAGGACTTGTTGGAGAAACTTGAGAAAGTTTACAAGTCAAAGTCTCTGTCAAACCGTTTATATTTGAAGAAGGAATTGTACCGACTTCGGATGAAAGAAATGTTAGATTTGGTCAATCATATTAATGAGTTTAATAGATTGGTGACCCAACTAACCAGTATTGATGTGAAGTTGGACGAAGAAGATAAAGCCTTATTGCGTCTTGTCTCTCTACCAGATTCTTACTAAACTCTCCAAACTACACTCCTTGTAAGGAAAGAAAAGCTTGTAGTTGACGATGTGATGTCAGTATTACTAGGATAAATTCAGGGGCACTACTTCACGAGATCAAGGAGACAGTCTTCTTGATTTTTCAGATGGGCGTGGCAGGGGTCCTAATCAAAATAAGTATTTTGGCAAGGAACGAGAAAGGTCTCAAGTGTAAGACCCCAACTTTTATGAATAAAGATTTAATTTTCTCGAAATATTTTTTTTATAAGGTGTGGATTTAATATAATGTTATAGTTGTGGGTTATATTTACAAATTTTTCAAAGTAAGTAAGTTGTCATAAAATATTCATTTTATCATGGAATATTCGTACCACGACACAATCATTGGTGGACCCCACAACAAAATTATTGTCGGAGTTAGAAAATGACAGAAATAACTTTTTATAAATAACAGCAAAAGTTTTACCATCAACTGTTGAAATACCCGGTGATAAAAGTACACTAATACGCGTGGTTGCATAGTAGCACATGGTATGGATTATTGATGCTTACGTGAAAAGTCACTCAATTTTGTTCAATTATTGTCACCGTAATTGCTGCATAGTATCTCACATTATTGATTCAATTATTATCACAATATTTTATATTATTAAGTCAATAATTGAGATGACAACATTATTCATATTATTATTTGCATTATTGACAATGTCTAGAAAGTTATGTCGAGGAAAGAGGTTTGGTCACCTAATTGCGTGCCAATAAGGAGAAATCTTTATCGAAAAGCCCCCTCTTTCTTGGGAATGATCTGGTTGTTAATATTGTGAGTTATAATATTAATGATAAATGTTGTTAAAATGTGTTTTGTGAAGCCAAGTGAGTTGAGATAAATAGAGAGGTTTTTATTGAAGTATTTGTTGTAAATTTTGGTTATTATATGGACACCCACTTACTCATTTTTCAAAATTGTCAGGAGAAAGTTATCTCAGTTTTTGTTCTATATATATAAAGTTTGGCACATGGGTGGGGAGGAATCACGAGTGGAATATTGGTGGAATGGTGTAAATGGTGGATTAATGTATTGCTTCTATACTCCTTGAAATTAGTAGAATATCCTTGAAATTTGCGCTTCATCTAGTATCGTTTCACAAGGATATTTTTCTAAATATTCATGTTAAATTTTAATCTTTTCATGCTGGGGTACTATTCACGAAGTACTATTCACTTGGGTACTATTCACCTGGGGTACTATTCATGACAAACAATTGATTTCTTTTCTGTCCAAATTATTTTTGATACAATATTATTCTTGAATTTTACTCTACAAAGCAATATCATGTTGGCAATTTGGACATTATTGAATTCTGGATAAATTGAATTATAAATCTTTAAAATTTATCATTTGTTTTCATTTAATTGAATTCTTATATCATTGTCATCATCCTCATGTTTATATTGTGATGAAAGTCATCTTTGGCCCGTAGTGCATAGATGAACTATTGATTGGTATGATTATGACATGGAATTATTCGGTATAATCATGACCTGTAATGTTACAAATGATGTGGTAAAAGTCCTCATTGGCCCGTAGTGCATTGATGGACAGTTGTTGGCATGATCATGACCATTGCAGATAATAACGAATATACTTGGCCTGTAGTGCATGGATGATTCGTGGATGTGATAATAATGAATATTATTAGCCCGTAGTGCATGGATAATTCAGTGATGTGGATTATTTATTGAGCTGAGTCTCAGCGATAAAATTGATGATAAACTTTTAAATCATAGAAGATAGTAGATATCATGCTATACCTAACTCTTCTAATGGATTGTTTGTTCCGCTACAATTAAACTTGATGTCTATTGTATTCTATCAGTTTAACACTATTGAAGGCTAACGCTAATTTATTCTGCATTATCTTAGTCATAATATTCTTTACTGGGCTAGTTGAGCTCACCCTTTGTTTTCATTATTCTATTCAGGAAATGAGAATATAGCTGGGACTAGTCGGGGAACAGAGTAATGGTCTGAGATGATGGCTATAGTAGTCCTCACTATTTTATAAAATAGTGTGATAATAATTGTAATGAAGACTCCATTTGAGTTTGGATATTGTCTACGAGATAATATTTGTGTTAAAACTCTCAGCTACGTTTTGTCATATTGTATAAATGAAGTTTGTATTTGATTTCTGTACCATGTATTTGACGACTCAGAATGGGTGATGTATACCTATTTTTGGGGCGTCACAGTTGGTATCAAAGCTTAGGGATATGATCCCTGGCTGAGATTTGAGGCTAGAACTAGGAGGGGAGAGACGGATAAATCCTTCGCTAGTATTACCTACCTAAGTTTATTTATTATTTAATTGGTCGGTTGGAGTATAGGGATAATATGTGGCATTTCAATTAACCTTTGTTTTGTGGCAGTATTTAAAAATGACATCTAAAAATCAAGAGTTGAACTCATATAGAGATTTAAGTGATGAATCGAGGATATTAATTTTAAGAATAAATATTGGAGTTATAACAAAGATTTTATTGGGGAGTATTAATTAAGTTATTAAACTTGATTGTAGGATGTCAAGCGAAGAAGAAATTAGAGATATCCATGTGGTGAGTGAAAAATTAATAGTTGCACCCGAGCTAGTCGAAGAGGTAGCAGCTGAGAGTGAGGAAGAAGAGGAACCTGAGGAGGATTTATTAGGAGAACTTTATGATCAAAATGTAGAACTACAAAATCGCATTCATGAGTTAGAAGGGCAGGCTGAAGAACGGCATGCGGTCGTGGAGCAAAGGGATGCAACAATTCAAGATTGTGTTACCTGATATGTGATGATTGAACAGAAGCACTCTTTGGAAGAGTATAAGATGATAAAGCTGGAATCTGAGAATTCAAATGTCAAGTGCGACGCCCCCAAAATAGGTATACATCACCCATTCTAAGTCGCCAAATACATGGTACATAAATCAAATACAAAATTCTTTTATACAATACGACAAAACGTAGCTTAGAGGTTTTACACGAATATTGTCTCATAGACAGTATTCAAACTCAAATGAAGTCCTCATTACATTTATTATCACACTATTTCATAAAATAGTGAGGACTACTATAGCCACCATCTCGGACCGTCACTCTATTCCCCGACTAGTCCCAGCTATGTTCTCATTTCCTGAAGAGAACAATGAAAGCAAAAGGGTGAGCTCAACTAGCCCAGTAATAAATATTATGACTAAGATAATGCAGAATAAATTATCGTTAGCCTTCAACATTGTTAAACTGATAAAATACAATAAACATCACACTTAACTGCAGCGGAACAAACAATCCATTAAAGAAGTCAAGTATAGCATGATATCTACTATCTTCTATGATTTAAAAAGGTTTTTTATCAACTTTATCGCTGAGACTCAGCTTAATAAATAAACCACATCATCGAATCATCCCTGCACCACGGCCAAGGATATTCATGTAATCATCAATGATCATGATTATACCGAATAATCCCTGGTTATAATCATACCAACAACTGTCCATCAATGCACTACAAGCCAATGAGGACTTTTACCACATCATTTGTAACATTACGGGTCATGATTATACCGAATGATCCTTGGTCGTAATCATACCAATCAATAGTCTATCTATGCACGTAAGCCAAAGGTGACTTTTATCACAAAATAAGTATGAGGATGATGACAATGATATAAGAATTCAATTAAAAGAAAGCAAAGGATAAATTTTTAAAAATTTATAATTTAATTTATCCAGAATTCAATAATGTCCAAATTGTCAACATGATACTGCTTTGTGGAGTAAAATTCAAGAATAATATTATATCATAAATGATTTGGACAACAAAGAAATTAATTTTTGTCATGAATAATTCCCCGGGTGAATAGTACCCGAGTGAATAGTATCCCGTGAATAGTACTTCGAGAATAGTACCCCGTGAATAGTACCGTAAAAATGAATACTACTCATGGATAGTACTACGGCATGAAAAACTTAAAATTTAACAAGAATGTGCAGAAAATATCCTTGTGAAACGATACTAGATGAAGCGCAAATTTCAAGGATATTCTACTAATTTCACGGAGTATAGAAGCAATAATTTAACAAAATGAGGGTATAATCGGGAATAAGAGACAAAATAATATTACTCAAATACTACAGAGTGAATTAATAGTACACACATGTGAACAAATAGTTATAAACATGTGAATTAATAGCAATTAATTGCTCATTTATCCGATTAATTATCCGATTGGCCAATATAACCTCCAGACATACATTATTATCGAAATAGATGTCGATTTCAACCAACACTAATAATCCTAACACAATGAAAATATTAATATCATCTTTAATCAACACGAACTTATTCATCATTAATATTATAACTCACAATATTTAACAACTAGATTATTCCAAGGAAAGAGGGGGCTTTCCGATAAGGATTTCTCTATATTGGCACGCAATTAGGTGACCAAACCTCTCCTTAACAGAACTTTCTAGACATTGTCAATATTACAAATAATAATATGAATAACTTTATTGTCTCAATTATTGATTTAATAATATAAAATATTATGCAGATGATACTATGACAATAATTGAATCAATAATATGAGAGATATTATGCAGCAATTACTATAGCAATAATTGAGTATAACTGAGTGACTTCTCACATAAGCATCAATAATCAATACCGTGTGCTACTATGCAACCACGCGTATTACTATTCTTTTACCACCGGGTAGTTCAACAGTTTAATGGTAAAACTTTCGCCGTTATTTTTATAAAATAATAATTCTGTCGTTTTCTAAATACGACAATACTTCCATTGTGGGGTGTTCCAATGATTGTGCCGTCATACGAATATTCCCTGTTAAAACGAATATTCCCCAACCAATCTAATATTATATAACCACTTGCTTGCTTTGCAAAATTTGTAAATATTACCCACAACTATAACATTATCTCAAATCCACACCATAATATTCAAAAATATATTTCGAGAAAAATTAATTTTTATTCATAAAAATTGGGGTCTTACAACCTCCCCTTCTTATGAAATTTTGTCCTTGAAATTAGGTTGCGCACCTGGTATGTCGAAGAAGTGAGGATATCTTGACTTCATTTCAGATTCTAACCCCCAGGTCATTTCCTCAACATCATGGTTTCTCCACAAAACTTTGACTTGAGGTATAACCTTGGAGCGTAGAATATGATCTTTTTTATCCAAGATTTTAACAGGTACCTCTTCATACATTAAATCTTCCGATTCTAATTCAATAATGTGGTTAGGGTCTTTCACATATTTACGTAACATAGATATATGAAAAATGTTATGAACACGAGACATACTTGGCGGTAAGGCGAGTCTATAGGCCACAGTTCCTACTCGATAGAGGATTATAAATGGGCCAATGAATCATGGATTGAGCTTTCCCCTCTTTCCAAATATCGTAACTCCTTTCCATGGAGCAACACGTAACAACACATGATCTCCAATATTGAATTCCACGTCCTTTTGATGAAGAACATCACAACTCTTTTGTCGATCTTGTGAGGTTTTTATACGTTGTCAGATCGTTTGAATCTTTTCTGTAGTTATACGTAGTAACTCCGGTCCCAACAACGTTGCTTCACCCACCTCATCCCAACATACTGGAGAATGACACTTTCTTCCATACAACGCCTCAAATGGATCCATGCTAATACTTGCTTGATAACTGTTATAGGAAAACTCCACCAATGGTAAGAACTTGTCCCAACTTCCTTTGAAGTCAAGGACACAAAGTCTTAATAAATCTTCAAGAGTTTGAATAGTCCTCTCCGATTGCCCGTCCGTTTGAGGATGATATGCTAAACTAAATCGTAAATCCGTCTCTATAGCTTTTTGCAAACTAACCCAAAATTGTGAAGTGAATCTTGGGTCTCGATCAGAAACTATGGATACTAGCATACCATACAATCTTACAATCTCATTTATGTACATACGAGCAAGACGTTCAAGTGTATAGGTTTCTCGTATCGATAAGAAATGAGCAGACTTGGTCAATCTATCAACAATGACCTAAATTACATTTATGCCTTGAGAAACCTTGGGAAGACTAGTAACGAAATCCATGGTAATGTGCTCCCACTTCCATTCTGGAATTTCAAGTGGTTACAATGGACCTTTTGGCACTTGATGCTTCGCCTTGACTCATTGACAAGTTAGACACCTTGAGATAAACCCCGTTATCTCTCCCTTCATATTGCTCCACCAAAATGTATATCGAAGATCACGATACATTTTGGTACTCCCAGGATGGATTGCAAACGGTGTGTTGTGCGCCTCCTCCATCATGATTTTATACTTCAAGTCAGAATCGTTAGGAACACAAAGTCTGGAGTTGACTCAAAGTATTCATTTTTCATCGATTCTTGCTTCCGGGATAGCACCTTCTTGCACTTTCTTCCTCATACGCATCAGCTTCAAATCTGTAGCTTGAGCAGATTTAACTTTATCGATTAAAGTCGGTTCTACTCGTATATTCGCCATCATCACATGGGTCTCTGGAGTATTTAACTCTATCTCTATCCTTTGTAAGTCATACAAAATGGGCCTTTGCGTTGACAATATCGTACTCGTACTCGTATATGATCTTCTACTCAATGCGTCAGCTACTACGTTCGCTTTTCCAGGATGGTATTGAATTGTATGATCATAATCTTTCAATAACTCAAGCCATCATCGTTGCCCCATGTTGAGTTCCTTTTGAGTAAAGAAATATTTGAGGCTTTTATGATCCGTATAGATCTCCACCTTCTCTCCATACAGGTAATGCCTCCAAATCTGAAGCGCAAAAATGATAGCTGCCAACTCTAGATCATGAGTAGGATAGTTCCTCTCATATTCTTTGAGTTTTCGTGAGGAATAGGCTATGACTTTTCCATGCTGCATGAGAACACACCCTAAACCTTTGCCTGAAGCATCGTTGTATATGACAAATCCCTACAAACCAGCTGGTATTGTCAAAACAGGTGCTGAAATGAGCCTCCTCTTAAGTTCTTGAAAACTCTTCTCACATTACTCGCTCCAACCAAATTTTTTATCTTTTCGAGTCAGCTGAGTTAATGGAGTAGCGATTCGAGAAAATCCTTCCATGAACCTCCAATAATAACCAGCTAAGCTCAAAAAGCTACGTACTTCGGTCACTGACATAGGTTGCTCCCAGCTTTGAATTGCTTCAATCTTTGCCGGGTTAATAGATATTCTGTGATTTGATATCATGTGCCCAAGGAATGCTACTTCCTCAAGCAAGAACTCGCATTTATTTAACTTGGCATATAACTTGTTTTCACAAAGCTTTTGGAGTATCAGCCTCAAGTGTTGCTCATGATCATCACGACTTTTGGAGTAAATGAGGATGTCATCAATAAACACGACCACAAAGTGATCCAAATATTACTTGAATACTCGGCTCATCATATCCATGAAGGCAGCAGGAGCATTAGTTAATCCAAAAGATATGACTAGGAATTCGTAATGCCCGTACCGAGTTCTAAAAGCAGGTTTTTGAATGTCATCAGTTTTAATCATCACCTGATGATATCCATAACAAAGATCGATTTTTGAAAAGAATTTGGCGCCTTGCAATTGGTCAAACAGGTCATCAATGCGTGGCAACAGGTACCTATTTTTGATGGTGACATGATTCAACTCCCGATAATCAATACAAAGTCGCATACTTCCATCTTTCTTCTTCATGAATAGAACAAGAGCACCCCAAGGAGACATACTAGGTCGAATGAAACTGATGTCTAACAATTCCTGCAGTTGGGTTTTTATCTCTTGAAGTTCAATAGGAACCATTCGATATGGGGCTTTGGAAATGGGTTTTATACCGGATTCAAGGTCGATACAAAATTCAATTTCACGCTCTGGGGGTAGGCCAAGAAGTTCTTCAGGGAATACGTCAGGAAATTTATTAATAATAGAAATATCATTCAAATCTGACGTATTTTTATTTAAATCCGTGGCATGGGCTAAGAAAGTTTGACATCTGTTTTTCAATAAACGAATAGCTTTATGGCTTGATATGACAATGATTGACTTTAGTGGTTTGGTTGCATGAATTCACATAATAGGTTGGTTAGGAATATAAAAGCTAACAAACTTATGAAAACAATCAATTTTTGCATGATGAGTAATTAACCAACCAATCCCTAAAATCACATCAAATGCAAGTATTTTTAAGGAAATAAAATCGACAGGTAATGTGAGGGTACCGAGTTGAACCAAACAAGACTTATAAACAGTGGATGTAATGAAGGTTTTTCCAACGGAGTTTCAACAGATAAGTCAAAGTCTAATTTCTCTGGAGTCAAATTTAAACGTTGAGCGCAAGTAGGAGAAATAAAAGAATGGGTAGAACCGGTATCAAATAAGGTATAGACTTCGCTAGAGTTTATGATTAGCTTACTCATGATCACCTCGTTCAGATTCCTCGCTTTTTGGGAGGTTACGACAAACGCTCTCCCTTGAACTACCGGTTTTGTCTTGTCTGGGACGGCCTTTGATGCCTCCATCCCAATTGGACTTGACTTTGATGCACGACAAAATCGGGCTAGGTGACCTTCTCTTCCACAATTGTAGCATGCTTTGGACTGCTGCGTACAGTTTGGACTGATGTGTCCCTCCCCTCCGCATTTGTAACATACGACTGACGGTCGTTCTCCTTCCTTAACAACAGATGATGGTGCTGAAATCCTTCCATCATTATTGAATCTCCTCTTCTTGAAATTTCCACTTTTATTGTCTTGGCCATGATTACCACCGAAGTGGTTACCATTTCTGGCATGCTGACTTCCACCACGTTTGATTTCACCGCTTCGATGACTGCTACCACTGGTATTATCATTTTGTCGGCTTCTCTCTCTTGGTTGGGTTGACTCGTTATCGCGCTCCAATAACTGAGACCTATTTACAACATCTGAATACAAACACAGTTTGTGAGAAATTAGGTATTGACGTATCTCAGGTTTCAAACCTCTTAGAAACATCCGCGTCAGTCTCTCCTCATTATCAACCAAGTGGGATACAAACCGGGACAACTCGGCAATCTTAGCTTCGTACTGTGACACGGTCATATTGTTTTGCTCTAGCTTGATAAACTCTACCTCCTTCATGTGACGAATACTTTTGGGAAAGTACTTGTCATTTGAGCGATTCTTGGAACTTCTCCCAAGACATCTTGGTCGGCGGTGAGTTAAATCACGATTTCTGATTCCCACAAGTAATCTGCCTCTCCTCACAACATAAATGTGGAATAGGGAACCTTTTGCTCATCGGAGCATCCCAAGACATCAAATATCTTGGTGATCTGCTTTATCAACATCTCTGCCTTAAGTGGTTTTGGTTCTCCGAAAAACTCCGATGGTCCCAGCTCCTTGAAATTTTTAGCGGTGACCGTCCAAGAGTTGCCAGTGTTTCCACCTGCATTTTGAACAGGAGTCGTTCTCGCCTGATGTTACATGAATTGCATAAAGCCTCTGAACATCCCATCGTTCATCATTTGGTCAGCGTTGTTGTTTATTTTAGGATTATTTCCATCCTGATGCACATTATCCTAGGTATTAATCATTGGTGACTCAACGGTCTAATGTGCTTCATTGCTTATCTCAACATTTTCGGATGCCATTTTCAAATACTGCCACAAAACAAGGGTTAATTGACATGTCACATATTATCCCTATACTATGACCGACCAAATAAAAACCAAATAAACTTAGGTAGGTCATACTACCGAAGGAATTTCCCATCTCTCCCCTCCTAGTTCTAGTCTCACATCTCAGCCATGGATCATATCCCTAAGCTTTGATACCAACTGTGACGCCCCCAAAATAGGTATACATCACTCATTCTGAGTTGCCAAATACATGGTACATAAATCAAATACAAACTTTTTTTATACAATACGACAAAAGCGTAGCTTAGAGTTTTTACACGAATATTGTCTCATAGACAGTATTCAAACTCAAATGAAGTCCTCATTACATTTATTATCACACTATTTCATAAAATAGTGAGGACTACTATAGCCACCATCTCGGAGAGTCACTCTGTTCCCCGACTAATCCCGGTTACGTTCTCATTTCCTGAAGAGAACAATGAAAGCAAAAGGGTGAGCTCAACTAGCCCAGTAAGAAATATTATGACTAAGATAATACAGAATAAATTATCGTTAGCCTTCAACAGTGTTAAACTGATAAAATACAATAAACATCAATTTTAACTGCAGCGGAACAAGCAATCCATTAGAAGAGTCAAGTAGAGCATGATATATACTATCTTCTGTGATTTAAAAAGGTTTTTCATCAACTTTATCGCTGAGACTCGGCTTAATAAATAAACCACATCATCAAATCATCCCTACACCACTGCCAAGGATATTCATGTAATCATCAATGGTCATGATTATACCAAATAATCCCTGGTTATAATCATACCAACAACTGTCCATCAATGCACTACAGACCAATGAGGACTTTTACCACATTATCTATAACATTATGGGTCATGATTATACCGAATGATCCATGGTCATAATCATACCAATCAACAGTCCATCTATGCACGTAAGCCAAAGATGACTTTTATCACAAAATATGTATGAGGATGATGACAATGATATAAGAATTCAATTAAAAGAAAGTAAAGGATAAATTTTTAAAGATTTATAATTTAATTTATCCAGAATTTAATAATGTCCAAATTGTCAACATGATACTGCTTTATGGAGTAAAATTCAAGAATAATATTATAGCATAAATGATTTGGACATCAAAGAAATCAATTTTTGTCATGAATAATTTCCCGGGTGAATAGTACCAGAGTGAATAGTACCCCATGAATAGTACTTCAGGAATAGTACCCCATGAATAGTACTTTATGAATAGTACTCGTGAATAGTACCCATGAATAGTACTTTGTAAATAGTATCCCGTGAATAGTATCGCGTGAATAGTATCTCATGAATAGTACTTTGTGAATAGTACCGTAAAAATAAATACTACTCATGGACGGTACTCCGGCATGAAACACTTAAAATTTAACAAGAATGTGCAGAAAATATCCTTGTGAAATGATACTAGATGAAGCGCAAATTTCAAGGATATTCTACTAATTTCACGGAGTATAGAAGCAATATTTTAACAAAATGAGGGTATAATTAGGAATACGAGACGAAATAATATTACTTACATACTACAGAGTATGGAAGAAAATATTATTCCTTATAAATACTAAAAAAAAAAATATCCCTTACCTCGGAAAAATTTGGATCTTTGGAATAATAGTGAAGCAACGAGACTTCTCTTCTTCTTTCTCTCTATAGCTTCTCTCTCTATAATTGCTCTTGTGAGTCTTAGTGAATTGGTGAGAATGAAAGAAGAATGAGTTTCTATTTATAGGAAAACATAGTTTCGATAATTGCACGTTTTGGGGTTCAAAATATTACAGTATAATACCTTCATCTTTTCCTTCATTTCTAATTTAGTTCTGTAAGTATTATCAAACTTGCACCACCTCCCCAAATAGTACATCATGTGAATCAATAGTACATTCATGTGAATCAATAGTTCTATACATGTGAAAAAAATAATTACAGTATAGTACCTTCATCTATACCTCCATTTTTAATTTAATCATACAAGTATTATCAATCTTGCACCACCTCCCCTAATAGTACATGCATGTGAATCAATAGTACACACATGTGAATAAATAGTTATAAGCATGTGAATTAAGAGCAATTAATTGCTCATTTATCAGATTAATTACCTGATTGGTCAATATAACCTCTAGTTGTAAGACCCCATCATTTTAATAAATAAAATTGAATTTCCTCTATTCATTATCTTGAAATAATAAGGTGTTAATTTGATATAATACTTTGGTTATAGGTGAAATGTGCAAATTTTGCAAAATAGGCAAGCGGTTATAAAATATTCATTATTTTCGGGAAATATTCGTTTGGTCATGGAATATTCTTGTTGTCGGGGAATATTCGTATGACGACGAAACCATTTGTGGGCCCCATAACGAAAAACGGTCGGATTAAGAAAATGACAAGTTTGAGTTTTTATAAATAATGGCGTAGTTGTTACCGTTAACACTGTTGGAATACTCGATGGTTAAAATACAAGAATGTCTGGCGTTGTTGCTAATAATGATACACCTGTATTGCATAGTATTTTTGAATTATTGATTCTTATATAAGAAGGAACTACTCAATAATTGTTACAATAATTACTGTTCAATATTTTATTTTATTGATTCAATAATTACTACGTTGATATTGTTGTTTCAATAATTATGACTGCATAGTATTTCCCATTATCAGATCAATAATTCATATTATTTGAATAATATTATTAGATAGCATTATTGACAATGTCTAACGATGTTATGTCTAGGAAAGGGTTTTGGTCACCTAATTGCGCGACAGTAAGGAGAAATCTTTATCGGAAAGCCCCTCTTTCCTGGGAACGACCTGGTTGTCATAATTGTGATTTTGTAATTTTATTTGTGAATAATTAATTATTAATTTATATGATAAGGAAATATTTATTTTATGTGGATATAAATGATGGATATATTTATTATGGTTTTAAACGAAGGAATTAAGGTTGAGGTGTTTTATCAGTATTTTGTCGGAATTGAGGTATTAACAATCATCCGTATGTGGATTTCGGACATTTTCTATTTGGAATTTGGAAAAACTTTCTTCTACAAAGTTATAGAGAATTAAATTTCCTATGGAATAAACATAAGATTCGAATTTTTCTGATAAAAGAGCTATTTATTATGAATTATTGAAGTTTCAGAAATAAATATTTTTATTAAAAACATGGTGGGCCCCACTTTTGGTTGGTGAGAAATGTGCTGAAATTTTATTTCAAAAGTGGTGGGCGTGAATAATAGCGAGTAAAAGCCATCAGTAGTGTGACTTAGTGCGCTATGGCGTTCTAAGCATTTTCCTATAAATATGGTACTTAGTTAGAATTGAAAATCACACCAGAATCATAAGCTTTCTCTCTCTATATTATTGAGCGTATTTTGTGAGTATTTAGATACTTTGTGAGTTTCTATTCAGTACATGTTTCCTTCAGCCTTATACCTGATATTTTAGCCAGAAGTATTGTTCTTTTGAGGTAAGGGATGTTATTTTCTTCGTAAATAATATTATTTCCTTCAATATCATTATGCCAAAATATTAATATAAATTTTATTATGGAATTTATACCTTTTTCATGTCGGGATTACTATTCACGTATACGATACTATTCACGTATATGACACTATTCACGAATACGACACTATTCACAGAAAAATAAAATGTTCTCTTCTTTGTTCAAGATGTCTATTATGGTTACTATCTTTGATTGTATCCATGTTTTGATCTTCATTCTTGAATTTTACTCCACTATGGTTTATTATGGAGTATTTTTAAACTTGGATTATCTAAAGTACGAATCCCTAATTTTTGTCCTTTTATCTCACTGGATTCGTTCCTTTAAAATATTTTTCATCATCCTCAGTCCTAATGATGATATAACTGAATATCTTTGACATGTAGTGCAAAGATGAATGATTAACTGATGAATATCTTTGGTCCGTAGAGCAAAGATGAACAGGTGTTGAGATGAACATGACCAACTGGTGATACAAATGAATATCTTTGGCCTGTAGTACAAATATGAATATTTGATTCAAGATGTATATTGATTGATGTTACAGGGATAAAATATTGATGATGGAATTTTAAATTCATAGATGATAGTAGATTTCATTCTCTACTTAACTCTTCTACTGAATTGTTATTCCCACTACGAATATTGATCTAAAACTGGTTGTCCATTATATTTTATCTGATTTATTGAAGGCTAACGATAATTTGTTGTTCATTATCTTAGTCATAATATTTTTTACTAGCCTAGTTGAGCTCACCCTTTTCCTTTTTGTTCCATTTTTCTTCTCAGGAGGTGAGAATATAGCAGGAACTAGCCGGGGTATGGAGTGATGGTTCTAGAAAGTTATTTAAGCAGTCCTCACTATTTTTGTAAAATAGTGTATCAATAATTGTAATGAGGACTCCTTTTGAGTTTGAATATTATCTATTAGATAATATTTGTATTTAAACTCAAGATATATGTATGTTATTTTGTATTTTATTGACGATTGTATTAATGAAGTTGTATTTGTTTCTGTACCATATATTTAGCGACTCAGAATGGGTGATGTATTCCTATTTTGGTATCAAAGCTTAGGGATATGGTCTCTGGCGGAGATCGGGGAATAGAACTAGGAGGGGAGAGACGAGTAATCCTTCGCTAGTGTGTCATACCTAAACTTATTTGGTTGGTTAGTCGGAGAATATGGTTAATATATGATATGTTAATTTATTAATTAACCCTTGTTTTGTGGTAGTATTTGAGAATGGCAGCTAGAAATATTAACAATAGAGTGAATGAGACCGTGGAGACACCTTTAATCACCACCCAAGGGAACGTGCAACAGGAAGGAAATATTCCTCCTATAAACAACACTACCGAACAAATGATGAATGATGGGATGTTAAAAAGTTTTTTGCAGTTCATGCAAAATCAGACGAGGGAGACTCGTATACAAAATACGGGTGGAAATGATAGCAATGTGTGGCTCGTTACAGCCAAGCAGTTCAAAGAGTTGGGACTACCAGAATTTGTGGGAAAGTTGGATCCAATCAAGGTGGAAACGTGGGTTAAGAAAATTACCAACATATTTGATGTCTTGGGATGCACGGAGGAACATAAGGTTCCATTTGCCACCTTTATGTTCCGTGGTGAGGCAGATTACTAGTGGAATTCTGTGAAGCGTACCCAGCCTACCGCACTCAATATGTCTTGGGAAACGTTTCAGAAACTATTTAATGACAAGTACTTTCCTGAAAGTATTCGTCATATGAAGGACGTAAAGTTTATTAGACTGGAACAAAACAACATGCGGTGTCCCAGTACGAAGCGAAGTTCGCAGAGTTATCTAGGTTTGCACCTCATTTGATAGAGAATGATGAACGAATGACGCGAATGTTTCTGAGAGGTCTAAAACCCGAGATTCAACAATATCTTATCTCTCATAAAAAATTTTTATATTTAGATGTTGTAAACAGGGCACAATTATTAGAGCGAGATAATGAGTATAATCAACTGAGGGACCACAACCAGGGTCATACCAGTGGCAGCAGTCATCGGAGCAATGAAAACCAGAGGGGAGGAAAAAATTCGGACAAAAGCGGTAACCACTCTAGTGGTAATCGTGGCCATGGTGGCAGAAGAAGCGAGTCAGGGGGAGATTTCAAAAAGAGAAGGTACAACAATGATAACATGAAGACGTCAGCACAAACATCAACTATTTCTAGGAGAGGAGAACGATCATCGGTTGTTTATTATAAATGCGGGAAAGAAGGACACATCAGCCCAAACTGCCCACAACAATCCAAGGTGTGTTATAACTGTGGAAAGGAAGGTCATATAGCTAGAGATTGTCTTGTAGCAAAACCAAGTCCAGCGGAGATGGTGACTCCAAAGGCTGTCCCGAACAAGTCAAAGTCGGTGGTTCCTGGAAGGGCGTTTGTCGTGACTACCCACAAAACGAGGAACCCGAACGAGGTGATCACGGGTAAGCTAATCATAAACTCTTGCGAAGTTTATACCTTATTAGATACCGGTTCTACCCATTCTTTTATCTCTCCTGCTTGTGCTCAACGTTTGAACTTGACTACAGAGAAATTAGACTTTGACTTATCTGTTGAGACTCCGTTAGGAGAAACCTTCATTGCATCTACTGTTTATAAATCTTGCTTGATCCAAGTTGGTACCATCACATTGTAAGACCCCAACTTTTATGAATAAAGATGAATTTTTTTTTTATAAATATCATTTTTCAATATTAAGGTTTGAATTGGTTACAATGTTATAGTTGTGGGTAATATTTATAAATTTTTCAAAGTAAGCAATTTGTTATATAATATTCGATTGGATGGGAAATATTCGTTTTAACAGGAAATATTCGTACGATGGCACAATCATTAGTGGACCCCACAACGGAATTATTGTCGGAATGAGAAAACGACAGAAATATCTTTTTATGAAAATAACGGCGAAAGTTTTACCGTTAATGTTGAAATAACCGGTGTTAAAAGTACAATAATACGCGTGGTTGCATAGTAGCACACGGTATTGATTATTGATGCTTACGTTAGAAGTCACTCAGTTATACTCAATTATTGCTATAGTATTTTCTGCATCATATTTCTCATATTATTGATTCAATTATTGTCACAGTATCATCTGCATAATATTTTATATTATTAAATCAATAATTGAGACGACAAAGTTGTTAATAATATTATTTACAATATTGACGATGTCTAGAAGTTCTGTCAAGGAGAGGTTTGGTCACCTAATTGCGCGTCAATAGGGAAAAATCCTTATTGAAAAGCCCCCTCTTTCCTGGGAACGACCTGGCTGTTAAATATTGCGAATTATAATAATGATGATAAATGTTAAAAATATTGAAGGAATTTTTATGAAGTATTTTTTGTAAATTTTGCTTATTATATGGACCCCCATTTACCCATTTTTTTCAAAATAATCGATAGAAAGTTATTCAGTGTATATATATATATATATATAATAATGGTGGGGGCCACAAGTGGGGCAGGTGTTGCCCACATGTTGGTGGAATAATGGGATGGTTCACGGGATTTCTTGTTGCAGGTAATGGAAGGATTAAACATATATGTATTATATATATAATATATATATATATATATGTGCATGTTTGAAAAGTATGTCAGGGTGGGGGTGGAGAAAAGGATTTACGTGGGATGTATAAATATATATATATATATATATATATATAGTTTTTTGTTTTACATGGAATTTCGTTTCATTCGTGACCTTGTGAAAGACGTCCGTGAATTTTTTTTTTTTTAAAACTGTGCTTCCGTGAGAATTTTAAACAGTACCCCTTCCATTCTCCTATAAATAGGATGCTTAGTTAGAATTGAAAATCACACCAGAATCATAGAATTCTTCATCTATAATATTGAGAGTATTTCTTTCGAGTTTTAGAAAGCTTTGAGCGTAGAAAATAGTGAAAGTTTTCTTCAAGAATATCCTCGCTATACCAGTTGGAATACTCTTCTTTTCAAGGTAAGGGATATTATTTTTGTTCAGTATTCATATGAAATAATATTTTCTTCCATACTCTATAGTATATAAGTAATATTATTTCATTTCAGATTTCGAATTCTATACTCATTTTGTTAAAATTTTGGCTTCTATACTCCATGAAATTAGTAGAATGTCCTTGATATTTGCGCGACATCCAGTATCTTTTCATGGAAATATTATTCTGAGCATTCTTGATAAGTTTGAACTTTTTCATGTCGGAGTACTATCCACGGAGTTACTATTCCCAAAGTACTATTCATGGGGTACTATTCACTCGAGTACTATTCACCCGGGGTACTATTCATGATAAAAATTGATTCGTTTTCGATCCAAATCAGTTTTGGTACAATATTATTCTTGAATTTTACTCCACAAAGCAGTATCATGTTGACCATTTGGACATTATTGAATTCTGGAAAAATTTAATTATAAATCTTTAAAAATTTGTCCTTGTTTTCTTTTAATTGAATTCTTATATCATTGTCATCATCCTCATGCTTATATTGTTATCAAAGTCATTTGTGGCCTGTAGTGCGTAGATGGACTTGGTATGATTATGACCAGGGATTATTCGGTATAATCATGACCGTAGTGTTACAAAAGATGTGGTAAAAGTCCTCATTGGCCCGTAGTGCATTGATGGACAGTTGTTGGCATGATCATGACCATTGATGAATACACGAATATCCTTGGCCCGTAGTGCATGGATAATTTGTGGTCGTGATACTAAAGAATATCCTTGGTCGTAGTACAAGGATGATTCGATGATGTGGATTATTTATTAAGCTGAGTCTCAGCGATAAAAGTGATGATAAACCTTTTAAATCATAGAAGATAATAGATTTTATACTCTACATGACTCTTCTAATGGATTGCTTGTTCCGCTGTAGTTAAACTTGATGTTTGTTATATTTTATCAGTTTAACACTGTTGAAGGCTAACGATAAATTACTCTGCATTATCTTAGTCATAATATTTCTTACTGGGTTTGTTGAGCTCGCCATTTTACTTTCATTGTTCTTTTCAAGAAATGAGAACGTAGCCGGGACTAGTCGGGGAACGGAGTGACAGTCCAGATATTTGCATTAGTAGTCCTCACTATTCTATGAAATAGTGTGATAATAAATGTATTGAGGACTCCATTTGAGTTTGAATACTGTCTAGAAGACAATATTCGTATTAAACTCTCAATTTATGTTTTGTTGTATTTTACACTATAGTTGTATTATTAAGTTGTATTTGAATTTTGTACCATGTATTTGGCGACTCAAAATGGGTGATGTATACCTATTTTGGGGGAGTCACAGTTGGTTGAGCTTAAGGATATGATCCCTGGCTAAGATGTGAGACTAGAACTAGGGGGAGAGACGGGTAATTCCTTCGCTAGTATGACCTACCTAAGTTTATTATTTTTTTTAAATGGTCGGTCAGAATATAGGGATAATATGTGGCATATAAATTAACCCTTGTTTTGTGGCAGTGCTTGAAAATGACATCCGAGAATGTTGAGAACAGCAATGGAGCACAGGAGATCGTTGAGTCACCACAGATCAACACCCAGGATAATGTGCACCGGGAAGGCAATAATCCTCAGGTGAACAACAACACCAACCAAATGGCGAACAACGAAGTGTTTAGGAGCTTTCTACAATTCGTATAACATCAGGCAAGAGAGACTCCTGTCCAAAATGCAGGTGGAAACACTGACAACTCTCGGACGATCACCGCTAATCAGTTCAAGGAGCTGGGACCACCAGAGTTTTTTGGAGAGCCAAAACCACTTAAGGCGGAGACGTGGATAAAGTAGATCACCAAGATATTTGATGTCTTGGGATGCTCCGAGGAGCAAAAGGTTCCCTTTGCCACCTTCATGTTGCGAGGAGAGGCGATTCATCGGAATCAGAAGCGTACTCAAACTGCCAGACTCAAAATGTCTTGGGAGAAGTTCCAAGAACTTTTCAACGACAGGTACTTTCCCGAAAGTATTCGTCACATGAAAGAGGTAGAGTTCATCAAGTTAGAGCAAAATAATATGACCATGTCGTAGTACGTAGCCAAGTTTGCCGAGTTGTCCCGGTTTCCGTCCAACTTAGTTGATAACGAGGAGAGAATAACGCGGGTGTTTCTAAGAGGTTTGAAACCTGAGATACGTCAATACCTTATCTCTCACAAACTGTGTTTGTATTCAGATGTTGTAAATAGGGCTCAGTTATTGGAGCGCGATAATGAGACATCCCAACCAAGGAGAAGCGGCAAGAGCAAAATTATAATACCGGTAGTAGCGATCACCATCGAAGCGGCGATAAAAAACGTGGAGGGAATCAACATGCCAGAAATGGTAACCACTTCGGTGGTAATCATGGCCAAGACAATAAAAGTGGACATTTCAAGAAGAGAAGATTCAACAATGATGCAAAGACGTCAGCACTAACACCCGTTGTTAAGGAAGGAGAACGACCACCTATCATATGCTTCAAATACGGAGGGGAGGGACACATCAGTCCAAACTGTGCGCAGTAGTCCAAAATGTGTTACAATTGTGGAAGAGAAGGTCACTTAGCTAGATTTTGTCGTACAGGGAAGCTGTAATAACCTGAATATTTTCTATATAAAAAAAAATATTTTAAAGATGAGAATATGTGCCAAGTAATGTGTATGTATATATGTGATAAATAAAATTTATTTATTACATGAATAATTTCAAATAATTTTATTTTAGAATTATTGCTCATTATAAGGTATATACTTATAATAATTAATTTTATAGTAGAAATGTCTTTATTATTTATTTTCTATTAAAATATGATTTTATATTATTTAAATAATATATGAAATGATTATTAGAATTATAATAATAAATATTTTATTATATGAATTTGTTCATAATATTTAAGATAATTATTTTAACTTAATTATTGATGTTGCATATGAAAGATAAATCGGATATGAAATCCAAACCCTAATTTTGGATTTTGAGCTATGAATGAGAATAATAATATTATATTAAATATAATATTATTTTTTGGTGTTATAAATATATACGATATATATATGTAGTCGATATTGGTTAGTCAATTATGGTGTATGGCAACAAACCCTAGTATTATTATCATAAACCATAATTGGGAATTTAAAGCGGAAATTAAGATCTATTCGTAAATTGTGTTATATGAATTATATGCATATTATAGAATTAATGTTAATTAGATAAAACAATAATTAATATTTGAAAGCCCTAATTTAAAATTAGAAACCCTAATTGCTAATTAGGAACCCTAATTGCTAAATTATAAACCGTGATTATTATTTTAGTAAATTGAAATGTTAATTTAGGAACCCTAATGATAATTAAGGAAACCTAATTATTTAAACCCTAATTTTTATTAAAAACCCTAATTTTAATTAGTATGTTTTAATTAAAATTTGACTACACTTTAATTTTTAATTATCCAAACCCTAGTAATTATTTGGGAAACTTTAAGGTTAAAAATCTAGTGATTAAACCCTAGATTCAAGCACCTTGGATAAGAATACCCTTTGACTTATTTGCAAAATTACCAATATGCCCTTTTTGTCCCATTCATGCATTATTGCTAGACAAATCTTATCAATATCTTGTAGCCACCCTAGTCTAGGCTATGTTGAGCTATAGCATTGCCAACAATCAGATTCAACTCACTTGCCATGTGCATTGTACCATTATTTACATAGATCAAGAGAGAGAAAAAGTCACATTCAAGCTCATTTTGCACAAACACTCATCCAAGACTTTCTCTATCTAAAACCCACGAGATTACTTTGCTAGATTAATCATAAATCAAGCCTCACTAACACCAACATCGAATCAGAAGCATAGAAATCAGATATTTCGCACTTAAAGGTATGAACCCTAAAAAGAAATCTGATCTTGAACCCTATGTTAGATGTTAGATTTTTTGTGTTAAATATGTAGTATGGAGTCTAACAAAGTGATCTGGGTTGCTAGATGTTAGATCCATAACATCTAGAGGCTCGAATTTGTCATTTTTCAAAATCTGGAAAAAAACTTATTTTGTGTCTGACAAGCCAAAGTCAGAGGCTGTAGATCTCTCTCTGTTTATGATTTGGTGTGTTTTATGTTTTGGATTTGTAGTATGCTATGAGGTCTGTAATCTAGAACTTTTAGTAGGACCAGATCATGCTTAGATTGTCAGATAATCATGGTCAAAGGTCGTTGACCGACCATGCCTTTCTAAAATCTGGAAAACCCAGTTGTGCATGCATGACGGCCCGACAACGTTTTCAAGAGACTAGATCTGCCAGTGTGTTGTTGTTTTGATTCTGTTATGGTAACTAAGTTGTAGCTTGTTATGTTTACTATGAATATATGTCTCTAGATCCCTTATATCATCATTGTATTGAACACAGTGGAAGGTCAAACTAGCTTACTAATCCACGAAATCTGTTTCTGGAAATTCCAAAAAATTTAAGACCCGTCTCTCGACATGGTTTGGATTAAACCTAAATCGCTTTATCTCGTTGTTGTTTATCGTTTGTATGTAATGAATATGTAGTATTACATGTTAGCTACAACCTGGAATCAATAGATCACATAGAGCAAACTCACAACGCGAGATATAAGGATCCAAAGTAGCATACTCGTTCTGTTCTTCATTATAGAAAAACCCAGAAATGAAGAACAGACTCTGACATGATTTTTTGAGCCCCAACTCGTTTTGATTATTTATATTTAGACTTGACCATGGATTGCAACATGCTCTCTGATAGTTTGTCTAGACAGCCCGACGAGCAGAAAACACTTAACATGAACAGATTAACAGATTTAAGGCCATCCAAATCGTTGACCGGCCCACGACTTTCGTTTTCGGATGACCCGTAAACGTCAAGAAAACGACTCGATAAACTTGTTCTTGAGCTTAGATCTGCATATGATGCATGTTTTGACCATGTTTGTTGTTCGATTGTGTAGTATTACATCCGTACTATAATATCCAACCATTACCTCGACCAGAAACACATTACACAAGGAATGATTGATGGTCAAACAAGCAAGCTCGAGCACTGACTTTGAATGCCTGGGTTTCTCAAGAACACCTAAGGCGACACTTACTGTCACCAAAGGGCTTTAGCGACAGACTTATTATAATTAACTAATCTAAATTCTAAAAATCATTTAAAAATAGTAAATAAATTCTGAAAATTACAAAAATTATTTTAAGTTATAAAAATTAAATTTTAATAATTTGACATATTTTTCATAAATATTAATATTTATTTGGATATTATTGGTATTTAAATTATTTAATAAATGCATTAAATAAATTAATTAAAAATGATTTTATTGTATTAAAAATCATTTTAAATAATAATAAGGTATTTAATAATATTTTAAGTTATAAAACATAAGTTTTAATATTTTAAGATAAGTTTCATTAATTATTAAATATTAATGATATTAGATTTATTTAGTAATTATATTAATTAAATTAATTAAAAATGATTTTTATATTATAAAAATCATTTTAAATGAAAATAAATAGTTTAAAAATATTTGAAGTTATAAAATACAACTTTTGATATTTAAAGGTAAATTTCATTAATAATTTAATATTAATGATATTAAGTTTATTTAATAATTATATTAAATAAATAGTTTTAAAATGGTTTTATTGAATTAAAATCATTTAAAAAGGAAATAAATGAATTAAAAATATTTTAAGTTATAACTAATGACTTTTAATATTTTGATAAATAATAAATTAATATTCTAATATTAATGGCAATTATTTAAAAATGATTTTAAATATTTTAAAAATTATTTAAGGGTAATATTAATACTTTAAAAATATTTTGAGTTATTATAAATAACTTTAATATTTTGGCAATAGTTTTATTAATGGTTTAATATTAATTAAATATTAATGATAATAGAATTAGTTAATATTTAAATCATTTAATAATCATTTCAAAGTGTTTGAAAATTCATGATAAAGTATAATAATTATTTAAAATTATTATAATGCTATGAAAAATAATATGGTGATATTTAAAATATCTAAACGAATATTGAATTACACGATAGAGTCTTAGACTCGATAATTACCCGATAAAGCCGTAAGGTAAGATTAATCGAAATATTTCAGAAATTGATCTAGACTTAGATAATTTGACTAGATACGTGTTTGTTTATGATGTAATGACTGTTAAACGTATGTGACAATGTGATTAGGTTATGTGCTGACTGCGAATAGCAGTACTATGTGATATGATATATTATTCTAATCGAACGAATGATCTTATTAATGATAGGTTTTGATATAAAAGATAGAACTAAGTTACGTTATTGTAAGCAGCAGCTCAGGCAAGTATCTAAACCTTATGCACTACTTTTATTTCGTACGAACAGGTATATCATGTTATGCAAGTTTCCTAAACTTACTCCAATTATTATTGAGCAAGTATCTGATCTATTATTTACATTGTGCAAGTATCCTACCTTTGCATTTCCTTTATGCAACAGACATGAGTAAGAAAGTTTCATAATCATATTATTGTGCCAGATTATTAACTCTATTATTATTGATTGTGTATCCAATCTTTGTATTCATATAAGTTCTTACATTATCCAATCATTGTATTATTGTATAATTCAGATATTTATTTTATTTGTTAATTCATATATAGGGTTAGACAAGTGTCCTCACTTGGATAACCATTGTATTTAATCATATGTTGATACATACTTATTGATTTCGAGTATGTATATGTTGACTTAAAAAGTCGTCTAAGCTATTTGATTCAATTTAGACATAAAATATTGTTGAACAAGATAGAACGTTATTGTATCCAACCAGATTGTTTTGGTTCGAATTCCTGACTAAGTATGAACATCGCGAATATGGGAAAACTTTTATGCACCTAAGGTGGATAAAGTGAACGATAATATCATTCTTGCATGTAGTATTGATCAATATAGGGTGCATTGGGATGATCACCCTCGTGCCCATAAGTTATGGCGGTTTGCGGATGAAGTTCTGCTAAACCCTAGCGAAAATGAAAAACAATGTTCATAGTCTGTCGACTAATCTCCAGTTATAGTCAGTACGTATTTTTAAAAATTTGAGATAGATTTGGTACGTTGTTATTATTGGTTCAGCTTACTTCACAACTGTTGATTCATTGTAGAAGAGTTATTCAAAGAAAACATTTAATCCTTTCAGCTTATATTTATTGTTGCTATAACTTGCTGGGCAATCAAATGCTCATTCTTGCTTTAAATCTAAATGTTTTTTCATTAAGCATGATCAATTTGGAATGTTCTAGCGTAACAAGGAAAGGAAAAGGAAGAAAATGCAGAATAATCTTATGTTATTTTTTGTAATAGTTAGATAGTATTAAGACAATGATATTTATTATCTATCATGTAATGTATTGTAGTAAAGGTTGTGTACTTGGGAGTAGACTTTGATATATGTAAATTAAGTTTGATAATTATATTATTGTTATTATTATTAGTATTATTCATTTCATAGAAATGGTATCGTAAAGCACCGAAGTTCGGGTTTCAAGCACGAGTTTGGGGCGTTCATGAAGCTTGAGTCCATTGGAACAGTGACACCAAATGTCGTCCCGAGATAAGTCAAAACCGAGTAGTTCAAGGAGGCGTTTGTTGTGACCTCCCGTAAAGCAAGGAACCGAACGAGGTCATCACGAGTAAGCTTATCATAAACTCTAGCGAAGTATATACCTTATTTGATACCGGTTCTACCCATTCTTTTATTTCTCCTACTTGTGCTCAACGTTTAATTTTGACTCCGGAGAAAATAGACTTTGACTTATCTGTTGAAACTCTATTGGGAGAAACCTTCATTACATCCACTGTTTATAAGTCTTGTTTGGTTCATATCGGTACCCTCACATTACCTGTCGATCTTATTTCCTTAAAAATACTTGCATTTAACGTAATTCTAGGGATTGATTGGTTAACTACTCATCATGCAAAAATTAATTATTTTCATAAGGTTGTTAGCTTTCATATTCCTAACCAACCTATTATGCGAATTCATGCAACCAAACCATTAAAATCAATCACTGTCATCTCAAGCCATAAAGCTATTCTTTTATTAAAAAACGGATGTCAAGCTTTCTTAGCTCATGTCACGGATTTAAACAAAAATACGTCAGCTTTGAATGATATTTCTATTGTTAATAAATTTTCCGACGTATTCCCTGAAGAACTTCCTAGCCTACCCCCAGAGCGTGAAGTTGAATTTTGTATCGATCTTGAACCCGATACAAAACCCATTTCCAAAGCCCCATATCGAATGGCTCCTATTGAACTGCAGGAGTTAAAGACCCAACTGCAGGAATTGTTAGACATCAGTTTTATTCGTCCTAGTACATCTCCTTGGGGTGCACATGTTCTATTCGTGAAAAAGAAAGATGGAAGTATGCGACTTTGTATTGATTATCAGGAATTGAACCATGTCACCATCAAAAAATAGGTACTCGTTACCACGCATTGATGACCTGTTTGACCAGTTGCAAGGCGCTAAATTCTTTTCAAAGATCGATCTTCATTCCGGATATCATCAGTTAAAGATTAAAACCGATGACATTCCAAAGACTGCTTTCAGAACTTAGTACGGGCATTACGAATTCCTAGTCATATCCTTTGGATTGACTAATGCTCCTGTTGCCTTCATGGACATGATGAACTTAGTATTTAAGGAATATTTGGATCATTTTGTGGTTGTCTTTATTGATGACATTCTCATATATTCCAAAAGTCGTGAAGATCATGACCAACACTTGAGGCTGATACTCCAAAAGCTTCGTGAAAACAAGCTTTATGCCAAGTTGAAGAAATGTGAGTTCTTGCTTGAGGAAGTAGCATTCCTTGGGAACGTATTATCAAGTCATGGAATATCTGTTGACCCGGTAAAGATTGAAGCAATTCAAAGCTGGGAGCAACCTAAATCAGTGACCGAAGTATATAGCTTCCTCGGCTTAGCTAGTTATTATCAGAGATTCGTAGAAGGGTTTTCTCGAATCGCTACTCCATTAACTCAGCTGACTCGAAAAGATACAAAATTCAGTTGGAGCGAGGAATGTGAGAAAAGTTTTCAAGAACTCAAGAGGAGACTCATTTCAGCACCTGTTCTGACAATACCATTTGGCTCGCAGAGATTTATCATCTACAGTGATGCTTCGGGCAAAGGGTTAGGATGTGTTCTCATGCGACATGGGAAAGTCATAGCCTATGCCTCTCGACAACTCAAAGAATATGAGAGGAATTATCCTACTCATGATCTAGAGTTGGCAGTTGTTGTCTTCGCACTTAAAATTTGGAGGCATTACTTGTATAGGGAGAAAGTGGAGATCTTTACGGATCATAAAAGCCTAAAATATTTCTTCACCCAAAAAGAACTCAACATGTGGCAACGACGTTGGCTTGAACTCTTGAAAGATTATGATCATACCATTCAATACCATCTTGGAAAAGCGAACGTAGTAGCTGACACATTGAGTAGAAGATCATATACAGGTACGAGTGCGTTATTATCAATGCAAAGGCCCATTTTGTATGACTTACAAAGGATGGAGATAGAGTTAAAGACTCCAGGGACCAAGTGATGATGACAAACATACAAGTAGAACCAACTTTCATCAATAAAGTTAAAGTTCCTCAACCTACAGACCTAGAGCTGATGCGTATGAGGAAGAAAGTGCAAGAAGGTGCTATTCCGGAAGCAAGAATCGATGAATAAGGAATACTTCGAGTCAACTCCAGACTTTATGTTCCTAACGATTCTGACTTGAAGTATAAAATCATGATGGAGGCGCACAACACACCGTTTGCAATCCAAATTGGGAGTACCAAAATGTATCGTGATCTTCGACATACATTTTGGTGGAGCAATATGAAGAGAGAGATCGCGGAGTTTATCTCAAGGTGTTTAACTTGTTAACGTGTCAAGGCAGAGCATCAAGTGCTAAAAGGTCCATTGCAACCACTTGAAATTCCAGAATGGAAGTGGGAGCACATTACCATGGATTTCGTTACTGGTCTTCCCACGGTTTCTCAAGGCATAGATGCAATTTGGGTCATTATTGATAGATTGACCAAGTCTGCTCATTTCTTACCTATACGAGAAACTTATACACTTGAACGTCTTGCTCGTATGTACATCGATGAGATTGTAAGACTGCATGGTATGCCAGTATCCATAGTTTCTGATCGAGACCTAAGATTCACTTCACGATTTTGGGTTAGTTTACAAAAAGCTATGGGCATGAATTTGCGATTCAGTTCGGCATATCATCCTCAAACGGACGGGCAGTCGGAGAGGACTATTCAAACTCTTGAAGATCTATTAAAACTCTATGTCCTTGACTTCAAGGGAAGTTGGGACTAGTTCTTACAATTGGTGGAGTTTTCCTACAACAACAGTTATTAAGCAAGTATTGGCATGGCTCCATTTAAGGCATTGTATGGAAGAAAGTGTTGTTCTCCAGTATGCTGGGATGAGGTGGGTGAAGCAACGTTGTTAGGACTGGAGTTGGTACGTATGACTACGAAAAAGATTCAAATGATCAGACAACGTATAAAAACCTCACAAGATCGACAAAAGAATTATGTTGATCTTCATCGAAAGGATGTGGAATTCAATATTGGAGATCATGTGTTGTTACATGTTGCTCCATGCAAGGGAGTTATGAGATTTGGAAAGAGAGGAAAGCTCAATCCTCGATTCATTGGCCCATTTGAAATCATTGACAGAGTAGGAACTGTGGCCTATAGACTTGCTTTACCGCCAAGTATGTCTCGTGTTCATAATATTTTTCACATATCTATGTTATGTAAATATGTGAAAGACCCGAACCACATTATTGAATTAGAACTAGATGAGATAGCGGAAGATTTAACGTATGAAGAGTTACCTGTTAAAATCTTGGATAAAAAGGAACATATTCTACGCTCTAAGGTTATACCTCAAGTCAAAGTGTTGTGGAGAAACCACGATGTTGAGGAAATGACATGGGAGTTAGAATCTAAAATTAAATTAAGGTATCCTCACCTATTCGTCATATCAGGTATGTACCCTAATTTCGAGGGCAAAATTTCATAAGAAGGGGAGGTTGTAAGACCCCAACTTTTATGAATAAAAATGAATTTTTTTTCTATAAATATCATTTTTGAATATTAAGGTTTGAAATTGTTATAATGTTATAGTTATGGGTAATATTTATAAATTTTGTAAAGTAAGCAAATTGTTATATAATATTCGATTGGTCGGGGAATATTCGTTTTAACAGGGAATATTCATACGACGGCATAATCATTAGTGGACCCCACAACGGAATTATTGTCAGAATGAGAAAACGACAGAAATATCTTTTTATGAAAATAACGGCGGAAGTTTTACCGTTAGCTGTTGAAATAATTGGTGTTAAAAGTACAGTAATACGTGTGGTTGCATAGTAGCACACGGTATTGATTATTGATGCTTATGTGAGAAGTCACTCAGCTATACTCAATTATTGTTACAGTATTTGTTACATCATATCTCTCATATTATTGATTCAATTATTGTCACAGTATCATCTACATAATATTTTATATTATTAAATCAATAATTGAGACGACAAAGTTATTAATATTATTATTTGCAATATTGACGATGTCTAGAAGTTCTGTAAAGGAGAGTTTTGGTCACCTAATTGCACGCCAATAGGGAGAAATCCTTATTAGAAAGCCCCCTCTTTCCTGGGAACGACCTGGTTGTTAAATATTGCGAATTATAATAATGATGATAAATATTGTTAAAAATATTGAAGGAATTTTTATGAAGTATTTGTTGTAAATTTTGCATATTATATGGACCCCCATTTACCCATTTTTTCAAAATAATCGGTAGAAAGTTATTCAGTGTATATATATATATATATATATATATATATATATATATAATGGTGGGGGCCACAAGTGGGGCAGGTGTTGTGCACATGTTGGTGGAATAATGGGATGGTTCACGGGATTTCTTGTTACAGGTAATGGAAGGATTAAACATATATATTATATATATATATATACATGTTTGAAAAGTATGTCAGGGTGGGGGTGGAGAAAAGGATTCACGTGGGATGTATAAATTATATATATATATATATATATATATATATATATATTATTTAGTTTTTTGTTTTACATGGAATTTCGTTTCATCTAAGACCTTGTGAAAGACGTCATTGAATTTTAAAAAAAAAACTGTACATCCGTGAGAATTTCAAACAGTACCCCTTCCATTCTCTTATAAATAGGATGCTTAGTTAGAATTGAAAATCACACCAGAATCATAGAATTCTTCTTCTATAATATTGAGCGTATTTCTTTCGAGTTTTAGAAAGCTTTGAGCATAGAAAATAGTGAAAATTTTCTTCAAGAATATCCCTGCTATACCAGTTGGAATACTCTTATTTTCAAGGTAAGGGATATTATTTTTGTTCAGTATTCATATGAAATAATATTTTCTTCCATACTCTGTAGTATATAAGTAATATTATTTCATTTCAGATTTCGAATTCTATACTCGTTTTGTTAAAGTTTTGGCTTCTATACTCTATGAAATTAGTAGAATATCCTTGATATTTGCGCTTCATCCAGTATCTTTTCATGGAAATATTATTCTGAGCATTCTTGATAAGTTTGAACTTTTTCATGTCGGAGTACTATTCACGGGGTTACTATTCCCAAAGCACTATTCATGGAGTATTATTCACTCAAGTACTATTCACCCGGGGTACTATTCATGATAAAAATTGATTCGTTTTCGGTCCAAATCATTTTTGGTACAATATTATTCTTGAATTTTACTCCACAAAGCAGTATCATGTTGACCATTTGGACATTATTGAATTCTGGATAAATTAAATTATAAATCTTTAAAAATTTATCATTGTTTTCTTTTAATTGAATTTTTATATCATTGTCATCATCCTCATGCTTATATTGTTATGAAAATCATTTGTGGCCTGTAGTGCATAGATGAACTTGGTATGATTATGACAAGGGATTATTCGATATAATCATGACCGTAATGTTACAAAAGATGTGGTAAAAGTCCTCATTAGCCCATAGTGCATTGATGGACAATTGTTGGCATGATCATGACCATTGATGAATACACGAATATCCTTGGCCCGTAGTGCATGGATAATTTGTGGTCGTGATACTAAAGAAAATCCTTGGCCGTAGTGCAGGGATGATTCGATGATGTGGATTATTTATTAAGCTGAGTCTCAGCGATAAAAGTGATAAAAAATCTTTTAAATCATAGAAGATTGTAGATTTTATACTCTACATGACTCTTCTAATGGATTGATTGTCCCGCTACAGTTAAACTTGATGTTTGTTATATTTTATCAGTTTAACACTGTTGAAGGCTAACGATAAATTATTCTGTATTATCTTAGTCATAATATTTCTTACTGAGCTAGTTGAGCTCACCCTTTTACTTTTATTGTTCTCTTCAGGAAATGAGAACGTAGCCGAGACTAGTCGGAGAACGGAGTGACGGTCCAGATATTTGCATTAGTAGTCCTCATTATTCTATGAAATAGTGTGAAAATAAATGTATTGAGGACTCCATTTGAGTTTGAATACGGTCTAGAAGACAATATTCGTATTAAACACTCAGTTTATGTTTTGTCATATTTTACACGACAGTTGTATTATTAAGTTGTATTTGAATTTTGTACCACGTATTTGGCGACTCAAAATGCGTGATGTATACCTATTTTGGGGGCGTCACGCACATTACTTGTCGATCTTATTTCTTTGAAAATACTTGCATTTGATGTGATTTTAGGGATTGATTAGTTAACTATTCATCATGCCAAAATTGATTATTTTTGTAAGGTTGTTAGTTTTCATATTCCTAACCAACCTGTTATGCCAATTCAAGCAACCAAAACATTAAAGTCAATCGCTGTCATATCAAGCCATAAAGCTATTCGTTTATTGAAAAATGGATGTCAAGCTTTCTTAGACCATGTCACGGACTTGAACAAAAACACGTTAGATTTGAATAATATTTCTGTTGTTAGTGAATTTCCTGACGTATTTCCCGAAGAACTTCCCGGTCTACCCCCAGAACATGAAGTTGAATTCTTTATTGACCTTGAACCTGGTACAAAGCCCATTTCTAAAACCCCATATCGAATGGCTCATATTAAACTTCAGGCGTTAAAGGTCCAACTACAGGAGTTGTTAGACATCGGTTTCATTCGTCCTAGTACATCTCCTTGGGGTGCTCCTGTTTTATTCGTAAAGAAGAAAAACGGGAGTATGCGACTTTGTATTGACTACCGAGAATTGAATCATGTCACCATCAAGAATATGTATCTACTACCTCGCATTGATGACTTGTTCGACCAGTTGCAAGGAGCACAATTCTTTTCAAAGATCAATCTTCGTTCTGGATATCATCAGCTGAAGATTAAAACTAAGGATATTCCAAAGACTGCCTTCAGAACTCGGTACGGGCATTATGAATTCTTAGTCATGTATTTTGGATTGACTAATGCTTCTGCTGCTTTGTCTTTATTGATGACATCCTCATCTATTCCAAAAGCCGTGAAGATCATGAGCACCATTTGAAGCAAGTACTTCAAAGACTTCGTGACAACAATGCGAGTTCTGGCTTGAGGAAGTAGCATTCCTTGGGCACGTGGTGTCAAAACATGGAGTATCTGTTGACCTGCCAAAAATTAAAGCAATACAAAGTTCGAAGCAACCAAAGTTAGTGACCGAAGTACGTAGCTTTCTGGGCTTAGCTGGTTATTATCGAAGATTCGTGGAAGGATTTTCTAGATTCGCTACTCCGTTAACTCAACTGACTCGGAAAGATATAAAATTTGTATGGAGCGAGGAATGCGAGAAGAGTTTCCAAGAGCTCAAGAGGAGACTCATTTCGGCACCTGTTCTGATAATACCATCTGGTTCGAATGGATTTGTTGTCTACAGCGATGCTTCAAGAAAAGGGTTAGGATGTGTTCTCATGCAACATGGGAAAGTCATAGCCTATGCCTCGCGTCAACTCAAAGAATATGAGAGGAATTATCCTACTCATGATCTGGAGACACTACTTGTATGGGGAGAAAGTGGAGATTTATACGGATCATAAGAGCCTCAAATATTTCTTCACCCAAAAGGAACTAAACATGCGGCAATGACGTTGGCTCGAGTTGTTAAAAGATTATGACCATACTATCCAATAGCATCCTGGAAAAGCAAACGTGGTAGCTAACGCATTGAGTAGAAGATCATATGCGGGTACGAGTGCAATGTTGTTAACACAAAGGCCCATTTTGTATGACTTGCAAAGAATGGAGATAGAGGTAAAGGCTCCAAGTACCCACGTGATGATATCAAACATACGAGTATAACCGACTTTAATCGATAAAGTTAAAACTGCTCAAGCTACAGACTTGGAACTGATGCGTATAAAGAAAAAAGTGCAAGAAGGTGTTATTCAAGAAACAAGAATCGATGAAAAAGGAATACTTCGAGTCAACTCCAGACTTTGTGTTCCTAATGATTCTGACTTGAAGCATAGAATCATAATGGAGGCACACAGCACACCATTTGCAATCCATCCTGGGAGTACCAAAATGTATCATGATCTTCGACATACATTTTGGTGGAGCAATATGAAAAGAGAGATCGCGGAGTTTATCTCGAGGTGTTTAACTTGTCAACGTGTAAAGGCGGAGTATCAAGTGCCAAAGGGTCTATTGTAACCACTTGAGATTCTGAACTGGAAGTGAGAACACATTACTATGGATTTCGTTACGGGTCTTCCCAAGGTTTCTCAAGGCATAGATGCGATTTGGGTCATTATTGATAGATTAACCAAGTCTGCTCATTTCTTGCCTATGCGAGAGACTTATTCCCTTGAACGTCTTGCTCGTATGTACGTGAATGAGATTGTGAGATTGCATGGCATGCCAATATCAATTGTTTCGGATCGTAACACAAGATTCACTTCACAATTTTGGGTTAGCTTGCAGAAAGCTATGTGCATGGACTTACGATTCAGTTTGGCATACCATCCTCAAACGGACGGGCAATCAGAAAGGACTATTCAAACTCTTGAAGATCTATTAAGCCTCTTTGTCCTAGATTTTAAAGAGAGTTGGGATAAGTACCTACCATTGGTGGAATTCTCCTACAACAACAGTTATCAGGCAAGTATAAGTGTGGCTCCATTTAAAGCATTGTATGGACAAAAGTGTCGCTCTCCAGCATGCTGGGATGAGGTGGGAGAAGCAACGTTATGGGGACCAGAGTTGGTACGAATGACTATAGAGAAGATCCAAATGATCCAACAACGTATACAAACGGTACATGATCGACAAAAGAGTTATGCGGATCTTCATCGAAAAAACGTGGAATTTAATATTAGGGATCATGTATTGTTACGTGTTGCACCATGGAAGGGAGTTACAAGATTTGGGAAGAGAGGAAAGCTCAATCCACGATTTGTTGGTCCATTTGAAATTCTTGATCGAATAGGAAAAGTGGCCTATAGACTCGCATTACCTCCAAGCATGTCTCGTGTTCATAATGTTTTTCACATATCTGTGCTTCGTAAATATGTGAAAGACCCAAACCACATTATTGAGTTATAACCAGACGAGATAGCTGAAGATTTAACGTACGAGGAGGTACCTGTTAAGATCTTGGATAGGAAAGAGCATGTCCTACGCACCAAGATTATACCACAAGTTAAGGTTTTGTGGAGGAATCATGCTATTGAAAAAATGACCTGGGAGTTAGAATCAGAAATGAAAACGAGGTATCCTCACCTTTTTCGAAACACCAGGTACGTACGTCAATTTCGATGACGAAATTTTATAAGGAGGGGAGGTTGTAAGACCCCATCTTTTTAATAAATAAAATTGAATTTCCTCTATTTATTATCTTGAAATAATAAGGTGTTAATTTGATATAATACTTTGGTTATGGGTGAAATGTGCAAATTTTGCAAAATAAACAAGTGGTTATAAAATATTCATTATTTTCGGGGAATATTCGTTTGGTCGTGGAAAATTCTTGTTGTTTGGGAAATGCATTTAAATGCAACGATGCGATCATTTTATGGGCCCCATAACGGAAAACGGTTGGATGAAGAAAACGACAAGTTTGAGTTTTTACAAATAACGGCATAGTTGTTACCGTTAACACTATTGGAATACTCGATGGTTAAAATACAATAATACGCGTGGTTGCACAATAGCATACGGTATTGCACAGTATTTTTGAATTATTGATTCTTACGTAAGAAGGCACTACTCAATAATTGTTACAGTAATTACTGTTCAATATTTTATTTTATTGATTCAATAATTCCTACATTGATATTGTTGTTCCAATAAGTATCACTGCATAGTATTTCCCATTATCAGATCAATAATTCATATTATTTGAAAAATATTATTAGATAGCATTATTGGCAATGTCTAAGGAAGTTCTTTCTAGGAAAGGGATTTGGTCACCTAATTGCGCGACAATAAGGAGAAATCCTTATTGGAAAGCCCCCTCTTTCCTGGGAACGACCTGGTTGTCATAATTGTGATTCTGTAATATTATTTGTGAATAATTAATTATTAATTTATATGATAAGGAAATATTTATTTTATGTGGATATAAATGATGGATATATTTATTATGGTTATAAATGAAGGAATTAAGGTTGAGGTATTTTATCAGTATTTTGTCGAAATGGAGGTATTAACAATCATCCGTATATGGATTTCGGATATTTCTATTTGGAATTTGGAAAAACTTTCTTCTACAAAGTTGTAGAGAATTAAATTTCCTATGGAATAAGCATGAGATTCAAATTTTTCTGATAAAAGAACTATTTATTATGAATTATTGAAGTTTCGGAAATAAATATTTTTATTAAAAACATGGTGGGCCCCACTTTTGGTTGGTGAGAAATGTGCTGAAATTTTATTTTAAAAGTGGTGGACGTGAATAGTAGCAGGTAAAGCCATCAGGTAGCAGGTTAGTCTGCTATGGCATTCTAAGTATTTTCCTATAAATAGGGTGCTTAGTTAGAATTGAAAATCATACCAGAATCATAAGTTTTCTCTCTCTATATTATCGAGCGTATTTTGTGAGTATTTAGATACTTTATGAGTTGCTATTCAGTGCAAGTTTCCTTCAAACCTTATACACGATATTTCAAATGAGAAAGTCTTTGTTCTTTTGAGGTAAGGGATGTTATTTTCTTCGTAAATGATATTATTTCCTTCAATATCATTATGCCAAAATATTGATATAAATTTTATTGTGGAATTTCTTCCTTTTTCATATCGGGGTTACTATTCACGTATACGGCACTATTCACGTATACGACACTATTCCCGAATACGACACTATTCACAGAAAAATAAAATGTTCTCTTCTTTGTTCAAGATGTCTATTATGGTTACTATCTTTGATTGTATCCATGTTTTGATCTTCATTCTTGAATTATACTCCACTATGATTTATTATGGAGTGTTTTTGAACTTGGATTATCTAAAGTACGAATCCCTAATTTTTGTCCTTTTATCTCATTGGATTCGTTCCTTTAAAATATTTTTCATCATCCTCAATCCTAATGATGATATAACTGAATATCTTTGGCCTGTAGTGCAAAGATGAATGATTAACTGATGAATATCTTTGGTCCGTAGAGCAAAGATGAACAGGTGTTGAGATGAGCATGACCAACTGATGATACAAATGAATATCTTTGGTCTGTAGTGCAAAGATGAATATTTGATTTAAGATGTATATTGATTGATATTACAGGGATAAAATATTGATGATGGACTTTTAAATTCATAGATAATAGTAGATTTCATTCTCTACTTAACTCTTTTACTGAATTGTTATTTCCACTGCGAATATTGATCTAAAATTGGTTGTCCATTATATTTTATCTGATTTGTTGAAGGCTAACGATAATTTGTTGTTCATTATCTTAGTCATAATATTCTTTACTGGGCTAGTTGAGCTCACCATTTTTCGTTTTGTTCCATTTTTCTTCTTAGGAGGTAAGAATATAGCAGGAACTAGCCGGGATATGGAGTGATGGTTCTAGAAAGTTGTTTTACCAGTCCTCACTATTTTTGTAAAATAGTGTATCAATAATTGTAATGAGAACTTCTTTTGAGTTTGATCACTGTCTATTAACCAATATTTGTATTTAAACTCACAGTATATGTGTTGTCATATTTTGCACGATAATTGTATTAATGAAGTTGTATTTGTTTCTATACCATGTATTTGGCGACTTAGAATGGGTGATGTATACCTATTTTGGGGGCGTCACACCAGACATCCATTATTATCGAAATAGATGTCGATTTTCACTAACACCAGTAATCCCAACACAATGGAAATATCAATTTCATCTTTAATCAACACGAACTTATTCATCATTAATATTATAACTCACAATATTTAACAACCAGATCATTCCCGTGAAGAGGGGCTTTCGATAAGGATTTCACCCTATCAAGCGCAATTAATTAGGTGACCAAACCTCTCCTTGATGTAATTTTCTAGACATTGTCAATATTGCAAATAATAATATGAATAACTTTGTCGCCTCAATTATTGATTTAATAATATAAAATATTGTACAGATGATCATCAGTAACAATAATTGAATCAATAATATGAGAGATATTATGCGCCAATTATTGTAGCAATAATTGAGTATAACCGAGTGACTTCTCACGTAAGCATCAATAATCAATACTGGCGTGCTACTATGCAACCACAGATTATTCGCATTCTTTTACCACCGGGTAGTTCAACAGCTTTAACGGTAAAACTTTTCGTCGTTATTTTTATTAAAAATAATTACGCTGCTTTTTAAATACGACAATACTTCCATTCATGGGTCCACCAATGATTGTCTTAGTAATCTGAATATTCCTGTTAAAAGCGAATATTCCCACCAATAGAATATTATATAACCACTTGCTTACTTTGCAAAATTTGTAAATATTACCCACAACTATAACATTATCTCAAATCCACACCATAATATTCAAAAATATATTTCGAGAAAAATTAATCTTTATTCATAAAAGTTGGGGTCTTACATCAAGGATCAGCTGAAAGAAGAAACACCCGAACGAGTGAGAATGAAGGATGCATGGGTAAAAGCCGCACGACGCGTTGATATTGCAGAAAGAGAAGTCCGATCCAAGAAGGCTAAAATAGATTATATGTATTTCTCTTTTTGGATAGCAATTAGGACAACATCGAGTTTTGAATTACATTGTACATTGCGATCAACCCCAATTCGATATGGATCGAAGATTAATGATTCAGATCATGGATTAGGAGTATGACGAAGCAGTTGAGGGTGAAATATGCCATACAGAGAAAGTCAATTCTAGCAGTAATGATGACACCAAAGGCTGTCCCAGACATATCAAAGTCGGTGGTTCAAGTGAGAGCGTTTGTCGTGACCTCCCAAAAAATGAGGAACCCGAACGAGGATATCACGGGTAAGCTAATCATAAACTCTTGCGAAGTCTATACCTTATTTGATACCGGTTCTACCAATTCTTTTCTTTTTCCTACTTGCGCTCAACGTTAAAATTAAACTCCGGAGAAATTATTCTTTGACTTATTTGTTCAAACTTCGTTGGGAGAAACCTTGATTACATCCACTGTTTATAAATATTGTTTGATTCAAATCGACACCCTCACGTTACCTGTCCATCTTATCTCTTTGAAAATACTTGCATTTGATGTGATTTTAGGAATCGACTGGTTAACTACTTATCATGCTAAAATTGATTATTTTTATAAGGTTGTTAGTTTTCATATTCCTAACCAACCTATTATGTGAATTCAAGCAACCAAACCATTAAAGTCAATCACAGCCACATCAAGGCATAAGTAAAGAGCCCCGAGCTTTTCGCTGGTGACTTCCTAGTGTGGGATGCATCGAAGCCAGACTTTTCGTAGGGGACGCCGTGAATAACGGTGGCAAGTTGATAGGCATCAATGTGAGGTGTTATACAAGTCTTGGATGAGAGTCACAGTTTTGAATGATATTTCTATTATTAATAAATTTCCTGACGTATTCTCCGAAGAACTTTCTGGCCTACCCACAGAGCGTGAAAACAAATTTTGTATCGACCTTGAACCTAGTACAAAACCCTCAAATATTTCTTCACCCAAAACGAACATAGCATTCGCCAAAGATGTTGGCTCGAGCTGTTGAGAGATTACGACCAAACCACTCAATACCATCCTGGAAAAGCGAACATGGTAGCTGATGCGTTGAGTAGAAGATCGTATGCGATTACGAGTGCGACGTTGTTAACACAAAGACCCATTTCGTACGACTTACAAAAGATGGAGATAGAGTTAAAGACTCCAAAAACCTACGTGAAGATAGCGAATATACGATTAGAATCGACTTTAATCGATAAAGTTAAAGCCGCTCAATCTACAGACTTAGAGTTGATGAGTGTGAAGAAGAAGGTGCAAGAAGGCATTATTCTAGAAGCAAGAATCGATGAAGAGAGGAAATCTCAACCCTCAATTTTATTGGTCTATTTAAAATCCTCGATCGAGTAGGAACTGTGGCCTATAGACTCGCCTTACCGTTCAGTATGTCTCGTAACGTTTTTCACGTATCTATGTTACGTAAATATGTGGACGATCCGAACCACATTATTGAATTAGAACTAGACGAGATAGAAGAAGATTTAACGTATGAGGAGATACATGTTAAAATCTTGGATAAGAAGATACATATTCTACGCTCAAAGGTTATACCTCAAGAGTTAGAATCTGAAATGAAAACAAGGTATCCTCACCTCTTCGATATACCAAGTATGTACACCAATTTTGAGGACAAAATTTCATAAGAATGAGAGGTGGTAAGACCCCAACTTTTATGAATAAGATTTAATTTTCTCAAAATATTTTTTTTATAAGGTGTAAATTTAATATAATGTTATAGTTGTGGGTTATATTTACAAATTTTGCAAAGTAAGCAAGTTGTCATAAAATATTCGTTTTATCAGGGAATATTCAAACGATGGCACAATCATTGGTGGACCCCACAACGGAATTATTGTCAGAGTTAGAAAATGACAGAAATAGCTTTTTATAAATAACGGCGAAAGTTTTACCGTTAACTGTTGAAATACCCGATGATAAAAGTACACTAATACGCGTGGTTTCATAGTATCACACAATATTGATTATTGATGCTTACGTGAGAAGTCACTCAGTTTTGTTCAATTATTGCCACAGTAATTGCTGCATAGTATCTCACGTTATTGATTCAATTATTGTCACAATATTTTATATTATTAATTCAATAATTGAGATGACAAGTTATTCATATTATTATTTTTATTATTGACAATGTCTAAAAAGTTCTGTCGAAGAAAGGAGTTTGGTCACCTAATTGCGCGTTAATAAGGAGAAATCTTTATCGAAAACCCCCTCTTTCTTGGGATTGATCTGGTTGTTAATATTGTGAGTTATAATATTAATGATAAATGTTGTTAAAAATGTGTTTTGTGAAGCCAAGTAAGTTGAGATAAATAGAGGGGGTTTTATTGAAGTATTTGTTGTAAATTTTGCTTATTATATGGACCCCCACTTACTCATTTTTCAAAATAGTCAGGAGAAAGTTATCTCTGTTATATATATATATATATATATATAGAGAGAGAGAGAGAGAGAGAGTCCGGTTCCAGTCCGGACGCCCGGATTTTATCCTGTCCGGACTTTTTTTTTTTGCATTTTTTTTAAAACAACTAAAATAAATAATTAATATTTTATGGAAGTGAAATTTTTCATAATACTGTTTTATTTTGGGCGTGATTTGAGCACGATAATAACAACACGTGTATATGCTGATTTATGTGATGTACCACTATTTTTTTGGTATAGGTATTTAAATCACCCCAAAACATCAGATATGGAAAAATTTCAGCCCATAAAATATTAAAAAAAAATAGTTATTTTTAAAAAAAGCAAAAAAAAAATTTTGGGTAGATTTTTTATCGGTCCGGAGTCCTAGGACCGATCCATAATGTATATATATATATATATATATATATATATATTATAAGTTTTGATTTATTAGATTATAAATAGAATATATTAGATTTTATTTAAAGTTTTCGTTTTATTAGAATATTTTATTGCATTGTCTTTATAGTAGTAAAATCAAATTTTCGTAAAATCACCGTGGTGAATTATAGTGATGGTTTTCTTTGTCGTCGCTTTCTAAATAGTATCCTTCCATTCTCCTATACATATGATGCTTAGTTTAGAAATGAAAATCACACCAGAATCTAAGAATTCTTCTTCTATAATATTGAGCGCATTTCTTTAGAGTATAAGGAAGCTTTGAGCGTTGAAAATAGTACAAGTTTTCTTCAAGAATATCTCTGCTATACCAGTCAAAATTGCTCTCTTTTTAAGGTAAGGGGTATTATTTATTTCATATTCGCTTACGATATTATTTTTCGTATTCGTAAGGAATTTTATTTTCATTCAATATTCGTAAGGAATATTATTTTCATTCAATATTCGTAAAGAATATTATTTTCGTTCAATATTCGTAAGGAATGTTATTTTCATTCAACAGTCGTAAGGGATATTATTTTTGTTTAATATTCGTAAGAAATAATATTTTCTTCCATACTCTGTAGTATGTAAGTAATATTATTTCATTTCAGATTTCAAATTCTACACTCATTTTGTTAAAGTATTGCTCCTATACTCCTTGAAATTAGTAGAATATCCTTGAAATTTGCGTTTCATCTAATATCGTTTCACAATGATATTTTTCTTAACATTCTTGTTAAATTTTGATCTTTTCATGCTGGGGTACTATTCACGGGATACTATTCATGAAGTACTATTCATGGGATACTATTCACTCGGGTACTATTCACCGAGGGTACTATTCATAAACAAAAAATTGATTTCTTTTTTGTCAAAATTATTTTTGATACAATATTATTCTTGAATTTTACTCCATAAAGCAGTATCATGTTGACAATTTGGACATTATGGAATTCTGGATAAATTGAATTATAAATCTTTAAAATTTATCCTTTGCTTTCATTTAATTGAATTCTTATATCATTGTCATCATCCTCATGTTTATATTGTGATGAAAGTCATTTTTGGCCCGTAGTGCATAGATGGACTATTGATTGGTATGATTATGACCAGGGATTATTCGGTATAATCATGACCTGTAATGTTACAAATGATGTGGTAAACGTCCTCATTGGCCCGTAGTGCATTGATGGACAGTTGTTGGCTTGATCATGGTCATTGGTGATAATAACGAATATCTTCGGCCCGTAGTGCATGGATGATTCGTGGATGTGATAATAAGGAATATCATTGGCTCGTAGTGCATGGATAATTCAGTGATGTGGATTATTTATTGAGCTGAGTCTCAGCGATAAAATTGATGATAAACTTTTAAATCATAGAAGATATTAGATATCATGCTCTACCTGACTCTTCTAATGGATTGTTTGTTCTGTTGCAGTTAAACTTGTTGTCTATTGTATTCTATCAGTTTAACACTATTAAAGGCTAACGATAATTTATTCTGCATTATCTTAGTCAGAATATTCTTTACTGGGCTAGTTGAGCTCACCCTTTGCTTTCATTGTTCTATTCAAGAAATGAGAATATAACTGGGACTAGTCGGGGAACGGAACGGAGTAATGGTCCGAGATGATGGCTATAGTAGTCCTCACTATTTTATAAAATAGTGTTATAATAATTGTAATGAAGACTCCATTTGAGTTTGGATATTGTCTACGAGACAATATTCGTGTTAAAACTCTCAGCTACGTTTTGTCGTATTATATAAATGAAGTTTGTATTTGATTTTTGTACCACGTATTTTGCGACTCAGAATGGGTGATGTATACCTATTTTGATGGCGTCACATCAAGCGAGAGCAGACAAGAAGGCTAAATCTCAGGTTAAGTATTATCATTGCCACGAGAAGGGCCACTACAAAAATTAGTGTCCATTGTTGAAGAATGATAATAAGAAGAAAGGTAAACAGATTGTAAATTCTGTTAATGTTGCTGAGCAAGTAGATGTGTGCAGCGACGGAGAGCTATACACAGTAATAGAAAATGAAGCTTCACAAGGTGATCTCTTATTTGTTAGAGACAGTGGTAGCCTTATAAATTGGTACATGGATTCTGATTGTTCTTTTCATGTCTCCTCACAGGGATTGATTTGATACTTTTCCATCCTGCAATGGTGGTACAGTTTTATTGGGTAACAATGCAGTCTGCAAAGTTACCGGGATAGGCACCATCAAAATTAAAATGTTTGACGGGGTTGTCAGAACATTGGATGATGTAAGGTATATTCTAGAATTGAAGAAGAGCTTGCTATCAGTTGGAGTACTCGACTCTATAGGTTGCAGTATCTCAGTCAAAGATGGTGTCATGAAAATTACCAAGGGTTCGATGGTAATTATGAAGGGCACCCTCTACAAGATGATAGGGGACACAGTTGTTGTTGGAGAATCAATTGTTGTGCAGGATAATTCCAACAGTGATAGCGCAGAATTATGGCACATGCAACTTGGTCATTTGAGTGAAGGTGGAATGAAAGAACTTCACAAAAGGCAGTTGATGAAAGGTGTCAAAATGTGCAGCTTGGAATTTTGAAAAATTTGCGTGTACAGCAAACAACGGAGGGTCAGCTTCAAGGTAGGAGCACATACCAGTAAGAATGTATTTGATTATGTACATTTGGATGTGTGGGGCCCGATCAAGCATACGTCAATGGGTGGAGCCCATTATTTTGTTAGCTTTGTAGATGACTACTCCAGAAAGGTGTGGGAGTATTTAATGAAGCAAAAATCTGAGATTTTTAGAGTCTTTAAGTAGTGGAAAGATAAAGTAGAAAACCAAACCGAAAAGAAGTTGAAGTATTTTAGATCAGATAATGGCACAGAATACAAGGACAGGTCATTCCTACAGTTCTGCCCGGATGAAGGTATCACCAGGCACTTCTCAGTCAAAAGAACTCCAGAGCAAAATAAGGTTGCCGAGAGGATGAACACAGTTAGTTATCTGATAAATCGATCTCCTTCAGCTGTAATTGATTATGTTGGGAGATTGCATATTTAAATTTGATGTTGAAAGTAAATATTCATGATTATATGTAAAGTTCTTCTATGAATATATGTACAAGGACTTAGTGGTAGATCAAACATGTTAGGTTGATCTGAGCTTTTAATGTTTATCATTCTGTAATTGAATGTATAGATGGAAAGATCAAAGCTGTTAGGTTGATCTATATCTTGAGATGTAATAAATAGGCTTCAACAGAATCGTAGTCTATCGAGCTGATCAAAAGATTGCAGAAGCCAAGGCAGAATCATAGAGCATCGAGAATCGTAGTGTGTCTGCTTTAGAGGGCCTCTCCCAGAATCGTAGAGTGGTCCAAACGCTTGCCGAGCCAACTCAGAGATCATAGTGTGCTCTCGAAAGCATAGAGTCTGCAAGTCAAGCAAGTGAAGATCGTAGTGTGCCAGTACTTACGAGAAATCATAGTGTTCTCATTTTCTAGTATCGGATCAAGCACCAAGGTGGCAAGACACCACGATCAGAATTGTAGAGCATCATCTGACTGTATCAGAAGCATCGAGCCTTGCCCATTTGTTTAAGAATAAATCTTAACAAATGTGGAATGAATTATAATCATTGAAGTCCTCGGGAGTCCCAATGACACAACAATCATCCTTAGTATATAACAAAGAAACATATTGAAGAGGCTAAGGAAAGTATTATGGGTCAACAGAAAACACCTTTTTAGGTGTTAGGTGAGACAGCAGTCTGCTGTGTCAGTGGGCCAAACTGCTAATCAGAAGTTGTGTAAAAAGTCTCCATTAAAGCTCAGAAATGTCAAATGCATTTAATGCTTCAACGGATGTCTTCAACGGATACATTTCAAAGGCCACATATATGCAAAACATAAGCAGATGAAAAAGATCAAGCAAGCACTGAACAAAAAAGCAGAAGAACACTCAACGCTCAACTCTACAATCTGAAAAAGAAAGTTTGCTCAGCTACTCAGTTCTTTCGAACACAAGCTTAACGGCAACTGAGTAGCACCATTCAAGAACTCAACTATTATCAAGTGAAGTAAGAAGTTCCAAATCAGAAGGACTTGAAGAGTTCTAAGTGAACTGAGAAGTACCAAGTCTGTTGGATTGTAAGAGTTCAAAAGTGAACTAAGAAGTTCCAAGACTGCTGCTCTTGAAGGAATCTATGAGATTCAGAGATTGTAAAGATATCCTTAGTGGATTTCCTACTCGAGGAGTAGAAGAGTGGACTATGAGCTTTAAGTACTCTGAACCATTTAAAATCGATGTGTCTCTTATATTCTTGCCATAACTGCTATAACTGCCATAACTGCTTTACTCCTATTAACTCGTTATATCTTAAAGGGAAAACAAACAAATCTCAATTCCGCTGTGTTTAAATCATTATCAAAACTAACAAGTATTTTTAAGAAGAAAATAAAAATATCTATTCAACCCCCCCCCCCCCATTCTAGATAACTATTGTGCCTTTGAGAACTAATAATTGGTATCAAAGCAGGTTCTCTCAAACAGCCTACAAAGCTTAAGTAGATCCAATGGCACATCTAATAAGTGAATCAAAGACTGGAGGAGGCAGCAAGCCACCTATGTGCAACAAAGATAAATTCGCCAACTGGAAAGTTTGTATGCAAGCCTACATGGATTCAATAGATGAAGATATATTTGAAACTGTTTAGAATGGGCCCTACGTTCCTACAAAGCTTGCACCAACTTTAGACGACCCAAACAGAATTCAGATCAAGGTCAAAGCAGAATGGACTGACAACGAAAAGAAAGCTGCCCAACTCGACAAAAAGGCCAAGACCATTTTGTTCCAATCTTTAGAAGATGACATGTTTGAAAATGTTGTCAACAGAAAAACAACAAAGGAAGTATGGGAAGCATTGCTCATCATGCATGAAGGAATAGAAGAAGTAAGAGAAAACAAATAATATCTTCTGACTCAACAATATGAAATGTTTTCCCACGTTCCAGGAGAAAATGTCACTTCCACCTACGAAAGATTCAATGTACTACTCAACTCTCTCCGAACCTATGGAAAGATCTATCCAAATAAAGATCTAATCATAAAGTTCATGAGAACCTTACCTAGCAAGTGGGATGCCAAAACCACTGCCATCATAGAATCAAAGAATCTCCATGAAATGATTGTTCAACAGTTATATGGTAACCTTCTCACGTATGAACTGGAGCTGACTCAATGAACTGAAACTCTATCTGAAGGAAGAAAGAAGGACAAAGGGGTTGCTCTCAAAGCAACAGATAACATCTCCAAAGCTAACACTGAAAATGACTCTGACTATGACGAAGATGATGATGAGGATTTTGCAATGCTGGTAAGAAGACTCAAAAGGTTCATGCGTCAAGACATAATAAGCAAACCAAAGAAAGTCAACAACTACAGCAGCCAGGAGCAAATAAATGACTTATGCTACAACTGCAAGAAGCTTGGTCATTTCATTGCAAACTGCAACAAACCTCTTAGAGAAGAACTAAAGAGGAAATCAAATTCAAAGAAAGAATTCAAAGGCAACAAGAGGCCTCATAAGAAAGACAAAGGTCTTGTGGACGGAGGATCGTGGAATGACTCAGACAACAACTCAACTTCCGAATCTAGAGATGATGAAGATCCTCAAATAGCAAATATTTGCTTGATGGCCAAACATGCAAAGAATAAGAAGAGCTCTGACATTCATGAAGTAAGTATAGATGAGGTATTTAACTTTAACTCTCCTGATGTAGATATTGATGATTTAAGAATTGCACTACATGGCATAACATCTGATATGCATCAATACATGAAATGGTTCAGAGTTCTGTCTAAAGATTATTCTCTTCTTCAAAAAGAGAAAGAGAAAGTTCAGGAAGAACTGGAAACAGCTCTTCCAAGTACTAATTCTCTCTCCAAATTTGAAGCTGAGAATAAGCTCTTAAAACAGACCAATGAACTTAATACACAAAGAGAATCAAGTCTAACCTCTAAAATTGAGGAACTAGAAAAGACAATCTCTACATGTAATAAATCCTCTTCTTCCATGGACTCCCTGATCTCCAGTCAGAGAAGTGCATATGACATAATAGGTTTAGGTTTTTGGGAATTCACCTCAGAACCATATGTGGAAAAGATAAAGGAAACTAGCTCTAGTAATGTTTCAAGTTTTAGTAGAAGTATTACATTTGTGAAATCCTCACAGAAGGAAGAACCAGTCCAACACTGCTCTTCTGATCCAATCCATATTCCAAGGAATAAAGGATCTCATGTTGGCCTAGGTTTCAGAAAAGAGAAGAGTAACTTAGTCACTACTCTCCAACCTCAAAGGGTCGTAGAGTCGAGTAAAATCAACTCCATGAACCAACTGGGAAGGAACAGTAGAGATAAGCTTCACTACTCACAAATCATGAATCACAAAGACACATGGAAAAAGGAGAACCAGTATAAAGGAAGGATTGCTAAAAACCCACATAAGTCCAAATGGTGGAAGAATCCATATACACATACAAGCATGCATCATATTAGATGCTTTATGTAATAAGATTGGTCATAAGGCTGCAATATGCTATAATAATCCTATGCATGTGAGACCCAAAATCAAGCAAATCTGGGTTCCCAAGGGTACTAACAAAGTAGGACCCATGCAAGTATGGGTACTAAAATGAGAGTTTAATCTTACCACAGGAACAGAGCTCCACGATCACAACCTGGTATCTGGACAGTGGTTGCTCAAGGCATAGGACCGGGAACAAAGCCCTCCTGTCAAACTTCATAGAGAAGGAGGGTATGTCAGTCATCTTCGGAGATAATGGCTCTAGCAAGACAAGAGGATATGGCTCAGCTGGGAATGGTGCAGTATCCTTCAATAAAGTAGCCTATGTGGAAGGATTACAACACAATCTTCTGAGCAGAAGCCAACTCTACGATAAGGGTCATCAAGTCACCTTCCTAAACAATCAATGTCAAGTCAGAGATCTGAAAACATCTTCTATAAAGCTTACAGGAACAAGAGAAGAAAATGTCTACACTGTTAATCTTGGTCAACTGAGCTCTGATGAGACAATATGCTTTCTAGCTAAAGCATCTAAAGAAATGAGCTGGTTATGGCATAGAAGACTGTCTCATCTCAACTTCAAAAGCATTTCAAAACTGGCCTCCAAGGATCTAGTAGCAGACTTACCCAAGTTTAGCTTCGTCAAAGAAAGGACATGCAATGCCTGTCAGCTTGGAAAGCAGACTAGAAGCTCATTCAAGATCAAAATTGTCAACTCAATTGACAAGCCTCTGCAGCTGCTTCACATGGATCTATTTGGGCCAATTCCAACAACAAGCCTTGGAGGGAAGACATACTCATTGGTCGTAGTGGATGACTACACCAGATTCACATTGTATTCTTTCTAAACTCAAAAGATGAAATAAGCTCCCAACTAATCAAGATGTTCAGACTGGTGATGAACGAGAAAGGGGAGAAAATCAAGGCTATAAGGAGTGATCATGGCAGAGAAATTGACTTCTCTGAGATGGACCAGTTCTACACAGAAAATAGCATCAGTCATAACTTCTTAGCTCCACGAACTCCTCAGCAAAATGGAGTAGCTGAGATAAAGAACAGAACGTTGATAGAGGCTGGAAAAACTCTACTAGTAGTAGCCCATCTGCCTGAATAATTCGGGGCAGAAGCTGTCAACACTGCATGTTACACTCAGAATAGATCGCTTATACACTCTACGATAAAGAAGACTCCCTACGAACTGTGGAAAGGAAGAAAGCCAAGTGTCAGCTACTTTCATGTATTCAGTTGTGCATGTTATATTCTCAACAATGGAAAATAGTATCTGACAAAGTTCCAACCCAAGTCAAACGAATGAATCTTTCTCGGATATGCCACAGACATCAAGGCTTACAGAGTGTTCAACAAGAAGACGTTGAGTGTTGAAGTCTCCATTAACATCATCTTTGATGAAACAAACTTGGACAAAACAGTGTCTCAAGACACTACGAATGATAATTCAGACACTACGAACAAGGTCTTCGAGTTCAACACCACGATCGTAGTCCTAAAAAATTAAATCGTCGAGCAAGGAGAGGAGAGCGTAGAGAGATCTACGCAAGACAATGAACCTCCACATCAAGAAGCAGAAATTAATCTTGAAGAACTCAGACAACAAGGCATCAGGTCATATGTTCCAATAGGAAACAGATGGGCAAAAGATCACACTCGAGACTTAATCATTGGAGATCCAAATGCAAGAGTTAAGACAAGAGCTGCCACCCAGAATGAGTGTTTCTATCTAAGTTTTTTGTCACAAATGGAACCCAAGAAGATAGAAGATGCTATGGAAGACTCCAGTTAGATAGAAGCCATGCAAGAAGAAATAAATCAGTTTGAAAGAAGTAAAGTATAGAGATTAGTTCCAAGACCAAGAAGCCATCCAGTCATTGGCACCAAGTGGGTCTTCAGAAATAAGATGGATGAAGATGGAATAATAACAAGGAATAAGGAAAGACTAGTGGCCAAAGGTTACTCTCAAGAAGAAGGCATTGACTACGACGAGACCTTTGCACCTGTTGCCAGGTTAGAAGCCATCAGAATATTCCTTGCCTTTGCGGCCCACATGAAATTCAAAGTCTTTCAAATGGATGTCAAAAGTGCATTCCTGAATGGTGAACTTCAAGAATAAGTATATGTGGAGCAACCTCCAGGTTTCATCAATCCAACTCTCTCTAATTATGTCTATAGATTAGACAAAGCCTTATATGGTCTTAAACAAGCACCTAGAGCATGGTATGAAATACTAACTAACTTTCTTATTGAAAATGGTTTCACTAGAGGTAGAGTAGATACCACATTATTTCTTAGAAAGCAAAAAGACAAAGTCTTATTAGTTCAAGTATATGTTGATGACATTATCTTTGGCTTTACTGATGAAAAACTATGTAAGAGATTTGTCAAGCTTATGCAGAGCAAGTTCGAAATAAGCATGATGGGTGAGCTGAATTTCTTCCTCGGATTGCAAGTAAAGCAGACTGATGAAGGAATCTTCATAAACCAAGCTAATTACATTAAAGACTTACTTAAAAACTATGGCATGGAATCAGCCTCTCCCATGAAAACACCAATTGCTCCAGCAACCAAGCTTTGACAAAGATGAAAAAGGTAAAAGTATTGATATAACTCAATACAGAGGTATGATAGCTCTATTTTATATCTAATCGCCAAAGAGACTGTACATAATGTTTGCAACATGCATATGTGCTAGATTTCAAGCTAATCCTAAGGAATCACACTTAATTGCTGTAAAAAGGATTTTCAGGTATCTCAAGGGTACACCTCACTTGGGACTTTGGTATCCCAAGGAGTCCTCCTTTGAACTAACAGGATATACATATGCTGATTTTGCAGGTTGCAAAATAGATAGAAAAAGTACCAGTGGCACATGTCGGGTTGCTAGAAAATGATTTGTGTCCCGGTTCAAGCAAGAAGCAAAACTCAAGATATCTACTTCAACAAAGAAGATGAATACATTGTCGGCCGGCAAATTGTCAGGCTCAAATCTTATGGATGAAAAATCAGCTAGCAGACTATAGGTTTGATTTCAAATCTATACATGTTCATTGTGATAACACAAGTGCCATAGCATTAACACATAATCCTGTCATGCATTCTAAAACTAAGCATATAGAAATAAGATATCATTTTATTAGGGATCATGTTCAAAATGGAACCATATCTTTACAATACATCCCTACTGAAAATCAACTTGTTGATGTCTTTACAAAACCTCTAGATGAATCCAGATTTAATAAATTAATAAGTGAGTTAGGCATGTTAAATCTACAACCATAAAATCTATGCTCTAGTTTATGCTAACCATGCAGATATAAAGGCTATGTTCAAAATCATAGAGATAACTAAAGAAAGTCCACGATCATAGAGCTGCCTTGATATGAAGGACCATGATCGTAGAGCTTCCTCGACATGACAAAGAAGCATCATGTGATGACAGCATCTCCAACAAATCTAAGCAATCCCTCTGTTAAACGCCTCAGGGACAAACCTGATCCTTAGTTTATTCTATGAGATTGGCCCTTCCTGAGCTAACTTGACTCGGAAGGAATGCCAAGTTAAAGTTCATCACAAGGACCAGGGCAGACAACGTTCGTAGAACAGATTAAACAGTGGACTCAAAGATCGCAGTGCAAACTCAACGATCGAAAAGACTACCTCAACAATCGTAGTGTAACCTCAATGGTCGTACTGCTACCTCGACGATCGCAGTCCTCCCAACGGATACACTAGCTCAAGAGGAGCTAAAGGCAGATGTAAGATCCCAACTTATTATGAATAAAATCGAATTTTCTCTATTTATTATTGTGAATAATAAAGTGATATAATACTTTGGTTATGGGGGAAATGTGCAAATTTTGCAAAATAAGCAAGTGGTTATAAAATAATCATTGTTGTCGGGGAATATTCGTTTGGTCGTGGAATATTCTTTTTATCGGGAATATTCGTATGACGGCGCAGTCATTTGTGGGCCCCATAATGAAATAACTGTCGGATGAAGAAAACGACAAAGTTTGAGTTTTATAAATAACGGCGTAAATGTTACCGTTAACACTGTTGGAATACCCGGTGGTTAAAATACAGTAATATATGTGGTTGCACAGTAGCACACGGTATTGCACAATATTGTTGAATTATGGATTCTTACGTAAGAAGGCACTACTCAATAATTGTTATAGTAATTACTGTTCAATATTTTATTTTATTGATTCAATAATTGCTGCGTTGATATTTTATATTATTGTTGTTTCAATAATTGTCACTGGACAATATTTCCCATTATCAGATCAATAATTTATATTATTTAAATAATATTATTAGATAGCATTATTGGCAATATCTAGAAAGTTTTGTCAAGGAGAGGTTTGGCCACCTAATTGCGCACCAGTAAGGAGAAATCCTTATTGGAAAGCCCACTCTTTCCTAGGAACGGCCTGGTTGTCATTATTGTGATTCTGTAATATTATTTGTGAATAATTATTTATTGATTTATATGATAAGGAAATATTTATTTTTTGTGGATATTAATGAAGGAATTTTAGCATGAAATAATTGTTGAAAGTTTGGCATATTTTTGTGGAATTACAATTATTTCTCTGATAAAATATTCATTCAAATATATTATTATTATTATTATTATTATTATTATTATTATTATTATTATATATTAGCAAGTGACTAAAGGCAATGAGTGAACAAAATGTATTTGAATGCTTTGTTTTCAAAGTGTAGCATTGTTTTGACTGGTGGAAATGGTTGGTGGAGGAAATGGTCTGCAAAGGCATTTCAATTTATGTGTTCTCATGCGTGGGGCCTTGGAAATGAAGGATTGCATGTTAGGTAGTAAGGAAATTTGGAGGTAATGAATTGTGAGATATCCTACAAAGTAATGTGTGGCCCCACCCATATGGAAAAAAAGAGGAGTTATGCAACTTATTAGGCAGAGAAGAAAAAAATAAGAGGAGTTAGGCAACTTATTAGGTAGAGAAGAAAAAAGAAAGAGAGTTAGGCAGAATGCCTTGTTTGCTTTCTCCTTCCGTTACTATAAATAGAGGGATAACCCTCCTTCCTCAACACACCAATTCATAATCAGAAATTCTTATTCTATAGTATTGTGAGTATTTTCGAGTATAAGAATACTTTGAAGCGTAGTTTTTCGCAAGATTTTCTCGTAATAATATCTCGATATTCCAAATCAAATCCAAATTTTCTACTACTAAGTAAAGGATATTATTTTATTGCAACACTCGTGAGAAATATTATTTTCTTTTATACTCCATATTACATAAGCGATATTATTTCATCTCGTATTCTTAAATTTGAACTTACTATGGTAAGTATAGCTTCTATAATTCCTGAAATGATTAAAAATTTCGCTTCATCTAATATCATTTCATAGGAATATCGGTCTGAACTTTTTATCAAATTTAGAACTTTTCATGATCAAGTAATCGTTTCACTTGCATCGTTTCATAGTTACTTATTCACGGCATCGTTTCACAAAAGAAAAAAATATATTTTTTTTCTTCTTCCAAGTTATCTGTTGTGACCCTTATTCTTGAAATTTAATTCATGTTTTGATCTTCATTCTTGAATTTTACTCCACTATAGTTTATTATGGAGTATTATTGAACTTGGATAAACTAAAATATGAATCCCTAATATTTGTCCTTCTGTCTCATTGGATTCGTTCTCTAAAATGTTTTTCATCATTTTCAGTCCTTAATAGCTGATACTTGATGAATATCTTTGGCTTGTAGTGCCAAGATGAATTATTATCTGATGAATATCTTTGGCCCATAGTGCAAAGATGAACAGGTGTTGAGATGAACATAACCAACTGATGATACAAATGAATATCTTTGACCCGTAGTGCAAAGATGAATATTTGATGCAAGATGTATATTGATTGATGTTACAGGGATAAAATATTGATGATGGATTTTTAAATCTTAGAAGATAGTAGAATTCATTCTCTACGTGACTCTTCTAATGGATTGTTGTTTCCGCTGCATTTGTTGATCTAAAACTTGTTGTCTATTATATTTTATCAGACTTTTCCCTGTTGAAGACTAATGATAATTTGTTGTATATTATCTTAGTCATAATATTCTTTACTGGGCTAGTTGAGCTCACCCTTTTCCTTGTTGTTCCATTTTCTTCTTAGGAAGCGAGAATATAGCAGCAGGAACCAAATGGGTAGAGAGTGATGGTTCTAGAAAGTTGTTTTATAAAATCCTCACTATTTTTTGTAAAATAAAGTGTATGAATAATTGTAATGAGGACTTATTTGAGTGTGGATATTGTCTAGAAGACAATATTTGTATTTAAACTCACAGTATGTGTTGTCGTATTATACACGACAATTGTAATAATGAAGTTGTAGTTTTCTTTCTGTACCATGTGTAGACACTCGAAATTTTCTATACTACTGTCACTAATATTGCAGGAGGATAGATTCGTCTTTTAAGAGGGAACCCTGAAAGACAATCCATATCCATGCCGGATACTACCGGAAGTTCAGCATCAACCCCGGAGCCCACTCTGGGAGTAACAATTCCAACCTCGGAGATAACCCCGAGACGTGTAGATCCAATACCGGAACACACACCGGAGAAGACCGATTAATCTCAGAGATAACCCCGAGGTATCCAGTCTCAGTCCCAACTATGGGAATAGCCATCAACCTTAGTGATAACCCCAAGGAATGCGATTTTGGCGATAACCCGTAAATGCTTGTTTCAAATGCGACTCACTTCAATCTCGGCCACAACGAGATACATTTATACAACCGGTGATAACACCGGAAGGACAGCACACACCTCAAAGATGAAAATGAGGACCTTCAACAAATGCAAGCCGGTCAATCTCGTGAAGCTCGAGCAACGTCGCTTGATTAGCCCAAACCGCGATAACACCGGTGAGGGCAACATCGTCATCTAGCCAATGCGATGCCACGCCACGTCGTCTCAACATCTCTACACAACGATGTCCCACAAGACTAACCAATCCTGAGTGACTATTGTGCGGGGTAACGGAAGGAATTTGAAGCTTGAAGACCCGAGGACATCGTCCCATCTTCAATGACTTCATACAAACTCTAATCCCATGCCATTGTACAACTCTCGACAACGGCGGTCCAAAACAGGTCCTGTATACCTCAATTAGATGCCCGGATTGCACTTTTGAAAGTTCGAGCGGACATTACAGTGCTCGAGTGCACGTACTACGACACGACCCGACCCAAGAAACCCGGGCCCACCCGGGTTGCCTCTGCCTAATCAGACATGCGGCTCAGCAGCAGTACACTTCATGGCTCCATCCTCTATAAATAGAGGGCTTGGGGTGGCCATTTTGCAAGAGAAAAGCAATGAGGAAGCCCTCGCCCAATTTGCTCAAGACTCACCCCATACAAATGTACTTTCTCATTTTAAACACGGTGAGCTCACATATAGCTTCTTTGTACCTACAAAAGCCGGTGTTTACCCACTTTTAAAGATATAGAAGTCTTCTTTGGTCACAACCTGTAAGCCTTCTCACACACTTTAAAGTCTTTCTTCTTCATCTCGCACACACCCTTCTTCACGTTGAGAGTCAGGTTATACAGATTCGCCCGGACTTTGGTCCGTGGTTTTCATTTCAGATCATATATATATATATATATATATATATATATATATATATATATATATATATTTGGACTAACATTATCGAAGTTATGCCTCGATTGAGCTGAACTTCGATTTGGAGCGTTTATTTGCTTTAATATATATATATATATATGAATCGTGTATGAACTTTGTTCGATGAGCACGAGACTTGGCCCGAGCGTTCATCGCTTTAATATATATATATATTAACGTGTGTCCTGACTGCTCGATGAGCTTGATTTTACATCCGTGCGTTCGCTTTTATATATATATATATATATATATATATGAACTATTGTCGAACTCGCTCGATGAGCCCGGATTTTACATCCTGCATTTACTCGCTTATAAATATATATATAAATATATATATATATATATATATATATATTCGTCCCACTGGAGTTCACTTCGTGGTGGTTGATCGCTTACTTTCTTTTACGCTTTCGTTTCCGTCGCCTTTGTTGTTTACTTCGTGGCAGTTGATCGTTTTGTACAGCTTTCTTTACATTTTGTCCCGCCTGGAGTTTCCTTTGTGGCGATTGATAGCTTTACAGCTTTATTTATGTTTTGTCCCGCCTGGAGTTTCCTCCGTGGCGGTTGATAGCTTTTACAGCTTTATTTACATTTCTAATCCCCCATGGAGGTGCTTCGTGGTTGGTGATCATGTCTGTATATATATATTTATAGATTTTATATATATACCTACTTACTACTTTCATACAAATCATGTATCTTGTGCTTTAGGAATCATGTGATCACTGATTCAAATTTCATCGATCTAGGTTCTGGTTCCGTGATGAACATTTTCAGCTGTAAGCAGCTTGTAAATTATTCTGTGGTGTCTGAATTTCCTCAGATGGTTTCCATACCCATGAGGAAGTTGGCATTATTTTGTACATTATTTTCGCATACGGATGCCTCGTGTCGACGCCGGGATTTTGGGTGTCCTTTTCGTTACTTGTTCTTTGGTGTTCTCATTTTAGGTGAGATTTGTTTGAAAAAAAACAAGTGAAAAAGGTTAAACATGTATAATGTCGACGATGGATGGACTGTTAAGAGTCGCCATTGGTTTTTTAAATGGTTGTACCAACACAACCGAGAAAAGTTTGCACATTGACCCGATGATGTGACATCGATATACTGGGTTCAGTGTAAACCGAGATTCATTTAGGGTCCGGGGACTTGGTTATGCTGGGGAAGGTGTTAGGCACCCCAGACATCCGTGTTACCACGGTGGAGCCTCTTTTCAAGAAACTATTATCCGAATGTGTGTGTGTGTGTGTGTGTATGGGTCAATGTCTTTGTTATATGAAAGTTGTGCGAGGCCTCGTTCGAACCTATATATATTGTGGTTTGAATTTATGTAAAAATTCAATTTTAGCAATATATGGCAATGATGTTTTATAAAAGAGGTTTTTAAACCCCGATGCTCAATAGGAATTGAGACCTTTACACCTCCATTTTTATTAAGTGAATTTGGATTGATTTTATTTGATGGATGCGAGGCATCCGTATGAAAAATAATATTCAAAAATAATGTCGACTTCCTCGTGGGTATGGAAACCATCCGAGGAAATATGGACATCGTGAGAATAATTTACAAAGTCTTTATAAATTTGAAAATGTCCATCAGAGGAACCGAATCTAGATCCAATGAGATGAATCTGTGATCACATAATTTCTAAGCGCATGTAATATTGCAATTTGTATAAAAGCAATAAGGTATATATATAAAAAAGGTAAATATATATATACAGACAGGATCACCAACCACGAAGCACCTCCATGGGGGATCGAAATGTAAATAATGTTGTAATACGGCCAACCGTCACGAAGGAAACTTCAAGCGGACAGAATGTAAATAAAGTCAGAATGCTATTCAATCGCCACTTAAGTAAACTCGAAGCGGGACTAAATATAAAGAAATTTTTAAAAGCGATCAATCGCCAAGGGAAAGGAACAAAAGGCAGACAAAATAAATATATATATATATATATATATATATAAAAAAATTGGATGTAAAATCCAGGCTCATCGAACATAGTTCGACCACAGTTCATATATATAAGTATATATATATATAAGCGAGTAAACGCACCAAACCGAAGTCTAGGCTCATCGAACAAAGTCCGACACACAGTTGATATATATAAGTATATATATATATATAAAAGTGAATAAACGCACCAGACCGAAGTCTAGGCTCATCGAACAAAGTCCGACACACAGTTGATATATATATAATATATATATATATATAAAGCTTAATAAACGCACTGCATCAAGTTCAGGCTCATAGAACAAAGTCCGATAGACAGGTTAATATATATATATATATATATATTAAAGCGATGAAACGCGAGGCCAGCAAAGTCAGGCTCAATCGAGGCATAACTCGATAATGTTAGTCAATATATATATATATATATATATGAATGAAACCACTGGATAGAAGTCTGGATAGAAGCAAAAGCAAGCAAAGACGACTCTCAACGTGTAGAAGGGTGTGTGCAAAGATGAAGAGAAAGACTTTAAAGTGTGTGAGAAGGCTTACGGTGGACCGATAAAAAGGGTTTCTATATCTTTAGAGTGGGTAAACCTTTGGGCTTTTGTGGGTACAAAGAGGCTATATATGAGCTCACTGTGTGTTTGAAAGTGGGAAAATACACTGTATGGCGAGTGCAGAGCAAATTTTGCAGGGTTTCCCCGTCTTTTTCCTCTTACAAATCAGCACCTCAAGCCTCTTATTTATAGTCAAAAGGTGTCATGAGGTGTACTGGCCATGCGGTGTACGCAGTGTACCAGAGGTGAGGCGGTCGGCCTGGCCTGGGTGTCCTGGGTCGTCTCGAAACACGTGCACTCGTGCATTATAATGTCCACTCGGATTTTGAGAAGTGCACTCGGGCATCCGCTTTGAGGTATTCGGGACCTATTTCGGACCGCCGTTGTCGAGAGTTGTATGATGGCATGGGATTAGAGTTTGTATGAAGTCTTTGAAGATGGGACGATGCCCTCCGGTCTTCAAGCCTCAACTTTCATCTGTTACCCCGCACAATAGTCACTCGGGATTGGTTAGCCTTGTGGGACATTTTTGCGTAGAGACGAGACGTGGCATCGTGTTGGACGAGATGGCGATGTTGCCCCTCACCGGTGTTACTGCCGGATTGGGCCGATAAGCAGACGTTGCTCGACTTTGATTCACCGAGATTGACCGCACGATTTGTTGAAGGTCCTCATTGTCATCTTTGAGGTGTGCCTGTCTTCTCGATGTTATTTCTGGGTTGGCACAGTTTATTTTATTGTGAGTGCCGAGATTGAAGCTGATGGCATTTGAAACAAGCATTTCCGAGGTTATCTCCAAAACTGCATTCCTTGGGGTTATCACCAAGGTTGGTGGCTATTCCCATGGTTGGGACTGAGACTGGATACCTTTGGGTTATCTCTAAGATTAATCGGTCTTCTCTGGTGTGTGTTCCGATATTATATCTGTAGGTCTCGGGGTTAAATCCGAGGTTCAAACCGTTACTCCCAGATTGCGATCCGGGGTTAATACTGAACTTCCGGTAGTGTCCGGTATGGATTTGGATTGTCTTTCAGGGTTCTCTCTTAAAGACTTAATTTGTCCTCCGTAATGTTAGTAATAAGAGTAATGTAGAAAATTTCGAGTGTCTACAGATGCCCCTCTTTATCATACTCATGCATGGCGATGCATGGGTAGGATAAAGAATCCTAGACACTTGAAACGCAACAAGATAAACATGGTACTATGGATAGTAACATGATGCATGTGTACGGGGTTGTGGCCCAACATGCTGGGGATGATTGTTGGTTCCCTGTTGCTTCAACTGGGGATTGGCAATACTAACCAGATCTGATGTGCAAGCCGAATCTGTTAGGATGTTGGTGTTGGAGTTATCACCAAATTCCTATGTTCTTGATAACGACTTGATCCTCAAGGGGTATCTCTTATGTGTAAGAGATCTGTGGGGATAAAGCTTGATCTGTTTGAGGATGTGTATAACATATTCCATCATCTATCCTCTTTGATAATGTTGATCTCTCCTGGTCAGTATCACCAGAATATGTCACGATTCTGTTGGATTTACTGCCAACAGCAAATGCTGTCAGGGACGCCTGACCTTCGTTGACGTGTGAATCAACAGCTGAAGCATCCTGTGGGATATACTGTCAAGGTTGCTTGACCTTCGCTGACGTGTGAATCAACGGCTAAAACTCTGTGAGGAGATCATCAAGGTTGCTTGACCTTCGCTGATGTGTAGATCAACGGAGCATTGCGTTGTGACCCCGTAGGGGATCCATTTGGGGAATATGAAAGTATTTGGGTATGAGAACCTCGAAACGACTCTATAGCTCTCGGCGAGGTTTAAACGTTATCGTCTCGAAATGATGTCAAGGTTGCTTGACCTTCGTTGATATATATGTGTCAACGATGAGCATGCGTTACTACCCCGTCGAGAGATATACGTTGTAACCCGTCGAGGACCCACGTCAGACCCGTCGTCGGGGACCTACTGGGGACGCATGAGTACGTATGCGACTATCGAACGGTTCTCAAGGTCGATGGGTTTACTTACCATCGGCTGAAATAACGTCAAGGTTGCTTGACCTTCGTTGATGGACATGTCAACGGATGAACGTGTTGTAACCCCCACCGGGGATCTACGTTGTAACCCCTGTCGGGGACACACGTAGGTAGTAACAAGAGCTGTGGTCGACATTGAACGACATCGTATATAAGGTATTGCCATATGTGATTTGTGACAACTGAGGTCGTCAGCAGAGTATACCTTGTGTTCAGGCGACTACCAATGAGTCATGTGCAGATTCAAAGTCTCATCTGAGAAGACCAGGATTGTATGTTATTTTGCTCAATCGCGTGGCATTTTTATTCCCGATTTAACCTTTCTAGCCCGTAAGAACTCCATTTTAACTTGAACTGGACCGAACCAGAGGGGTGGGGCCCACATAGAGGAGCCACAGGTGCACCTACTGCAGCCGCAGGTGAGCCTACGGCCAGGCGTGGATGATAAATCCCAGCAGCCTGCCTTCATAAGTCACTTTCAACTTGTTTCTCTCTAGAAAAAAACCGTGAGCCACTTCCAGATTTGCTGAGTTTGGGCTGGTTTCTGCAAATTCTGTCACCGTACAAGTGTTCTACACTATCCTGATAACGTATGCATGTATTTTTTCCAGTTTCTGTCTGTTAGATTGTGAGATATTGCACGAAATGCATCTAAAGACATAGTAGTGATTATGTATGCACAAATAACTTGATAAAAAATATTCAACATAGTAAATGTTAGTATTAAACCATGCTGAACATAATGATATGAAAAAATTTGACTTCTGAGACAGTCAAATTGGCACCTTTTTCTGCTATTTTTTGTCCTATTTGAGGTCCAATGAGTAAAAGGTAGAAAGGCAAAATATTCCTAGCATTGAGGTTGTCCTTATGCATGATGTTCTTGATTTATTATGCATATATTTTGTATATGACTTTGGGGTAGGTGTGCTACTGAATGGCCACCTAGACATGCCTGTGCGCATGTGGATAGTCCTATTTTCAAAGGGGACTATGGCAAAATTTTTCCAAATGTAGGCATTGGGTAGTCATGCATTCTAACTCTATTATATGTTAAAGTAAATGCATGCATGCATATAGTCATATAATGCATTTTAGAAAGCTCCAGGTAAGGCAATACCACACCCTTTCTGAGGTGATTTGGAGACTTGTTGTCCAGATATTATGGATCCGGATCAGCCGAGCAGTTCTTACAAGACCGCTTCTAGCGTACGGCGGAGGACTTCTGAAGTGCCTCGTCCCCATTCTGTCAGACAGCCTCGTCGGTTGGTGGAGGCTGTGATTTGTCCCATCCAGGTAGATGTTCCAGACGTTGAGGACGAGGAGGTGGATATTGAGGATCCTGCTGCTACTGTACATATCCCTCGCAGGGAGCTTCCGAGCATCCAGGTGGTGAACCCAGAGTTGCTAGGTGATTTGGGTAGACACCCATCGATGTACTTGCATGCTAACGAGGTATGACGTTAGACTTTATCTTCCTTCTTTCCTATTGATGAGGATTAAAAGGGTTCTGATGTTGATCTGTGCTTCATGCAGGTTCCAGGTTTTACACAGCCTCGGGGGAACTAATTTAGCATCCATTCCATGTACCAGGCACTTCATCCTGATTATAGAGCAGTAATGCATGAGTGGGGATTTGGGGCATTTTTCTCTATCCTTCCCCGTCGTTGTCCCTGGGATTACCTCAAGGCATTGTCTGAGCGATGGTTTCATCAGACTCAGTCACTCCACCTACTGGATTGCGAGGTGATGATGACGCCTATGGATTGGCGATTTATCACAGGTATGGAGTTTGGAGGGGAGTCGGTTCCTTACATGGCAAATATCACCCCTACTGCCGTCTGGTCCTTGTTAGGAGTTTCGGCGGGTTCGCTCAAAGGTAGGACTGTCTGTTCAGGTCCTTTGAACGTAGATGTTATGAGCGGGCTATTGAGTGAGCCCATGCCTGATGATATTAGGATCAGGGATCGCGTTCTGCGACGATTGTTTCTGATAATCATTCGAGGCTGCTTCATAGCAGATAACTCTTCCACGGTATCTTTCGCTTTGGTCAGCGCCACACGCGATGTGGACCGTATAGGAGAGTACGATTGGGGCTCTTACACCTTTGCCTATTTCCTCCGGGGCATGTGTCTGCGCTCACAGGGTTTAACCGAGGCTTGGCTAGGATTTTACCCGTTTCTGTTGGTGAGTATTTCTCTTGTCTTTTCCTTTCACAGGTTAAGAGTGTTTACTGATAGCAGATGTTTTGCCATTGTGTTGGTAGTTTTGGGCCTATGAGAGGCTTCTATGTTTGCGTCCTGTGAGTGTGTTAGGCTTAGATACTTATCCACGAGGACGACGATGGAATCATTCTATTTTGCCAGAGGTCCCTGTATCTGAGGGCTTCGCTCATTGTCGTATGCAGCTGGAGTTGTTGACAGCCGACGCCATCATATGGCTTCCATATTCAGGGGATCATTTGATCATCGGTTTTGAGGATGGACACCCTACTGGAGTAGAGTATTTGATTTCCACCGAGCTTTCCTCTTTTCACCGATGGAGGTGGGAGCTCTATTTAGAGAGCGCGTATCGGGAGCACCACTGGGGAGATTCAGTATACCGATCTTGCGTCTGTAAGGCGTCATTGGCTCATATCACGATCCACCCGCCATTGATATTCCATTGTAGGGAGTTGGCGGTTTTGATTTATCCGAGGGTCCATGTACTGGGGAGATATTCCGGTATTTGGTGGCTCCCTCAAGACTATTGGGGCCCGATCCGTACACACGATTTATGGGGACATGGTTCCTAGATCATTGAAGATAACAGATTGGGTAGCTTGTGTTCGAGCTCCAACCCATATGACCCAGATTGATAGCTTGACCGGCGGTTGGATTGGGCATGAGATATTTATTCGGCATTGGGCGAGAGATCCAAAGAGAGGCGGAGACATTTGTTCCTTCCGGCTGTGTCTTTGGCCCTCAGACGACCCATTTGTTTTTTGCGCAGATCCTCCCTTTATAGGCTCGACATCCTGTTGATAGAGATCCGGTGACTAGAGGAGGAGTTACATCGTGGGCAGATTGAGGATGCGGACATCGAGACCATTGTCTTCTTCTGATGTGTATTCTCGCTATATCTTTTGATAGGCCTCTATTAGATATTGGGTGGCTGTTCCCCATTCTCGCTATATCTTTTGATAAGCCTCTATTAGTAGTAGGGCGTTTGTGCCCCATTTTCATGTACTTGTAGCTGTATAGAGCTGATGTATTAGATGATGATATATTTAGGAATGTACGCACCGTTTTTTCATTCCCTATATCATATTGCCATCCATTATATGTTATGCATGTATCATGTTATGCATATGTATGTATGTCCAGAGATACTCAGTATTGACCCCTGGATGGTCTTATGACACGGCCCGCATAGATGTCTTCTTCAACAGTTAGCCGTATAGATCATACCCCCACTGTTAGTGGTGGCATTGGGTATGCGCTCGTGGTACGATAGCATGTCACCACCAAATAGGGTGACTGTAGATTTGTTATTGCAGCATACCATGACCCTTTTGGCATTTCAGGTTCCTGCAGGATTTGTAGATGGGATGCTAGAGCATTGGCTAGCTGATAGGTAGGTATTTCGCTTTGGCACCCATGAGTTGACTCCTACTCTGGAGGAGTATGCCCGTTTGACGATGCTGCCCCTAGACCGACCTTGCGTACACATGGCTTTGGGAGACATGAGTAGACAATTCATGACTCTCACCGGATTGAGGCGCAGAGTGGTGCAAGATGAGCTGACATCTGGCCATGTGATCTCTTAGCGTTTTCTGTGTGACAGATTTGGTGCGGAGGATAGCTACTCACGACATTCAGGGGATTTCACTGTGTCAGAGGATCATTGGTGTTCGGCCAGAGTTGATGTACTGATACTATGTGTACTGTCATACGTGTACATGCCGCGGTACATGGATGAGATAGATATAGGCGTTATTATGGCAGTGAGAGCTCTTAGGGAGGGTCGTACCATTGTACCTATGATCGTGGTAGAGACCTTGCGATTAGCGTCCTACTGCCGTACTTACTCGTCAGGTGTGTTTACTAGGAGTTCGGTCATGCTGTATATGTGGTTTATGTCACACTTGCGACCAGTTGGTACCTTTAGATGGCACGGGTATTGTTTCTCCCATGAGGTGGCTATGCCGTATTCCTTTCAGCCATCGGAGTGTGTAGATTCTCAGTCCTGGTCCGCATTTTTGGCAGATATCCGAGATCCATTTAGCATATTGCTATGTTCGGGGCTTTGCTCACCATACAGCTTCATTACTCATGCTCCGGGCATGGATTTTCTCCCTTTGGCTGGCTTGAGGGGCGTGACGACTTATCATCCATTGGCCGTGATGTCGCAGTTTGACCAGTTCCAAGATTTTCATTCTTTCGAGGCGATAGGTCGGCCTTTCGACTTCTCGATACCTCTCGGTAGAGGACCGATCTCGTGTATCGCTTCTTTGGGATCGTGAGCTAGTTGCTTTTTTCCGCCGATCATCCGGTTATTCTGCAGAGAGTACTCGCATGGATGGAGACGAAGGTTTTATCTATTTGCAATAGTATTCGCGATCTGAGGAGATTGAGTTAGACGATGTAGAGCCTATAAAGGACATTGATACCTACATCAAGGAGGATACCGCTGTTGGGTTGCTAGCATTTCTTCCGGATTCCCCTAGTACCAGTACTTTTGTGATCCAGCACTCGGCACAGTATTTAGAGCAGAGTCTTCATCTGATGACCTTTGAGAGAGACCAGATTCGATCTATGATGTCGACTGCTCTTGATGTGAGGGACGGCGCCCCTTATTAAAGAGAGCGAGGCATTAGCTTGTAGAGATGCCTTTGTTGTTGAGAGGGATGAGGCCGGTCGAGATGAGATGCGATGATAGTTGAGCGGGATAGTGCTATATCCGCCCGGGATGTGGGTACATCACAGATAGTATTGCAATGAGGTCCCTTACCACAGGTATGATTGCGAGAGATGAGCACTTATATCGATGAGCATATGGGTCATCATGCGGATGGCTCTTGATCTCATTGGGTCGTATGGATATTCTTTTCCAGGAGACTACGACTTTACCTCCTTCATCATCGGAGAGGATGCCATGTTGGTTTTGCTAGCTCGCATGTACCGATTCGTAGATGATGAGCTTATTTACACCTGCATGACTAGCTTAGCCATTTTTTCATGTCACGATTCACATTGTATATATATCAAACAAACATTATATATTATAGGAAATATATTTTTGGATCACTTCCCTTTTAGATATGCCTTGCTATTTGCTTGATATTTTGACTGCTGCTTCAGGGCTTGTGATCTTGATGAATTCTGAATTCTTCCTTGGTGGATGGACATTGAGCTGTCTCTTGATAGTTCAAAATGGATCATCGATCTATGTATATCCCTACCATCTTTGGTGTCTTGGGATTTGTTTCTGAATGGAAATGTGGAGAGGAGTGTGGCTTTCCTCTCTGAGATTGACCGCACCACAGATGGTCACCAGTACTTCTATTTAGGAGAAGCCTAGTTAATTCCACCTCTTATGGTTTAGTATTGCTCTTCGAGGTATGACAGTAGCTTAGATGGTCACCGAATCTCCTATTTGGGAGGAGTTCAGGTAATTCCATCCCTTTGGTCTGAAGCCGAATGACATATAATGGATTGAAAGGGAATACCAACACCCATTGACAATGGTTTGTGCTTTGGTAGGGGGTGAGACCGTACCATGAATGGCTGCCTACGTACTCCTATTGAAGAGGAGATCAAGTCTGCGTAGTTTGAACCTGGTGTAAGAGGTTCAATGCTGTATATGGCTGATATGGTGTAGGAATGTTTTTGGTTGTTTTTTTTTTTGTAAGGAGAAGAGGGTAGAAATGTTTTTGTTGTTTTTGTTTTATTGCGACCGGGCCATATGAAATGGTTGCCTACGTACTCCTATTGAAGAGGAGATCAAGTCGACGTAGTTCGCCCCTCAGGGCGAGAAGAAAAGCGTAATCCCATGTGCAGGTCAGAGTGCGGGGAGGAGAAAGTTTAATCCTAGGTTGAGGATAAACTGCAGGCAGGAGAAGTTTGATCCCATATATGGGTAGCCAAACTGCGAACGCAAGAGGTTCAATCCGCGGTGGGATGACCTAAGTTGTATGAGCGCAAAGGAGAAAGCCAGGCTGCTGGCTTGAAGAGTATGTTTCCCTGAGGGGCAAAGTGTAAAAAAGTTGTAGGTGGTAAAGGGTTAAAGAACCGGAATGATTGGTGACCTGATGATGATGCACCAGGGTGTTTGTTGGTTACTTCAGACATAATACCGTTTCACGGTGTCCGAGTTGATGAGTTATGGAAATTCATCACCGTCCATTTCTTATAATCTGAGAGCGCCTCCTGTCAATACTTCTTTGACAATAAACGGGCCTTCCCAGTTAGGAGCGAATTTTCCTTTGGCTTGATCTTGGTTGTCAAGAATCTTCTTCAGAACCAAGTCATGTTGTTTAAATTGCAGTAGCTGGACTTTTTTGTTGTAGGATCTGGCGATCCTTTGCTGATATAGCTGACCATGGAAGATAGCCGCGGTTCGCCTTTCGTCTATCAGAGACAATTGGTGATACCTGTCTTGTACCCATTGGTTTTCATCCAGCTGAGCGTCGATCAACACTCTGAGAGATTCCATCTCAACTTCTATGGGGAGCACTACTTCCATCCCATAGGTTAAAGCGTAGGGGGTTGCCCCAGTTGAAGTACGCATTGTGGTCCTGTAGGCTAACAGAGTCAGAGGCAATAGGTCAGGCCAATCTTAGTGGTTGGCTAACATCTTTTGTATAATCTTCTTGATATTTTTGTTAGCCACTTCAACAGCACCGTTCATCTTCGGACGATAGATGACAGAGTTAAGATGTTTGATGTGTAATTTACTGCATAACTCCTCCATCATTTTATTGTTGAGGTTTTTGGCATTGTCTGACACAATCACCTATAGTTGTCCATATCGACAAACGACATTATTTCTGATGAAAGCAATGATGACTTCTTTAGTGACCCTGGGGAAGGAGGCTGCTTCTACCCACTTGGTGAAGTAGTCGATCATGGTGAAGATAAATCGGTGACCATTACTGGCTTTAGGCTCAATGGGCCCAATAACGTCCATTCCCCACATTGAGAAGGGCCAAGGCTAACTCATATTGTGGAGCTCCCGTGGAGGGGCGTGTATAGCATTCCCATGAATCTGGCACTGATAGCATCTTCTGATGTGGTCGTTGCAATCAGCTTTGAGAGATAACAATAATGTGTCCGCCCTAAGGACTTTTTTGACAAGGAGGGGGCCACTCATGTGGGGGCCACAGACTCCGCCATGGATTTCATCTATAAGCCTTTGGGCTTGATCTTTGTCTAGACACCTAAGGAGACCTAGTCCTGCATCTCTTTTATAGAGCGCATCTCCACTCAGGTAGAACTTCATAGCAAGTCGATGGATCCGCCTTTTCTCGGTCCAAAGCTCGCCTCGTGGTGTAGATCCATCTCGCAGATATTCCTTGATATGTTGATACCAAGGAGGTTGGATGGGAGGTAGCTCATCCGATACTTCTTCAACGTAATTCCCATAAGTGGGGGCCTCAGGCGAGGAAATTGTGATGCTTGGCAAGTGTTCCTCGTCGATATGCAAATCAAGGAGGCCAAAGTTGCTAATGTCGTCAGCGAAATCATTCTATTACAAGGAATGTGTAGAAAGGAGATTTCTTGAACTCCAAAGCCATCTTCAAAACCCGCCAATGGTAAGGCAAAGAAATGTAGTTCCTTGGTTTGATAGACTCGGTGGATTGTTCGATTACCAACTCGAATCTCCAAGGATGATTAACCGCTTGATGCCCATTGAACGGGCAAGTTTTAGCCCCATGAGATAGCCTTCATACTCAGCCGTATTGTTGGTGCTGACAAACTGTAATTTAACGGCAACGGATAACTGCTCCCCGTATCCAGATATTAGAATTGCTCCAACTCCAGAACCTTCCATGTTAATGACTCCATCAAAATACATCTTCCATGATTGGCGTGTATTGATCGATGGTGTTCTTTGCCTTCATCATTACTCCTTCATCGGGGAAATATATTTCCAAGGGTTTGAAATCCCCTGAAGGTGCGGCGGCTAGTTGATCTGTGATTCCTTGACCTTTGATGGACTTTTGAGTCACATATACGATGTCAAATTGTTGTAGGATCAACTGCCATCTGGACAGCCGGCAATTCAACTTGGGTTTGTTGAACACGTACTTGAGAGGATCCACGCGGGATATGAGATGGGTTGTGTGACCATATAGGTAATGATGTAACCTCATGGAAGCCCATGCTAAAGCACAACACGTCTTCTCGATCAGAGTGTACTTGTGTTCACAGCTGCTGAACCTTTTGCTGAGGTAATAGATAGCTCGTTCTTGGCCTCTATCGCTTTTTCTCGTCTCCAAAGATACTGACCCATGGCATTGTCACTTATGGATAAGTACATGAACAGGGGAACATCATCCCTGGGTAGTACCAAGACAGGAGCTTTGACTAGCTGCTTCTTGATTGTAAGGAAGGCACTCTGGCACTCATCATTCCATTTCATGGAAGAGTTCTTCCTTAATAACTTGAAGATTGGCTCACAGGTTGCTGTGAGTTGGGAGATAAACCTGTAGATGAAGTTGATCCTTCCCAAAAATCCCCGTATTTCCTTTTTTGTCTGAGGAATGGGCATTTCCGTGATGGCTTGGATTTTGGTAAGATCCAGCTCAATCCCTTTGTGGCTGACTAGAAATCCTAGCAACTTGCCTGACTTGACGCCAAAGGCGCACTTAGCTGGATTCAACTTCAAGTTGTACTTACGCAACTTGTTGAACAACTTTCTACGATGGTCTAGATGGTTATCCTCCTTCCGGGACTTGACAATGATGTCATCCACGTAGATCTTAATCTCTTTATGCATTAAGTCATGGAAAAGAGCCATCATAGCTCGTTGATAGGTAGCTCCAGCATTGATGAGGCCGAATGACAACCGTCTATAGCAAAAAGTTCCCCAAGGAGTGATGAAAGTAGTCTTCTCACGATCTTCCTCGGCAACCATGATCTGATGGTACCCCGCAAAGCAATCAGCAAAGGAGTACATGTCGTATTGCGCAATATTATCAATGAGAATGTGGATAAATGGCACAGGAAAGCTGTCTTTTAAGCAATCTTTGTTCAAGTCCCGGTAATCCACGCAAACTCGTGCCTTCCCTCCAGGTTTAGGCACGGGTACACTGTTGGATATCCACTCAGGATATGTAGACACCATGATGATGCCGGCTTGAAATTATTTCACAATTTCTTCTTTCACCTTTAAACTCCACTCAGGTTTCAATCGCCTGAGCTTTTGCTTGACTGGCTTAAATCCCTCTTTAATGGGAAGGCGATGAAGGACAATGTCAGTGGATAAACCCACCATGTCTTCATAAGACCATGCAAACACATCCTGGAATTGGGTTAATAGCGTAACCATATCATTCCGTTGGTTTGGGGTAAGGTCTGAACCAATCTGGATTAACTTAGGGCTTTCTAAGGTTAGAGATTGAAAGAAGTGGTTTGATCAAGGTTAGGTTTGGGTTTGTCTTTGACCCATTCTTAAATTTCGAGGCACCTCAATGTGATCCCGGATATCCATCAAGGTGAATTCATCTCTACATCAAAGGTACAATCCTTGTGTAGAGAGGCATCGATCCATAAATACAGTACACATCTAAATTCAGAGTCCTGAAACAAAATATGCTTTCACTTAGTATTTATAAAATGCGTTGATCATACACAATGTTAGCATATACTGGCAAAATAAACTACTAATACTGTACAGAAAAGTAAGTAGTTATTGTATCTACAGGGCAGAAAAGAATTTCTGCCTGCTTTACCCTTGTCGACCAAAGCAAGGAATGCTATTCCAATTGGTAAGGGTAAAGTCCGGGTGGACCGTAGTAATGGAGGGATTGTCATCATCCTCCTTGTCCCGAATGATGGTCATTACGTCAGGGCAATCATCATCTGGGGTGTATCTGTTGGTATGTTCATCATGGACGATGATGCGCATGCCCGACATTATTCGAACAACGTTTTCCTTGATTCTCCGCTCCTCTTCTTCGATTGCGGGATCTGGAATAACGATTTTCTTTTCCTCCACCGATTTCGGCTTAGGAAATAACATGGCCATGACATTGGCTGGTACCTTTACTGAAGGTTGTGCGGACTCAGAGTTTGAAGGCGAAGCCGAACGCCATATGATTGAAGCTGAAGGAATCTGTTGATGCTTATGAGGATTCATGTGACTAGAGCTAGCAGAATAGCCTAGTCCAGCTGTTCTGAATTGCTTGGTTAATCGAATGGGGTATTGGATATCCTGGCCGTCTTTACCCAACCCTTGTTCTGGCTTGTGACCTAACAACATCATTTCTTGAGCGGCTAAAATCACCTCATCAGAAATGTGGGGTTCGGGCAATGGTGTTCCAATAGCGTGGTATTGGGTGTTGCTTATTTCCAAAGCATGAAAACTGACTGGTTCTACGTCTGCATTGGCATTGATGAACGGAATGTCCCCGTGCTGAGGAATCTCTGGTTCAGCATTGACCGTGACCAGGCTATCGTTGATAATGTACTTCAATTGTTGGTGAAGAGTGGAGGGGACTGCCCCAGCCATATGGATCCATGGTCGTCCCAAGAGCAGGTTGTATCCCGAATCTATCTTGAGCACATGGAAGGATACGCAGAATGTATGAGGGCCAATTTCGATTGGCAGCTCAATTACTCCAACCGAGTTACGACGGGCTCCATCAAAAGCTTTGATGATAGTATGGCTCCATCTTCACCAAGGTGGCATATGGGCAGATATTCAGAGAGGAACCTCCATCTATTAAGACTCCAGCCACCATATATTCGGAGGACAAGACCGCAATGTGCAACGGTTTGCAATGACCGGTCCCTTCGGATGGTATGTCATCATCAGTGAAGGATATCACATTGTTGTTGAAAGTGTGATCAACCATGTGTTGAAATTTTTCTGTATCCACTCATGTCGGAAGATAGGCTTCTTCCAAAACCTTTAGCAAGACCTCTTTCGGTGATTCTCGGAAGTTAGGACCAAGTCCAAAATTGATATTTGCGGTGGAGCTTCCTTCAAGCTTAAAACCACCGAGGCTTCATTATGACCCACAGCGCGAAGGAATTTTTCAATCTTCTCCATGGGTATTTTCCCCTTTGATTTGGTGGTGGGGTTCATCACCCAATGGGGAAGAGACAATGGATTTTCCTTTAACACTGCAGCAGTGGTATGTGAGGTGGATCCTTCACCTTTTCCGTGGTGAAGATTTTAGTAAACCATGTCTAGAAATAAAAACTGAATGAACAGTGACTATAGTGTCAAATTATAGAATAGCTATGTTGCCTGAAAAATTCTGAGTTTCTGGCTAGTTGTAGTGCACTAAGTTAGGAAGCCATAGGCTTCAGAATGACCTCATTCCGACCTCGGATGAGGGAGTTACGGTGATTGGAAAGAAATGTGTCGAATTTGTCAAACTGAAAGTCAGCAGCGGGATGTGCTATTCGGGACATTGTTTCGATCAGTTAATATTTCCACAAACTTCTGGGATTTTGGTATGTTATATTACACTGAATTAGCTTTCCATAGACTCCAGAACGGACTTATTCCGACTTCGGAGCAAAGAGTTATGACCATTCAAAGTAGTCGCGTCAAAACTGTCTAACCAACTCGAAGAAGTCACCTTGAACGAATTTTCCGAAATTCTGTGTTTTGAATTTGGAAATGGTCAAAGAATGAAAGTTTTACCCTCGGAAGTTAGCTTCGCGTGGGCTCAAGAATCGCTCAAAAATGTTTTGAAACGAATTAGTTATGACTGTTTTAGTGAGAGGGTAAAGCTGGGAAAAAATTAAAGATTGCTGTGAACGTCAATTTTTGGCACGCTTTTTAGACTACTTAACAAACCCGAAATGAGAGGTTAGTATTTCTTAAAAATAGTCTTGTATGCCATGAATAACATACTAAAAAATTCCTTACGATTGGATAAGTAGATTTCAAGCTATTAAGCCGCGAAGTGGGTGTCAAAGGTGAGGGTGCTTTTCACGGCAAAGAAGAGAGAGCAAAAGCAACCATGGGTACATTCTCGTCTTGTATTTTTCGTAAGTAACTTTTGGGTGGTTTTGTGGCTGTTTAACATGTAACAAACAATTTAGAGAGATGTATAGATATTATATAATGCTTATATATCGCGAAAACTCACTTTAAATGTAAAGAAAACGATAGAAATATAATGTAAATGTAAGTTTTCACAACTATGCGAGCGTAATTCGGAAAATGATATGTAAAGCGTATATGTAACATAATGAAATGCGCAAATCCATTTGAAATTATATTAAACCTAGTAATGTAAAACGAAGGGGATATAAATGGTTTATATTTGATACGTAAAGTATTTACATACTAAATTCATGAGAGAACCTTTTGGGCGTAAAAAGGTTATAATCGGACAAAAGTTTCTAAAGAAACATGGAATGGTTTTAAGACAAGAATAAAATATTATAGTTAAATAAAATTAGTTTACATTGAGTACGTGAATTTTGTACATGAAACTAATATGTACATGTATGTATCCTCAATTTATGTAGGATCATCACAGCGCAGATAAGTTATAAATATTAAACAACATCCAAGGCAAGTTTTTCAGTTCTATTATGTTTGTGGATTAAATGTGATTATGTGGTGAGTTACATATCATGCTTTATGAATTGTTAAAGTCAAAATATGACCAAGTTAATTGGGTTATGAAACTTAATTTATATGTGATATGTGATAGCACATGCATGTTGTATAATGTAACTCGATAAATTAGAAATGTATAATGCATGAATTGTGTGCTATGTGAAAAATGATAGATTGTTAAATTTCTTTGGTCATCGAGCTCAACCTTGCAAATAACCACTTTTGCAGGTTCAAGATTCAAGGTAAAGTTATGTGTTACTTGAAAGACATGAATCAGGTGTGATACTTGAAGATTTATATACTTTGGTTGTGTTATTATTATTTGAACCATGTTCAAGGTTTCGAATAATGTATTAATGTTGAATTGTAATATTATTTTGCGAATGTAAACTATTGTAGTATTAAAATGATTCTGAGATATTTAGATGTAAAGGTTGAAGGTTTTGGGAACGAGGATAGTTTGTAATAGAAAATTTTAATTATTCCGCAAATTTCAATGGTTGTATTATCGTTTAATGATGTAAAATTAGAGGTTGAATGTATTATTAACGACCGAAGTCGAGAATTAAATTGTATTAATTTTGGGGTCGTTACACGAACCGCGGCTATCTTCCATGGTCAGTTATATCAACAAAGGATCGCTAGATCCTACAACAAAAAAGTTCGGCTATGGCAGGTCAAACAACACGACTTGGTTTTGAAGAAGATCCTTGACAACCAAGATCAATCTAAGGGAAAATTCGCTCCTAACTGGGAAGGCCCGTTTATTGTCAAGGAAATATTGACAAGAGGTGCTCTCAGATTACAAGAAATGGACGGCGATGAATTTCCACAACTCATCAACTCAGACACCGTGAAACGGTACTATGTCTCAAGTTGCCATCAAGCAAACACCCTGGTGTTGGAACATTAGATCACCAGTCATCCCAGTTCTCTAACCCCTTTACCACAAACAACTTTTCTACACATTGTCCCTCAGGGAAAAATACTTTTCAAGCCAGCAGCCTGGCTCTCCTTTGCGTTCCTATGACTTAGGTTATCCCACTATGGATTGAACCTCTCACGTTTGTAGTTTGGCTACCCATACCTGGGATCAAACTTCTCATACCTGCAGTTTATCCTCAACCTAGGATTAAACTTTCTCCTCCCCGCACTCTAACCTGCACATGGGATTACGCTTTTCCACTCGCCCTAAGGGGCAAACTACGTCGACTTGATCTCCTCTTCAATAAGAGTACGTAGGCAACCATTTCATATAGCCAGGTCGCAATAAAACAAAAACAACAAAAACATATCTACCCTTACAAAAACAAAAACAAACAAAAACATTCCTACACCATTTCTGCCATATACAGCGTTGAACCTCTTACACCAGGTTCGAACTACGCAGACTTGATCTCCTCTTCAATAGGAGTACGTAGGCAGCCATTCATGGTTCGGTCTCACCCCCTACCAAAACAAAAACCCTTGTTAGTTGGTACTGGGATAAAACATCAATCCACTACATTTCATTCGGCTTCAGACCAAAGGGATGGAATTACCTGAACTCCTCCCAAATAGGAGATTCGGCGACCATCTAAGTTGCAGTCATACCTTGAAGAGCAACACCAATCCATAAGAGGTGGAATTAACTAGACTTCTCCTAAATAGAAGTACTAGCGACCATCTGTGGTGCGGTCAATCTCAGAGAGGAAAGCTACACTCCTCTCCACATTCCTATACAGAAACCAGTCCCAAGACACCAAAGATGGTAGGGATACATAAAGATCAATAATCCATTCTGAACTATCCAGAGACAACTCAATGTCCATCCACCCAGGAGGAATTCAGAATACATCAAGATCATAATCCCTGAAGCAGCAGGCAAAATATCAAGCAAGTATTCAGGCATATCTAAAAGGGAAGTGATCAAAAATATATTTCCCTGCCATATATATAATGATGTTTGATATACACAATGTAAACTGTACATGAAAAAATGGCTAAGCTAGTCTGTGCAGGAAAATACAAATCCATCTACAAGTCAGTGTGTATGCGAGCTAACAAGCCCAACATAGCATCCCTCTCAGAAGAAGGAGGTAAAGTTGTGGTCTCCTGTATGAGGACATACACACAACCCAACAGATCTGTAGCCATCTGCATGGTGACCATATGATCATCAATGTAAGCGTTCATCTCTTCGATCATGCCAGTGGTAAGGGACCTCACAGTAGTACTATCTGTGACGGCTACATCCCGGGCAGATATGGCACTATCCCGCTCAACTATCACTGCGTCTCTAGCTGATCTGGCATCATCCCGCTCAACAAAAGTGATATCTCTGCGAGCTAATGCCTCGTCTCTCTCTAATAGAGTTGCATCCCATCAAGGGCAGTCAACATCATAGATCGAGCCTGATCTCTCTCAAAGGTCATCAGATGAAGACTCGCTCAAAAATCTTGTCTTTGAGTCTTTGAATCAACAAGATCTTGGTCTTTGGGAGAATCGGAGGAAATCTTGGCAATCCAATGAATGGGCTCCTCCTCGATGTAGGAATCGATGTCCTCCATGGGCTCTACATCATCTGACTCACTATTCGGTACTGTAGATACTGCTGCAGCCAATAAAATCTCTGTCTCCATCCATGTGGAATACTCTGCAGAACAACCCGGATGGCTCACAGAAAAAGCAGCTATCTCACGCTGATCCCAATAAGCATACACACGGGATCGGTCCTCTGCTGAAAGATATCAAGAAGCTGAATGTTAACCTATCGCCCCCTCGAAAGGATGAAAATCCTGAAACTGGTCAAAATACGACATCACGGCCAGTGGGTGGTAAGTAGTCACGCCCCTCAAACCAGCTAGAGGGAGATAGTCCATGCCCGGAGCGTGAGTAATGAAGTTGTATGTTGAGCTAAGCCCCGAACACGACAATATGCTGAATGGATCTCTGATATCTGCCAAAAATGTGGACCAAGACAGAGCATCTATACACTCCGATGGCTGAAAGGAGTATGACATGGCTATATCATGGGTAAACCAATACCCATGCCGTCTAAGAGTGCTAATCGGTCTCAAGTGTGACATAAACCACACATACAGCATGACCGAACTACCCGTGAACACTCCTGTCGGATAAGTGCAGCAGTAGGATGCTAACCGCAGGGTCTCTGCTACGATCATAGGTATAATGGTACGACCCTCCCTGAGAGCTCTTACGGCCATGATAACACCAATGTCTATCTCATCCATATATCGTGGCATATAGACATATGACAGTACGAATAACAGCAGTACATCAACCCTGGCCAAACGCCAATGATCCTCCGGTGCGGTGAAATCCCCGAAATATCGTGAATAGCTATCCTCGGAGCCAAATCTGTCATACAGAAAACGCTGGGATATCACATGGCCAGATGTCATCTCATCCTGTACCACTCTGCACCGCAATCCAGTGAGAGTCATTAACCGTCTACTCATGTCTCCCAAAGCCATATGCACGCAAGGTATGTCTAATGGTCGCATCGTCAATCGTGCATACTCCTCCAGAGTAGGAGTCAACTCGTGGGTCCTGAATCGGAAGACTTGCCTATCCGGTACCCAATGCTCTAGAATCCCATCCACGAACCCTGTGGGAACCTGAAACATCAATAAAGTCATGGTATGCTGAAGCAAATGATTTACAGTCACCCTGTCTGGTGGTGACATGCTATCATACCACGATCGCATACCCAATGCCACCAATGATGGTGGGGTATGATCTATACGGCTAACTGTCGAAGAAGACATCTGTGCGGGCCGTGTCATAAGACCATCCAGGGGTCAATGCCGAATATCTCTGGACATACATACATATGCATAACATGATACATGCATAGCAGATAATGGATGGCAATATGATATAGGGAATGAAAAAACTGTGCATACATTCCTAAGTATATCATCATCTAATACATCATCTCTGTACAGCTACAAATACAGGGAAATGGGGTACAGACGCCCTACTACTAACAAAGGCCTATCAAAAGATATAGCGAGAATAGGGCACAGCCACCCAATATCTAACAGAGGCCTATCAAAAGATATAACGAGAATACACATCAGAAGAAGACAATGGTGTCGATATCCACATCATCAATCATGTCCACCTGATGTAACTCCTCCAGAGTCACTGGATCTCTATCAACAGGGATGTCAGGCTTATATAAAAGAGGATCTGCATCGGCAAAACCGAATGAGTCATCTGAGGGGCCAGCGCCTGAGATGGAAGGGTCAAATGAAGCTGCCTCTGCCGGATCTCTGCCCAAAAGCCGGATAAATATGTGTGCCTGGTCCAACTGTCGGGTCAAACTATCAATCTGTGTCATATGAGTCGGATCTCTGACACAAGCTATCCAATCTGTCATCATCACGGATCCTGGAACCATATCCCCATAAACCGTGGGGCGGCGGATTGGGCTTTCGAAGATGCGTGGGAACCACCAATTTGGAACGTCTCCTGAGTACAAGGACCCTCTGACAATGCAAAACCGTCAACCCCCAACAATGGGATGTCAGTGATGGGTGACTGCGATACAGACCAATAACGCCTGGTAGGAGGCAAGATCGGCATATGAATCTCTCCTGTGGTGCTCCTAATAGCACGCTCTCCTAAATAGAGCTCCCAGCCTCCATCTGTGAAGAGAGGAACTCTCCTGGTGGAAATCACGTACTCGACACCAGTCAGGTATCCATCCTCAAAACCGATGGTCAAGTGTTCCCCTGAATAGGGAATCCATGTGATGGTATCAGCTGTCAACAACTCCAGCTGCATACGGTAATGAGTGAAGCCCTCAGCTACAGGGACCTCCGGAAAAATGGAATGATGCCATCGTCATCCTCGTGGATAGGTATCTAAACCTAACACACTCACGGGATGCAAGCATGGGAGCCTTTCATATTCCCAAAACTGCCAACACAATGGCAAAACAGCTGCTATCAGTAAACACTCTTAACCTATAAATGGGAAATGACAAGAGAAATACTCACCAGCAGAAATGGGTAGAATCCTAGCCAAGCCTCATCGAACCTTGTGAGCGTCGCATGCCCCGGAGAAAATAGGCAAAGGTGTAGGAACCCCAATCATACTCTCCAATATGGTCCACATGACGTGTGGCGCTGATCAAAGCGAAAGATACCGTGGAAGAGTTATCTGCTATGAAGCAGCCTCTAATGATCATCAGGAACAATCGCTGTAGAATGTGATCCCTGATTCAGACATCATCAGGCATGGGCTCACTCAAAAGCCCGCTCATAGCATCTACGCTCAAAGGACTGAGCAGACGATCCTCAAGACTTAAGCGCCTCCGCCAGAACTCCTAACAAGGATCTGACGGCAATAGGGGTAATATTCGCCATGCAAGGCACTGACTCCCCTCCAAACTCCATACCTATGATAAATCGCCAATCCATCGGCATCATCATCACCTCACAATCCAGCAGATGGAGTGACTGAGTCTGATGAAACCATCGCTCAGACAATGCCCTGAGGTAACCCCAGGGACAACGACGGGGAAGGATGGATAAGAATGCCCCGAATCCTCAGTCATGCACTACCGCTCTATAGTCAGGATGAAGCACCTGGTACATGGAGTGAATGCTGAACCAGTTCCCTCGAGGCTGTGTAAAACCTGGAACATGCATGGAATGCAGATCAACATCAAAACCCTTTGCTCCTCATCAATAGGAAAGAAGGAAGATCAAAGTGTAACGTCATACCTCGTTAGCATGCAAGTACATCGATGAATGTCTGCTCAAATCACCCAGAAGCTCTGGGTTTGCCATCTGAATACTCGGGAGCTCCCTACGAGGGACATGTGCAGCAGGAGCGGGATCCTCAATCAGAATATCCGCATTCATGTCCTCGACGTCTGGCACGTCTGTCCGGACTGGATGAATCACAGCCTCCACCAATCGACGAGGTTGTTTGACAGAACGGGGTCGAGGCACTTCAAAAGCCCTCCTCCGTATACCAGAAGTGGTCCTGCGGGAACTACTCGACTGATCCGGATCCATGATATCTGGACAACAAGTCTCCAAAATCAGCTCAGAAAGGGTGTGGTATTTCCTTACCTGGAGCTTTCTAGAATGCATTTTATGACTATATGCATGCATGCATTTACTTTAACATACAATAAAGTCAAAATGCATAACTACCCAATGCCTATATTTTGAATATTTTTTGTCATAGTCCCCTTTGAAAATAGGACTATCCACATGCACATAGGCATGTCTAGGTGGCCATTCAGTAGCACACCTGCCCCAAAGTCATATACATAATATATGCATTAAAAATCAAAATCATACATGCATAAGGTTAACCTCAATATCGAGAGTACTTTGCCTTTCTACCTTTTGCTCATTGGACCTCAAATAGGACAAAAAATATAGAAAAAGGTGCCAATTTGGTATCTCAAAAGTCAAATTTGTTCACATCATTATATTCAAACATGGTTTAATACTAACATTTACTATGTTGAATATTTTTTAGCAAATCATTTGTGCATACATAATCAGTACTACGTGTTTAGATGCATTTCATGCTATAACTCAAAATCTAACGGATAAAAACTGGAAAAAATACATGCATACGTTACCAGGATAGTGTAGAACACTTGTACGGTGACAGAATTTGTAGAAAATAGCCTGAACACAGCAGATCTGAAGGAGGCTCACGGATTTCTCTTCACGCAACAAGTTAAAAATGACTTGTGAGACCAACCTGCTAGATTTTATCATCCACGGTCGGCTGCAGGCTCATCTGCGGCTGCAGCAGGTGTACCTGCGGCACCCCTATATGGGCTCCACCCCTCGGCTCGGTCTAGTTCGAGTTACAAAGGAGTTCTTGTGGACTAGAAAGGTCAAATCGGGAATACAAATGCCACGCAATTGAGCAAAATAGCATACAATACTGGTCTTCTCAGATGAAACATTGAGTCTGTACATCGCTCATTGGTAGTCACCCGAACACGAGATATACCTTTCCAATGATCTCATTTGTCACAAATCACATCCGTGATACCTTATACAGTCCGATCGCCTTGACTCCGGTCGTTACCTAAATGAGTCCCCGACGAGGGGGTTCTAACGTGAGTCCCGACGGGTTACAACGTGAGTCCCGACGGGATTCTAACGTGAGTCCCGCCGGGATATAAATATGGAGCCCCGGCAGGGGGTTACAACGTACATTCAAGCCGTTGACACACATATCAACGAAGGTCGAGCAGCCTTGACGTTATCTTAGCCGATAGCGATTAAACCTATCAGAGCTCTAGAGCTATTCGAGGATTTCATGCTCGATTACTCATATTCCCCAGCGGATCCTCGGCGGGGGTCACAACGCAATGTTCCATTGATTCACACGTCAGCGAAGGTTAAGCAACCTTGACAATCTACCCACAGAGTATCAGCCGTTGATTCACACGTCAGCGAAGGTCAAGTAACCTTGACAGCCTATCCCACAAGCTTTTTTTCTCAGCCGTTGATTCACTTGTCGGTGAAGTACACGTTAACGAAGGTCAGGCAACCCTGGCAACATTTGTTGTTGGCAGTAAATCCGATAGAGTCTTGACATGTCCTGGCGATACCAACCAGGAAAGGTCAATGTTATCAAGGATGATTGATGATGGAATATGTTATACACATCCTCAAACAGACCAAGCTTTATCCCCAAAGATCTCTTACACATAAGAGGTACATCTTCAGGAACAAGTCGTTACCAAGAACATAGGAATTTGGTGATAACTCCAACATCAACATCCTAACAGATTTGGATTACACATTAAATCTGGTCAGTATTGCCTATCCCGAGTTGAAGCAACAGGGAGCCAGCAATCATCCCCAGCATGTTGGGCTACAACCCCGTACATATGCATCATACATTTTCCTCATGTTGCTACATACGGTACCATGTTTGTCTTGTTGCATTTCAAGTGTCTAGGATTCTTTATCCTACCCATGCATCGCCATGCATGAGTATGATAAAGAGGGGCATCTGTAGACACTCAAAATTTTCTGTACTACTGTCACTAACATTGCAGGAGGACAGATTCATCTTTTAATAAGGAACCCTGAAAGACAATCCATATCCATGCAGGATACTACTAGGAAGTTCAAAGATCAACCGGAGCCCACTCTGGGAGTAACAATTCCAACCTCTCGAGATAACCCGAGGCGTGCGGATCAATACCGAACACACACCGGAGAAGACCGATTAATCTCAGAGATAACCCTGAGGTATCCAGTCTCAGTCCTAACTATGGGAATAGCCATCAACCTTGGTGATAACCCCAAGGAATGCAGTTTCGGTGATAACCCTGGAAATGTTTGTTTCAAATGCGACCAGCTTCAATCTCGGCGCTCACAACGAAATACACTGTACCAACCCGACGATAACACCGGAAGGACAGGCACACTTCAAAGATGACAATGAGGACCATCAACAAATGCAGCAGTTCAATCTCAGTGAAGCTCTGAGCAACGTCTGCTTTATCAGCCCAAACTGACGATAACACCGGTGAGGGGCAACATCGTCATCCAGACAACGCGATGCCATGCCACGTCGTCTCAACATCTCTACACAACGATGTCCCACAAGACTAACCAATCCCGAGTGACTATTGTGCGGGGTAACGGATGGAATTTGAAGCTTGAAGACCCGAGGGCATCGTCCCATCTTCAATGACTTCGTACAAACTCTAATCTCATGCCATTGTACAACTCTCGACAACGGTGGTCCGAAATAGGTCCTGTATACCTCAATCGGATGCCCGGATTGCACTTTTGAAAGTTCGAGCGGACATTACAAAGGTCTTCGAAAGTGCACGTCTTCTGAGACGACCCGACTCGAAAAACTGGGCCCCCCGGGTTGCCTCAAGTACACACACTCTGGCTCACCATGTGGTACCTCTGACTCCATTCTCTATAAATAGAGGGCTTGGGGTGGCCATTTTACAAGAGAAAACGGCGAGGAAGCCCTGCCCAATTTGCTCTGCACTCACCCCATACAGTGTACTTTCTCATTTTAAACACCTGTGAGCTCACATATAGCTTCTTTTGAACCTACAAAAGCCAGTGTTTACCCACTTTAAAGATATAGATGTCTTCTTTGGCAGTCAACTGTAAGCCTTCTCACACACTTTAAATCCTTTATCTTCATCTCTGCACACACACTTCTTCACGTTAAGAGTCGTGTTGCGCGCATTTGCCCGGACTTTGGTCCGTGGTTTTCATTTTAGTTTGTATATATATATATATATATATATATATATATATATATATTTATATATTTGGACTAACATTATCGAGTTATGCCTCGATTGAGCCTAGACTTCGATCTGGAGCGTTTATTTGCTTTAATATATATATATGAACTGTGTGTCAAACTTTGTTCGATGAGCTTAGACTTGATGCAGGCGTTCTTGCGTTATTGCTTTATATATATATATATATATATATATTTATATATATTAAGCGTGTGCCTAGGACTACATTCGATGAGCTTGGATTTTACATCCGAATACGTTTATCGCTTTTTTATATATATATATATATATATATATATATATATATATATATATATATATACTTATATATATATATATGAACTATTAGTCGAACTCTCATTAGATGAGCTGGATTTTACATCCAAATGCGTTTACTCGCTTTTATATATATATATATATATATATATATATATATATATATATATATATATATATATATATTCATCCCACAGAGTTCACTTTCATGGTGATTGATTGCTTTTATGACTTTCTTTATGTTTCGTCTGCACGGAGTTTACTTCGTGGCGGTTGATCGCTTTATCTGACTTTTCTTTACATTTTGTCCCTTTGGAGTTTCCTCCATGGTGGTGGATAGCTTTTCTGACTTTATTTACATTTTTTCTCCGCTAGAGTTTCCTCGTGGCGGTTGATAGCTTTTCTGACTTTATTTACATTTCGATCCCCATGGAGGTGCTTCGTGGTTGGTGATCATGTTTGTATATATATTTCTGACTTTTTATATATATACGCCATCGCTTTCATACAAATTGCGGTATATTGTGCACCTAGGAATCATGTGATCACAGATTCAGCCCATTGGATCTAGATTCGGTTCCCGTGATGAACATTTTCACCGTATAAGCGACTTGTAAATTATTCTCATGATGTCGAATTTCCTCAGATGGTTTCCATACCCATGAGGAAGTCGGCATTATTTTGTACATTATTTTCGTAAGGATGCCTCGCATCTGTAAAATAAAATCAATCAAGTCGAACACTTAATAAAATGGGAGCGTAAAAGGGTCTCAATTACTATTGAGCATCGTGGTTTGAAAAACCTCTTTTTATAAAACATCACTACCATATCTTGCTTAAAATTGAATTTTACATAAATTCAAACCATGTGTGTATATATAGGTGCGAACGAGGCCTCGTGACTACTTCCCAATAATGACACATTGACCCACACACACACATTCGGATAATAGTTTCTTGAAAGAGGCGGCCACCGTAGTAGTAACACGGATGTCTGGGGTGCTAACACCTTCCCTCCGCATAACCAAGTCCCGGACCCTAATGAATCTCGGTTTCACCGACCATTTTAGATGATGTCACATCACTGGGTCAATGTGCAAACCTTTTCTCGGTTGTGTTGGTACAACCATTTAAAAAAACCAACTGGTGACTCTTAACAGTCCATCGTCGACATTATACATGTCAGACCTTTTTCACTTGTTTTTTCAAACAAATCTCACCTAAAATGAGAACACCAAAGAACAAGTAACGGAAAGGGACATCTAAAAATCTCGACGTCGACACCATGTATTTGGCAACTCAGAATGGGTGTTGTATACCTATTTTGGGGGCGTCACAGTTGGTATCAGAGCTTAGGGATATGGTCTCTGGCGGAGATCAGGTAATAGAACTAGGAGGGCAGAGATGAGTAAATCTTTCGCTAGTATGTCCTACCTAAGCTTATTTGTTGGTCGGTCATAATATAGGGATATTATGTGATATGTTAATTTGTTTAATTAACCCTTGTTTTATGGCAATATTTAAGAATGGCTACTGAGAACGTTAACAATGGAGTGTATGAGACTGTGGAACAACCTTTAGTCACAAACCAGGAGAACGTACAATAGGAAGGCAATATTCCTCCAGTAAACAACACTACCGAGCAAACGATGAATGATGGAATATTTAGGAGCTTTTTACAGTTCATGCAAAATCAGACGAGGGAGACTCGTGTACAAAATACGGGTGGAAGTGATAGCAACGCGCGATCTGTCACAGCCAAGCAGTTCAAGGAGTTGGGACCACCAGAATTTATTGGAAAGTCGGATCCGATCAAGGCGGAAACGTGGGTCAAGCAAATTACCAAGATATTCGATGTCTTGGGATGAATGGAGGAACAAAAGGTTCCATTCGCCACCTTTATGTTCCGCGGTGAGGCAGACTACTGGTGGGAGTCTGTGAAGCGTACCCAGCCTGCCTCACTCAACATGTCTTGGGAAACATTTCAGAAACTGTTTAATGACAAGTATTTTCCTGAAAGTATTCGTTATATGAAGGAGGTGGAGTTTATCAGACTAGAACAAAACTACTTGACGGTGTCCCAGTATGAGGCGAAGTTCACTGAGTTATCCAGGTTTGCACCTCATTTTGTAGAAAATGAGGAACGAATGACAAGGATGTTTTTGAGAGGTCTAAAACCCGAGATTCGGTAATATCTTATCTCTCATAAATTTTCTTTATATTCAGATGTTGTAAACAGGGCTCAATTATTAGAGCGAGATAATGAGTATGTTCAACCAAGGGAACACAACCAGGGTCATACCGGTGGCACCAGTCATCGAAGCAATGAAAACCAGCAAGGAGGAAAACATTCGGAAAAAAGCGGTAACCACTCTGGTGGTAATAGTGGCCGTGATAATAGAAGGAGCGAGTCGGGAGGAGATTTCAAAAAGAGAAGTTACAACAATGATAACGTGAAGACGTCAGCACAAACATCAATTGTTTCTAGGGGAGGAGAATGAGCACCGGTCGTTTGTTACAAATGCGGGAAAGAGGGACACATCAGCCCAAACTGCCCACAACAATCCAAGGTGTGTTATAACTGTGGAAAGGAAGGTCATATAGCTAGAGATTGTCTAGTTGCGAAACCAAGTTCAACGAGGATGGTGACTCCAAAGGCTGTCCCGGATAAATCAAAAGCAGCGGTTCCTGGAAGAGCGTTTGTTGTGACTGGCCAAAATGCAAGGAATCCAACCCAAACGAGGTGATCACGGGTAAGCTTATCATAAACTCTTGCGAAGTTTATACCTTACTAGATACCAGTTCTACACATTCTTTTATCTCCCCTGCTTGTGCCCAACGTTTAAACTTGACTCTTGAGAAATTAGACTTCGATTTATCAATGGAGACTCCGTTACGAGAAACTTTCGTTACGTCCACTTTTTATAAATCTTGCTTAATCCAAGTTGGCACCATCACATTACTTGTGGATCTTATCTCTTTAAAGATACTTGCTTTTGATGTGATTTTAGGGATTGATTGGTTAACCACTCATCATGCCAAAATTGATTGTTTTCGTAAGGTTGTTAGTTTTCATATTCCTAACCAACCGATTATGTGAATTCAAACAACCAAACCATTATAGTTAATCATTGTCATATCAAGCCATAAAGCTATTCGTTTATAGAAAAATGGATGTCAAGCTTTCTTAGCCCATGTCACGGACTTGAACAAAAAACACGTCAGATTTGAATAATATTTCTGTTGTTAGTGAATTTCCTGATGTATTTCCTGAGGAACTTCCCGGTCTACCCCCAGAACGTGATGTTGAATTCTTTATTGACCTTGAACCGGGTAAAAAACCCATTTCTAAAACCCCATATCGAATGGCTCCTATTGAACTTCAGGAGTTAAAAGTCCAATTACAGGAATTGTTAGACATCGGTTTCATTCGTCCCAAGTACATCTCCTTGGGGTGCTCCTATTTTATTTCAGAAGAAGAAAGATGGGAGTAAACGACTTTTGTATTGACTACCAAGAATTGAACCATGTCACCATCAAGAAATAGTATCCGCTACCTCGCATTGATGACTTGTTTGACCCGATTGCAAGGAGCACAATTCTTTTCAAAGATCGACCTTCGATTCGGATATCATCATTGAAGATTAAAGCGAGGATATTCCAAAGATCGCCTTCAAAACTTCGAGACGGCCATTATGAATTCTTAGTCATGTCTTTTGGATTGACTAATGCTTCTACTGCTTTCATGGATATGATGAACCGTGTATTCAAGGAATATTTGGATCAGTTCGTTGTTGTCTTTATTAATGACATCCTCATCTATTCCAAAAGCCATGAAGATCATGAGCACCATTTGAAGATGATACTTGAAAGGCTTCGTGAAAACAAGCTATATGCCAAGCTGAAGAAATGCGAGTTCTGGCTTGAGGAAGTAGCATTCCTTGGGCACGTGGTGTCAAAACATGGAGTATCTGTTGACCCGACGAAGATTGAAGCAATACAAAGTTGGGAGCAACCGAAGTCGGTGACCGAAGTGCGTAGCTTTCTGGGCTTAGCTGGTTATTATCGGAGATTTGTGGAAGGATTTTCTCGAATCGCTACTCCGTTAACTCAGTTGAGTCAGAAGGATACAAAAATTGTATGGAGCGAGGAATGCGAGAAGAGTTTCCAAGAACTCAAGAGGAGACTTATTTTAAGACTGTTCAGCAATACCATCCGGTTCGGATGGATTTGTTATCTCTGATGATGCTTCGTGCAAAGGGTTAGGATGTGTTCTCATGCAACATGGGAAAGTCATAGCCTTTATGCCTCACGACAACTCAAAGAATATGAGAGGAATTATCCTACTCATGATCTAGAGTTAGCGGCAATCGTTCGCGTTAAAAATGCGGAGACACACTACGTGTATGGGAGAAAATGGAGATCTATACGGATCATAAAAGCCTCAAATATTTCTTCACCCAAAAAGAACTCAATATGCGGCAACGACGTTGGCTCGAGCTGTTGAAAGATTACGATTACACTATTCAATATCATCCTGGAAAAGTGAACGTAGTAGCTGACGCATTGAGTAGAAGATCACATGCGAGTACGAGTGCGATATTGTCAACGCAAAGGCCCATTTTGTATGACTTGCAAAGGATGGAGATAGAGTTAAAGACTCCAGGGACCCACATGATGATGGTGAATATATGAGTAGAACCGACTTTAATTGATAAAGTTAAAGATGCTCAAGCTACAGACCTGGGGCTGATGCGTATGAAGAAGAAAGTGCAGGAAGGTGTTGTTCCAGAAGCAAGAATCGATGAAGAAGGAATACTTCGAGTCAACTCTAGACTTTGCGTTCCTAACGATTCTGACTTGAAGCATAGAATCATGATGGAGGCACACAATACCCCGTTTGCAATCCATCCTGGGAGTACCAAAATGTATCATGATCTTCGACATACATTTTGGTGGAACAATATGAAGAGAGAAATCTCAGAGTTTATCTCGAGGTGTTTAACCTGTCAACGTGTAAAGGTGGAGCATCAAGTGCCAAAGGGTCCATTGTAACCACTTGAGATTTCGACATGGAAGTGAGAACACATTACTATGGATTTCGTTACAGGTCTTCCCAAAGTTTCTCAAAGCATAGATGCGATTTGGGTTATTGTTGATAGATTAACCAAGTCTGCTCATTTCTTGCCAATACGTGAGACTTATTCCCTTGAACGTCTTGCTCGTATGTACGTGAATGAGATTGTGAGATTGCATGGCATGCCAGTATCCATAGTTTCGGATCGTGACCTAAGATTCACTTCACGATTTTGGGTTAGCTTGCAGAAAGCTATGAGCACGGATTTACGATTCAGTTCGGCATACCATCCTCAAACGGACGGACAATCAGAGAGGACTATTCAAACTCTTGAAGATCTATTAAGACTCTGTGTCCTAGATTTCAAAGGGAGTTGGGATAAGTACCTACCATTGGTGGAATTCTCCTACAATAACAGTTATCAAGCAAGTATAGTCATGGCTCCATTTGAAGCATTATATGGATGAAAGTGTCGCTCTCCAGTATGCTGGGATGAGGTGGGAGAAGCAACGTTGTTGGGACCAGAGTTGGTACGAATGACTACAAAGAAGATTCAAACGATTCGACAACGTATACAAACGGCACAGGATCGACAAAAGAGTTATGCGGATCTTCATAGAAAGGACGTGGAATTTGGTATTGGGGATCATGTATTGTTACGTGTTGCTCCATGGAAGGGAGTTACAAGATTTGGGAAAAGAGAAAATCTCAATCCAAGATTTGTTGGTCCATTTGAAATTCTTGACCGAATAGGAAATGTGGCCTATAGACTCGCATTACCTCTAAGCATGTCTCGTGTTCATAATGTTTTTCAAATATCTATGCTTCGTAAATATATGAAAGACCCGAACCACATCATTGAGTTAGAACCGGATGAGATAGCCGAAGATTTAACGTACGAGGAGGTACCTGTTAAGATCTTGGATAGGAAAGAGCATGTCCTACGCACCAAGGTTATACCACAAGTTAAGGTTTGTGGAGGAACCATGCTATTGAGGAAATGACCTGGGAGTTGGAATCGGAAATAAAAGCGAGGTACCCTCACCTTTTCGAAACACCAGGTACGTACGTAAATTTCGAGGATGAAATTTCATAAGGAGGAGAGGTTGTAAGATCCCAACTTATTATGAATAAAATCGAATTTCCTCTACTTATTATTGTGAATAATAAAGTGATAAAGTGATATAATACTTTGGTTATGGGGGAAATGTGCAAATTTTGCAAAATAAGCAAGTGGTTATAAAATAATCATTGTTGTCGGGGAATATTCGTTTGGTCGTGGAATATTCTTTTTGTCAGGAATATTCGTACGACAGCGCAGTCATTTGTGGGCCCCATAACAAAATAACTGTCGGATGAAGAAAATGACAAAGTTTGAGTTTTATAAATAACGGCGTAATTATTACCGTTAACACTGTTGGAATACTCGGTGGTTAAAATACAGTAATACGCGTGGTTGCACAGTAGCACACGGTATTGCACAGTATTGTTGAATTATTGATTCTTACGTAAGAAGGCACTACTCAATAATTGTTACAGTAATTACTGTTTAATATTTTATTTTATTGATTCAATAATTGTTGCGTTAATATTTTATATTATTGTTGTTTCAATAATTGTCACTGGACAGTATTTCTCGTTATCAGATCAATAATTCATATTATTTGAATAATATTATTAGATAACATTATTGGTAATGTCTAGAAAGTTCTATCAAGGAGAGGTTTGGTCACCTAATTGAGTGCCAGTAAAGAGAAATCCTTATTGGAAAGCCCCCTCTTTCCTAGGAACAGCCTGGTTATCATTATTGTGATTCTGTAATATTATTTGTGAATAATTATTTACTAATTTATATGATAAGGAAATATTTATTTTATGTGGATATTAATGAAGGAATTTTAGCATGAAATAATTGTTGAAAGTTTGGCATATTTTTGTGGAATTACAATTATTTCTCCTATAAAATATTCATTCAAAATATATTATTATTATTATTATTATTATTATTATTATTATTATTATTATTATTATTATTATTATTATTATATTATCATGTGATTAAAGGAAATGAATGAACGAAATGTATTTGAATGCTTTATTTTCAAAGTGTAGCATTGTTTTGATTGGTGGAAATGGTTGGTGGAGGAAATGGTCTGCAAAGGCATTTCCATTTATGTGTTCTCATGCGTGAGGCCTTGGAAATGAAGGATTGCATGTTAGGCAGTAAGGAAATTTGGAGGTAATGAATTGTGAGATATCCTGCAAAGTAATGTGTGGCCCCACCCATATAGAAAAAAAGAGGAGTTACGCAACTTATTAGGTAGAGAAGAAAAAAAAAAGAGGAGTTAGGCAACTTATTAGGCAGAGAAGAAAAAAGATAGAGAGTTAGGCAGAATGCCTTGTTTGCTTTCTCCTTCCGTTACTATAAATAGAGGGATAACCCTCCTTCCTCAACACACCAATTCATAATCATAAATTCTTATTCTATAGTATTGTGAGTATTTTCTTGAGTATAAGAATACTTTGAGCGTAGTTTTTTGCAAGATTTTCTCAGAGTAATATATGATATTCCAGTCAAATCCAGCTTCTACTAAGGTAAAGGATATTATTTTATTGCAACACTCGTGAGAAATATTATTTTCTTTCATACTCCATATTACGTAAGCGATATTATTTCATCTCATATTCTTAAATTTGAACTTACTATGGTAAGTATTGCTTCTATAATTCCTGAAATGATTAAAAATTTCGCTTCATCTAATATCATTTCATAGGAATATTGGTCTGAACTTTTTATCAAATTTGGAACTTTTCATGACTGGGTATTGTTCACAGTCGCATTCGCGATTCATCGTTCACATTGTAATCTTTCACTTGCTTTATTCACAAAAGAAAAAAATATTTTTTTTCTTCTTCCAAGTTATCTGTTGTGACCCTTATTCTTGAAATTTAATCCATGTTTTGATCTTCATTCTTGAATTTTACTCCACTATAGTTTATTATGGAGTATTATTGAACTTGGATAAACTGAAATATGAATCCCTAATATTTGTCCTTCTGTCTCACTGGATTCGTTCTCTAAAATGTTTTTCATCATTCTCAGTCATTAATAGGTGATACTTGATGAATATCTTTGGCTGTAGTAAAAGATGAATTATTATCGATGAATATCTTTGGCCCGTAGTGCAAAGATGAGCAGTGTTGAGATGAACATAACCAATCGATGATATACAAATGAATATCTTCGCCCGTAGTGCAAAGATGAATATTTGATGCAAGATGTATATTGATTGATGTTACAGGTATAAAATATTGATGATGGATTTTTAAATCTTAGAAGATAGTAGAATTCATTCTCTACGTGACTCTTCTAATGGATTGTTGTTTCCGCTGCATTTGTTGATCTAAAACTTGTTGTCTATTATATTTTATCAGACTTTTCCCTGTTGAAGAGTAATGATAATTTGTTGTATATTATCTTAGTCATAATATTCTTTACTGGGCTAGTTGAGCTCACCCTTTTCCTTGTTGTTCCATTTTCTTCTCAGGAAGCGAGAATATAGCAGGAACCAGTCGGGGTAGAGAGTGATTGTTCTAGAAAGTTGTTTTAGCAGTCCTCACTATTTTTGTAAAATAGTGTATGAATAATTGTAATGATGACTTATTTGAGTGTGGATATTGTCTAGAAGACAATATTTGTATTTAAACTCACAGTATGTGTTGTCGTATTATACACGACAATTATAATAATGAAGTCGTAGTTTTCTTTATGTACCATGTATTTGGCGACTCAAAATGGGTGTTGTATACCTATTTTGGGGGCGTCACAGCAGATCAGTCTTTTCCACATCAGATTAAAATTGTGGAGCCAAGCAGAAGTTGACACATGCCTCACTAAGCAGATCGAAAGGAGGGAAGTTACAAGTACAGTTTGAAAATATCTTTTTGGAATCAGAAATTTAAAAAGCTTATTCTTCTATCTCTCTCTACCAGCAGAAACCCTTACCTTCAAAAATGCTCAACCAACCGCAGTACAAAGAAATCAATGGCGGCTTCAAATGTTATATCACTGGGTATAGACTCTGCTTCGAAGAGTTCAAGATAGCTGACCCTCAAAGCCACAAAATTATGTCTCTATTAAAGAAAGTTGGTCTTGAAAATGCTCTGGGAACCATCACATGGATCTACCCTAAGCAGGTAAAAGAGTTCTACAGAAATGGAGCTTTTGAGAACAATGTTATCACCACAAGGGTCAAGGGCATGGAATTTAAACTCAAAGTTGAAGATATAAACCTAGCCCTAGGTTTCAAATCGAAAGGATTTCCATCTATGGAGGTCGTCGATTTTCATGAAGGACTGAAGAAGATGCATCATAAAAAGTTTCAGACCGTAAAGGGGTACAAGAAGAAAGAGTTTCCCCAAAGGTATGAGTTTTTGGCTGCCATTGTTGGGAAATGCATATGTTGTAAGACCTCTGGTCATGACTCTGTGAATAAAGTATAACTTAAGCTCATTACAACTATCTGCTTTGGGGTTCAACTCAACTATGGGGCCCTACTCATCAATTAGAATGGAAAATGGATACTCAGTTCAAAGAAATCAAAGAGCTCTTGAAAGATGCTCTACGGGAGGTTTATAAGCATCATCCTGAATTAGCATTGGGTGACAAAATTGGGGATAATGAAGGAGAATTTATCAATCCCAGCAGAAGGATGACCCATCAGCTGTTTGAAAACAGGAAAAGAAATCCAGCAGAAAATGTCAGGATGATGTCTGAATCCAAGGGAAGAACTAGTGAAGCGAAGTGCCAGGAAATATGTCATTTGTAAAGGAAACTGATGAAGAAGAAGAAATCAACAAAGAGGAACCCATTGCTTTGGTCAGAAAAAGCAAGGGAAAGAGGAAGATGAAGGCTCAGACAACAGAGGAGCCTCAAGGTTCAACTACTGATGCACCACAAGATAGTTCAGGCACTGAAACTCTGAAGAATTTGAAGAGGAAAGAATAGCAGTCTGAGGAAAAAGAAGACAGAGCTACCATCTCTTAGCTGCTTAAGAAAGGAAAAAGCAGCCATAAGTTAAAGAAGTCTTCGTTCTCTTTGATCGTAGAGTCACCGCCGATCGTAGAGTCTAGACTTGACACCACTCCAGAAGAGGATGCTGCAATAGCTTCTCAGCCTGATCAACCTTTCAGAGCTGAAGCTAAAGAAAGCGCTGAGGGTGTGGCTCAGCCTAGGAAGTCAAAGAGAAAATTGGTCAAGAAGTACATCCTTGTCAATGAATGAGTGTTAAAGTAGGAAGAGAGAAGGATAGCTGCTGAGAAAGGGCTACCCGAAGCTGAGAAAGGGCTACCCGAAGCTAGTAAGGAGAATATAGCTCAAGTTGAGGGGGAGCTTCCTGAAGTTCTTACACTAGAGAATGCTCCAGCTGAGGAAGAGTTGTTTGAAGTTTAAATGGATGATCGAGTTGAGGGGGAGCCTCACGAAGTCCCTATATCAGAAAATGCCACAGCTGAGGAGGAATTGCCAAGAGATCATCATGAAACTTCCTCAGTCCATCAAGAGATTCTAGCTTCAGAAACTGCAGCAATGGAAAGGATTGAAGCTATGGAGGATAAGAGAGAAGAAGAGCAAAGAAGTCAAGTGGATATAATTGATGTAGTGGAAACTTCAAATGAAGACAGAGAAGAAGAAGAGGATGACGAAGTTGAGATTATTGCAGTGGGCTGTGATGGATATAGGAGAGCCAACTATAATCAACTGTTCTCCTATCTACCTATGATGCCCTTTCACAGAGCCCAAATCCTCAACTCTAGGGATCACATGTTTTGGACCTTCAAAGCCTATCCAGCAATCTCGGTGCTAGCTCATGGATTCCCAGGCAACCTCACTTTTGCCCGAGAGCTGATCACTAACGGCCCCACTTCAGAAAATGGGCATGAGGTATAAAATATTCCCATCTCTTTCAGGGTTAGTCACTGTCCACCATCAACCTTAAATAAATTCTACGAGTTGCCAAGATGGTTGGAAGTGATACTTCGTCCACTCAATCAATTTCCAGTTATAGAATCCCAACATTCTGTAACTGCTGAACCAAACACGCCTAATGTTGTGTTGATCCAGTCTCCTATCATCTCTCACTCTATGATTACTAATCCAAATCCAATCGTAGAGTCACCTGCTCAAAACGTAGAGTCCCCTTCTCCTGAGACTCAACCTCACACACCTGCTCCTCCATCAGATATTCCTTCCTCATCAAACAATAACTATTTTAATCTTGATCTTGCTCTCTACAATATGCAAGATCAATATACAAGAACCTCTCCTCCAAATAATCAGCAACTCCTTGAGCTCATATCAGATCTTCCTACCAAGACGAAGTTGTCTGAAGCATCTCAGAAGATGACCAAGGATATACATAAAGATCTTGAAGTCCACTCAGACCTTGTTCACCTGAGGCTGACTTATTTGATCGATGTCGCCAACACTCTCTCAAGCAACCTAAGTACTGAGCTTACAAAGAAGTTTAGGGAGATCCTAAAGGAAATGCTTAAGAGTGTCAATGAAAGGGATCAAATCCACTTTCAGGCTGCCAAGAAATAAAGGGAAGCAGTTCTCGTTTTGCAGAATACTCAGGAATCCCAAAATAATCGAATGATGGAAAGTCTCACGAGTCTACGAACTTCAATGAAAGAATTCCAAGCATTCTCCATGGGCCAAATGTAACAAACAGAAACTATCTTGGTCATTCTCCAAAAGAGAGAAGCTCAAACTGATTCTCTGATTCAAGAAAACCGTGAAGACATTGCTCAATCCAAGAATCAGCTCCACAAGCTTGTACAAGGCATGACTCGACTATCTGAAGACATTCGAACCCTTGATGCTGACATAAAGGGGGAGAATAAAGGGGAAGGAAAAAAAAGCAGAGGCATAGGCAAAGGCAAATTCGTCGCTCAATCTTCAAGGAGCCCTCCTATAAGACAGTCTCGCCATCAGACTCAACGACCTGAACATTGGCAAATTATCATGGCACAACCGCTAAGAAGTCAAGAGCCCAACTCACAAGGTGTAACCACTACACACGTAAACTTTCCAATTGGAGATCCTGCATTCATCAACAGACACGATCATGGGGAACCGCTAAGTCAAAACAAGCTGGAAGATATAGCATGGAGAAACGAAGCCAGTAGGAGAAGGAGAGCTACAGAATATGCCAATCCTCCAAGGAACAAAAGGCAAAAGAAATAAAGATAAGTTGAAACTCAATTCTTATTGATGTAACTAAGCCTAATTGTAATATCTGTCTTTACAAACATCAATAAATTCATGCTTATTCTCTAGAGATTTTAGTTGCTCACTAAAACACTAAGTCATATTTACTTTCTAGTAACTGCATCTAGAAATTGATAATCATAACACAAATCTCCTTGGTTATGTCAACATCAAATAGGGGGAGATTGCATATTTAAATTTGATGTTGAAAGTAAATATTCATGATTATATGTAAAGTCCTTATAGGAATATATGTACAAGGACTTAGTGGTAGATCAAACATGTTAGGTTGATCTGAGTTTTTAATGTTTATCATTATGTAAATGAATGTATAGATGAAAAGATCAAAGTTGTTAGGTTGATCTATATCTTTAGATGTAATAAATAGGCTTCAACAGAATCGTAGTCTGTCGAGCTGATCAAAAGATTGCAAAAGCCAAGGCAGAATCGTAGAGCATCGAGAATCGTAGTGTGTCTGCTTTGGAGGGCCTCTCCTGGAATTGTAGAGTGGTCCAAACGCTTGCCGAGCTAACTCGGAGATCGTAGTGTGCTCTCGAAAGCGTAGAGTCTTCAAGTCAAGCAAGTGAAGATCGTAGTGTGCCAGTACTTAAGAGAAATCTTAGTATTTCCGTTTGCTAGTATCGGATCAAGCACTAAGGTGGCAAGACACCACAATCAGAATCGTAGAGCATCATCTGATTGTATCAGAAGCATCGAGCCTTTCCCATTTGTTTAATAATAAATCCCAACAAATGTGGAATGAATTATAAACGTTGAAGTCCACGGGAGTCCCAATGACACAACAGTCATCCTTAGTATATAACAAAGAAACGTATTGAAGAAACTAAGGAAAGTACTATGGGTCAGCAGAAAATACCTTTTCAGGTGTTAGGTGAGACAACAGTCTGATGTGTCAGTGGGCCAGACTGCTAATCAAAAGTTGTGCAAAAAGTCTTCATCAAAGCTTAGAAATGTCAAATGCATTTAATGCTTCAACGGATGTCTTCAACGGATACATTTTAAAGACCTCATATATGCAAAAGATAAGCTAATGAAAAAGATCAAGTAAGCACTGAACAAAAATGTTGAAGAACAATCAATGCTCAACTCTATGATTTGAAAAAGAAAGCTTGCTCAGCTACTCAGTTCTTTCGATCACAAGCTTAATGGCAACAGTGTAGCACCATTCAAGAACTCAACTATTATCAAGTGAAGTAAGAAGTTCCAAGTCAGAAGGACTTGAAGGGTTCTAAGTAAACTGAGAAGTACCAAGTGTGACGCCCCCAAAAATAGGTATACATCACCCATCTTGAGTCGCCAAATACGTGGTACAAAATTCAAATACAACTTAATTATACAACAGTCGTGTAAAATACGACAAAACATAATCTAAGAGTTTTAATAAGAATATTGTCATCTAGACAATATCCACACTCAATGGAGTCCTCATTACATTTATTGTCACACTATTTAATGTAATAGTGAGGACTACTAATGCTATCATCCGGATCGTCACTCCGCTCCCCGACTAGTCCGGCCACGTTCTCATTTCTCAAGAGAACAAAGTGAAAGAAAGGGTGAGCTCAACTAGCCCAAGAAGAAATATTATGACTAAGATAATGCGTAATAAATTATCATTAGCCTTCAACAGTGTTAAACTGATAAAATATAATAAACATCAAGTTTAACTACAGTGAAAAAAGTAATCCATTAAAAGAGTCAAGTAGAGAATAAAATCTACTATCTTCTATTATTTAAAAGGTTTTTCATCACTTTTATCACGAGACTCAAACAATAAATAAACCACATCATCCCCGCAGACTTCTGCCAAGGATATTCATTAGTATCACGACCACAAATTATCCATGCACTACGGGCCAAGGATATTCGTGTATTCATCAATGGTCATGATCATGCCAACAACTGTCCATCAATGCACTACGGCCAATGAGAACTTTTACGACATCATTTGTAACATTACGATCATGATTATACCGAATAATCCCTAGTAATAATCATACCAAGTCCATCTACGCACTATGTGCCCGTAGATGACTTTCAACATATTATAAACATGAGTATGATGACAATGATATAAGAATTCAATAAAACAAGTTCAAAGATAAATTTGTAAAGATTTATAATTTAATTTATCCGTAAATCAATAACGCCCAAATTGTCAACATGATATTGCGCCAGGAGTAAAATTCAAGAATGCTCGGAAGAATATTTCCATGAAAAGATATCTTTGGATGAAGCGCAAATATCAAGGATATTCCACTAATTTCATAGAGTATAGAAGCCAAAACTTTAATTAAGCGAGTATAATAGAATATATGAAATCGCATGAATAGATTTTTTTTGCCGCCATGCGGTAATCCACGTGATGATTATTCCAATGCAGAATAATAAAGAATGGAATAATGAAGAATTCACCGTGCACGCGTAATCCGCATGCATGCATTATTCCAATGAGAATAATAAAGAATGGAACGTGTCATGCGTAATCCGCATGCATGTGATGTTCCAATGAATAATAAAGAATGAAATAACAATGAGAATTCACTGGCATGCGATAGATCGCAGACAAACAAAAGTTATTCCAATGTAATAATAAAGAATGGAATAACAGAAGAATTTCACAATGTAAGCGGTACTTCGCATAGACAGGTTATTCCAACATAATAGTAAAGAATGGAATAACAACCCTTATGAGTATTGAAAGAAAATAACTTTCTTCATGATTACGAAAGAATAATACCTCTTACATTAGAAAAACTGGATACTGGAATAGTGAGGTAGCAGACTTCTCTTCTTCTTTCTCTCTATAATTTCTCTCTATAATAATTGCTCTAAAGCTTTTGTGAATTGGTGAGAAATGAAGGAAGAATGAGCTTCTATTTATAGGAAAATATAGTTTCGATAATTGCACGTTTTGGGGCTCGAAATATTACAGCATAATACCTTCCTCTTTTTTTATTTTTAATTTAGTCCTGCAAGTATTATCAAACTTTCACCACCTCCCCTAATAGTAAATAATGTGAATTAATAGTTCATTCATGTGACTCAATAGTATAATCATGTGAAAAAACTAATTACAGTATAGTACCTTCAACTATACCTCCATTTTTAATTTAGTCATGCAAGTATTATCAATCTTGCACCACCTCCCTTAATAGTACATGAATGTGAATCAATAGTACACACATGTGAACAAATAGTTATAAGCATGTGAAATAATAGCAATTAATTGCTCATTTATCCGATTAATTACCCGATTGGTCAATATAACCTCCAGACATCAATTATTATCAAAATAAATGTCGATTTCCACTAACACTAATAATCCCAACACAATGGAACTATCAATTTCATCTTTAATCAACACAACTTATTCATCATTAATATTATAACTCACAATATTTAACAACCAGGTCCTTCCCAGAAAAGAGGGGGCTTCAATTATTGATTTAATAATAATAAATATTATGCAGATGATACTGTGACGATAACTGAATCAATAATATGAGAGATATGATGCAGTAATTACTGTAGCAATAATTGAGTATAACTTAGTGACTTCTCACGTAAGCATCAATAATCAATACCGTGTGCTACTATGCAACAACCACACGTACATCGTATTTTTTACTCTTTGGGTAGTTCAACAGCTTTAAACGGTAACACTTTCGTAGTTATTTTTATAAAAGATAATTACGTCGCTTTCTAACTACGACAATACTTCGCTGGGGTCCACCAATGATTGTGTCGTCGCATTTAATATATTTCTGTTAAAACGAATATTCCACGACCAATCGAATATTATATAACCACTTGCTTACTTTGCAAAATTTGTAAATAATACCCACAACTATAACATTATATCAACTCCACACCATAATATTCAAAATATATTTCGAAAAAAATTAATCTTTATTCATAAAAGTTGGGGTCTTACACCTAGTCTGCTGGACTTGAAGAGTTCAAAAGTGAACTAAGAAGTTCCAAGATTGTTGGTCTTGAAGGAATCTGTGAGATTCAGAGATTGTAAAGATATCCTTAGTGGATTTCCTACTCGAGGAGTAGAAGAGTGGACTAGGAGCTTTAAGTGCTCTGAACCACTTAAAATCGTTGTGTCTCTTATATTCTTGCCATAACTGCTATAACTGCCATAATTGTTTTACTCCTATTAACTCGTTATATCTTAAAGGGAAAAAAACTAATCTTAATTTCGCTGTGTTTAAGTCATTATCAAAATTAACAAGTATTTTTAAGAAGAAAATAAAAATATCTATTCAACCCCCCCTTTCTAGATAACTATTGTGCCTCTGGGAACTAACAGATTACAAAATCCCCGAAGAGGTACGGAGTGGGAAACCAGTTGATTTTTATGTGATGAAAATCTTTAGGTCTCCAGCTTATGTTCATCTGTCAGTCGAGGAGCGACAGTCCAAGCTAGATCCAAGGTCAAAATAATATTGTTTCCTTGGATATGAAGATGGAGTCAAGGGATACAGGTTATGGGATCCAGTATGCAAGATGAAGGTTGTTAGCAGAGATGTGGTGTTCAATGAGAAACACATGCTGAACAAGTCCGAGAATAAAGAATCTGCAGCAGGTGAGTTGCAGAAACACCTAGTTGAGGTGGAGCTTCCTGAAGAGATTGAAGATGATCATCATTCAGATCCCCAAGAGAGGTCCTAAATCTTGTTAGATATCGAGAAAGGAGAGTCAGGAAACCAGTGCAAAGATATGGGTTTGAAGACATGGTTGCCTTTACCTTAATTGCTGGTAGTGGAGATCCAACTAGCTATCAGGATGTTATTCAGTCCGAGGATAATGACAAATGGGCGATATCGATGGCAGAAGAGATGGAGTCTTTACAAAAGAACCAGACTTGGGAGTTAGTTCAACTTCCAAAAGGATCAAAGGTTATAGGATGCAAGTGGGTGTTCAGGAAAAAGGAAGCTCAGTCTGATCAAGAAGGTGAAAGATTCAAGGCCAGGTTAGTGGAAAAGGGATTCTCTCAGAGAGAAGGAATCGACAATGTGACGCCCCCAAAATTAGGTATACATCACCCATCTTTGGTCGCCACTTACATGGTACAGAATTTAAATACAACTTATTAACATAACTGTCGTGTACAATACGACATAAACTGTGAGTTTAAATACAAATATCGCTCTACTAGATATTATACAAACTCAAACAAAAAGTCCTCATTACAGATTATTATCACACTATTTTACGTAATAGTGAGGACTACTAATGCTATCTTCAGACCATCACTGCTTCCCCGACTCGTCTCCAAATATATTCTCATTTCCTAAAGAGAATAAAGTGAAAGAAAGGGTGAGCTCAACTAGCCCAAGAAGAAATATTATGACTAAGATAATGCGTAATAAATTATCAATAGTCTTCAACAATGTTAAAGCGATAAAATACAATGTACAACCAATTTAAGCTGCAAGTGAAATATGCAATCCATTAAAAGAGTCAAGTAGAAAATAAAGTCTACTATCTTTTAGGTTTTAAAAGGTTTTTCATCCTTGTTATATATTTGAGACTCACTTTTAATAAATATTCCACATCATCAAATCACCCCGCACTACGGCCAAGGATATTCTTTAGTATCACGACCACAATTATTCACGCACTACGGCCAAGAATATTTGTGTATTCATTAATGGTCATGATCATGCCAACAATCGCCCACCAATGCACTACTGACCATCGAGGATTTTATCACATCATTTGTAACATTATTACGGCCATGATTACACCGAATAGTCTCTCGGTCATAATCATACCAAGTCCATCTACGCACCACGTGCCACGAGATGACTTTCAACATAATATAAACATGAGGATGATGACAATGATATAAGAATTCAATAAAACAAGTTCAAGAATTATTTTATCCAGAATTATTAACGCCCAAATTAGTAAAATTCAAGAATGATCGGAAGAATATTTCCATGAAAAGATATGGATGAAACGTAAATATCAAGGATATTCTACTAATTTCATGGAGTATAGAAGTCAAAGTTTTAACCAACCGGGTATAATAAAGAATGGAATAACAAAAGAAATCACCATGCATGCGGTACTTTGCATGAGGCAAAAGTTATTCCAAAGTAATAATAATAACGGAACCAGGTCGAAGTGAAATTCACAACCGATGTGATGTTCCAAATGTAATAATAAAGATGGAACTGATCCGGTGTAAAACACACAGATAGGATATTCTAATGTAATGATAAAGACGGAACCAGTCGGTGTAAAACACACGAACATGTGATGTTCCAATGTAATAATAATAAAGAGCGGAACCAGTCGGTGTAAACACACATGCATGTGATGTTCCAATGTAATAATAATAAAAGAGCGGAACCAGTCGGTGTAAAACACATGCATTGGATGTTCCAAATGAATAATAGAAGAATGTCACCAAGTATAGGGTAAATCCAGATACAAAAGTTATTCCAAATGTAATAATAAGCAATGGAATAACAACAGCCTTCTCTTCATGAATAAGAAAGAATAACACCCTTACTTTTGGTAGGAGATTGAATATCGCAAAGCGGTGTAGTAACAAAATACTCTTCTTCTTTCTCTCTTATTCTTTCTATACTTTTCTCTCTATAGCTTGAATGAATTCGTGAAAATAATGAAGCCCTAGGCCTCTATTTATAGAATATTTCTAGCTTATCACCCGCCGTGTGAAAAGGCAAGTGGCTCGACGACTAATGATGTGAAAAGAAAAGTGGTTTGACGCTTTTGTAATGTGAAACGACAAGTGGTTCGACGCCTGTAATGTGAAACGACAAGTGGTTCGACATCCGGTAAAGGTAATTACTATTAACGAAGGTAAATACTATTGACGAAGGTAAATAATATTCACAAGGGTAATTACTATTGACGAAGGTAATTACTATCGACGAAGGTAAATACTATTCACAAGGGTAATTACTATTGACGAAGGTAAATACTTATCGACGAAGGTAATTACTATTCACAAAGGTAATTACTATCGATTTAAGAGACTCTTAGATGATGACATATGAGCCCCCATAAAATAATCAAACTTACCACAAATCATAACACATATTTAATCTTTCAACAATTATTAATCATTTATAACTTGTCGTCTCAATTATTGATTTAATACTATAACATATTATACGAGATGATATCGTGACAATAATTGAATCAATAATATAAGAGATATGATGCAAAGAATTATCGTAGCAATAATTGAAAGCATAATGAGTGACTTCTCACGTAAACATCAATAATCAATACCGTGTGCTACTATGCAACCACGCCAGACATCGCATTTTTTTACCACCCGGTAGTTCAACAGCTTTAATAAAGAATACCTCCTATAGTTATTTTTATAAAATATTTTTGTCGTTTTTTCAATCCGACAATAATTTTGTTGTGGGGTCCACCAATGATTGAGTCATTTATTTAATATTCCCTAAAAAGAATATTCCCCACCAAACTAATATTTTATAACAACTTGCATACTTTGCAAAATTTATAAATATTACCCACAACTATAACATTATATCAAATTTATTCCATAATATTCAAAAATAATATTTATAGAAAAATTCATCTTTATTTATAAAAGTTGGGGTCTTACAACCTCCCTTCTTATGAAATTTAAGCCCTCGAAATTAGGGTACGATACACTGGTATGTCGAAGAGGTAAGGATACCTTGATTTCATTTGATTCTAACTCCCAAGTCATTTCCTCAACATCGTGGTTCCTCCACAAAACTTTGACTTGAGGTATAACCTTGGAGCGTAGAATATGTTCCTTCTTATCCAAGATTTGAACAGAACCTCTTCATACGCCAAATCTTCCGCTATTTCGTCGGTTCTAACTCAATAATGTGGTTCGGGTCTTTCACATATTTACGTAACATGGATATGTGAAAAACGTTATGAACACGAGACATATTTCAGCAGAAAGCGAGTCTATAAGCCACGTTCCTACTCGATCGAGGATTAAAATGGACCGATGAATCGAGGATTAAGTTTTCTCTCTTTCCAAATCTTGTAACTCCTTTCCATAGAGCAACTTTTAACAACACATGATCTCCTATATCGAATTCCACGCCCTTTCGATGAAGATCAAGATAACTCTTTTGTCGATTTTGTGAGGTTTTTATACGTTGTCGGATCGTTTGAATCTTTCCGTAGTCATACGCATTCAACTCCCGGCCCCAACAACGTTGCTTCACCCACCTCATCCCAAAGATATCGAGAACGACACTTTCTTCCATACAATGCTTGAATGGAGCTCGCCAATACTTGCTTGATAATCGTTGTTGTTGTAGGAAAACTCCACCAATGGTAAGAACTTGTCCCAACTCCCTTGAAATCAAGGACACAGAGTCTTAATAGATCTTCAAGAGTTTGAATAGTCCTCTCCCATCGTCCGTCCGTCTCGAGGATGATATGCCGAAGCTAAACCGTAAGTCTGTGCCCATAGCTTTTTGCAAACTAACCCAAAATCGTGAAGTGAATCTTGGGTCTCGATCGTAAACCTGTGGATACCGCAAGCATACCATGCGATCTTACAATCTCGTTTATGTACATACTGAGCAAGACGTTCAAGTGTATAAGTTTCTCGACGCAGAAGAAATGAGCAGACTTGGTCAATCTATCAACAATGACCCAAATCGCATCAATTCCTTGAGAAACCTTAGGAAGACCCCAGAAACGAAATCCATGGTAATGTGCTCCTACTTCCATTCCGAATTTCAAGTGGTTGCAATGGACCTTTTGGTACTTGATGCTCCGCTTTAACTCGTTGACAAGTTAGACACCTTGAGATAAACAAATAGCTTATCTCTCTCTTCATATTGCTCCACCAAAATGTATGATTTAATATCACGATACATTTTGGTACTCCTGAGATGGATTGCAAATGGTGTGTTGTGCGCCTCCATCATGATATTATACTTTAAATCGTGGTCGTTAGGAACACAAAGTCCGGAGTTGACTCAAGTATTCCTTCTTCATCGATTCTTGCTTCCTAAGATAGCACCTTCTTGCACTTTCTTCTTCATACGATCGCCTCAGTGTCCGTAGCTTGAAAGCGACTTTAACTTTATCGATTAAAGTCGATTCTACTCGTATACTTGCTATCATCACACGCGTCCCCTGAGTCTTTAACTCTATCTCCATCCTTTGCAAGTCACACAAAATGGGCCTCGTTGACAATATCGCACTCGTGCTTGCATATGATTTTCTACTCAACGCGTCGCCTACCACGTTCGCTTTTCCAGGATGGTATTGGATGGTATGATCATAATCTTTCAAGCAGATTCAAGCCAACGTCGTTGTCGCATGTTGAGTTCCTTTTGAGTGAAGAAATATTTGAGGCTTTTATGATCCGTAAAGATCTCCACTTTCTCCCCATACAAGTAATGCCTCCAAATTTTAAGTGCAAGAAGATAACAAATGCTAACTCTAGATCATGAGTAGGATAATTCCTCTCATATTCTTTTGAGTTGTCATGAGGCATAGGCTATAACTTTTCCATGTTGCATAAGAACACATCCCAACCCTTTGCTCAAGCATCATCGTAGATGACAAATCCTCCGAGCGGATGGTATTGTAATAAGCAATAAATAAGTCTCCTCTCGAGTTCTTGAAAACTCTTCTCACGTTCTTCGCTCCAATCGAACTTTGTATCTTTCCGAGTCACCGAGTCAATGGAGTAGCGATTCGAGAAAATCCTTCCATTTAATCTCCGATAATAACCAATTTAAACCGAGAAAGCTACGACTTCATCCATCGATTTAGGTTGTTCCCACTTTGAATAGCTTCAATCTTTCTTTGGGTCAATGATATTCCATGACTTGATACCACGTGCCCAAGGAATGCTACTTCTTCAAGCCGTAACTCACATTTCTTCAACTGGCATAAAGCTTATATTCACGAAGCTTTTGGAGTGTCACTTCAAGTGTTGCTCATGATCTTCACGGCTTTTGGAATAAATAAGGATGTCATCAATAAAGACGACCACAAAGTGATCTAAATATTCCTTGAATACTCGGTTCATCATATCCATGAAGGCAAGAGAGCATTAGTCAATCCAAAGGACATGACTAGAATTCATAATGCCCGCATCGAAGTTCTCAAAGCCGTCTTTGGAATGTCGTGGTTCTAATCTTCAACCGGTGATATCCGGAACGAAGATCAATCTTTGAAAAGAATTTGGCTCCTTGAACCGGGTCAAACAGTCATCAATACGCGGGCAATGGATACCTATTTTTGATGGTGACATGATTCAACTCCCGATAATCAATACAAAGTCGCGATACTCCCATCTTTCTTCTTCACGAATAGAACAGAGAGCACCCCAAGGAGAAGTACTAGGATTTAATAAAGCCAATGTCTAACAATTCTGCATTGGGTCTTTAACTCCTCGAAGTTCAATAGAGCCATTCGATATGGGGCTTTGGAAATAGGTTTTGTACTGGGTTCAAGGTCGATACAAAATTCAATTTCACGCCTGGGTAGGCCAGGAAGTTCTTCTTGGGAATACGTCAGAAATTTATTAACAATAGAAATATCGTTCAAAACCGACGTATTTTTGTTTAAATCGTGATATGAGCTAAGAAAGCTTGACATCCATTTTTAATAAACTAATAGCTTTATGGCTTGAGATGACCGTGATTGATTTTAATGGTTTGGTCGTTTGAATTCAAGATAATAGGTTGATTAGGAATATGAAAGCTAACAACCTTACGAAAATAATCAATTTTGCATGATAAGTAGTTAACCAATCAATCCTAGAATCACGTCAAATGCAAGTATTTTTAATGAAATAAGATCGACAGTAATGTGAGGGTACCGATTTGAACCAAACAAGACTTATAAAAAGTGGATGTAATGAAGGTTTCTCCCAACGGAGTTTCCACAGATAAGTCAAAGTCTAATTTCTCCGGAGTCAAATTTAATCGATGAGCGCAAGTAGGAGAAATAAAAGAATGGGTAGAACCCAGATCAAATAAAGTATAGACTTCATTAGAGTTTATGATAAGCTTACCCGTGATGACCTCATTCGGATTCCTTGCTCTTTGGGAGGTCACAACAAACGCCTCCTCAGACTACGGGTTTTGAATTTTTCGGGATGGCTTTGGTGCCTCCATCCTAGTTGAATTTGTCTTCTGTGAACGACAAAAATCGAGCTAAGTGACCTTCTCTTCCATAATTATAATATGCTTTGGATGGCATGACGCAGTTTGGACTGATGTGTCCCTCTCCTCCGCATTTGAAGCATATGATAGGTGGTCTTTCTCCTTCCTTAACAATGGGTGCTGGTGTTAACGTCTTTCCATCATTGTTGAATCTCCTTTTCTTGAAATGTCCATTCTTATTGTTTTGGCCCTGATTACCACCGAAGTGGTTACCATATCCGCCCGTTGATTCCTCCACGCTTGTTGTCACCGCTCGATGACTACTCACCGGTATTATAATTTTTGCTTACCGCTCTCTTTTAGTTGCGTTGACTCATTATCGCGCTCCACTAACTGAGCCCTATTTACAACATCTGAATACAAACACAGTTTATGAGAGATAAGATGTTAACGTATCTCCGGCTTCAAACCTCTTAAAAACATTCGCGCCATTCTCTTCATTATCCACCAAGTGGGACGAAACCGTGATAACTCCGCAAATTTTGCCTCGTATTGCGCTATTACGGCCATATTGTTTTGTTCCAACTTGATAAACTCCACCTCCTTCATGTGGCGTAATACTTTCGTGAAAGTATTTGTCGTTGAACGACCCCTGGAACTTCTCCCAAGATATCTTCAAGACAAAGAAGTTGAGTACATTTTACCGATTCCCACCAAGAATCGCCTCTCCGCGCAACATAAAAGGCAAGAAAGGAACTTTTGCTCCTCGGAGCATCCCAAGACATCAAATATCTTGGTAATCTGCTTTATCCATGCTTCCGCCAAGTAGTTTTGGCTCACCCTTAAACTCCGGTGGTCCCAGCTCCTTGAATTGTTTAGCGGTGACCGCTCGAGAGTTTTCCGTGTTTCCACCCACGTTTTTGACAGAGTCGCTCTCGCTTTTTGTTGCATAAATTGTCAGATAAAGCCTCGAACATTTGATCATTCATCATTTGGTCGTTGTTGTTGTTTGCATGAGGATTGTCGCCTTTCGATGCACATTATCCCGATTATTGATATGTGGTGAATCAACGATCGTCGCTGCGCTCCATTGCTATTCTCAACATTCTCGGATGTCATTTTGGAGACATCGCCATAAAATAAAAGGTTAATTGACATGTAACAAATTATCCCTATCTTCCGCCAACCAATAAAATAGCACATAAACTTAGGTAGGTCATACTAGCGAAGGTATTCCCCGCTCTCCCTCCTAGTACTATTCTCACATCTTAGCCAGGATCATATCCCATACGCTCGATACTAACCGCGACGCCCCAAAATTAGGTATACATCACCCATCTTTGGTCGCCACTTACATGGTATGTAATTTAAATACAACTTATTAACATAACTGCTGTATGTACAATACGATATAAATCGTGAGTTTAAATACAAATATCGTCTACTAGATATTATACAAACTCAAACAAAAAGTCCTCATTACGATTATTATCACACTATTTTACGTAATAGTGAGGACTACTAATGCTATCTTGGGACCATCACTGCTTCCCACTCGCCCCAAATTTATATTCTCATTTTCAAGAGAACAAAGTGAAAGAAAGGGTGAGCTCAACTAGCCCAAGAAGAAATATTATGACTAAGATAATGCGTAATAAATTATCAATAGTCTTCAACAATGTTAAACCGATAAAATACAATGATAAACAACCGGTTTAATCAAATGTGAATACGCAATCCATTAAAAGAGTCAAGTAGAAAATAAAGTCTACTATCTTTTAGGTTTTAAAAGGTTTTTCATCATTATTATAATTTGAGACTCGCCTTTAATAAATATTCCACATCATCGAATCACCCCGCACTACTTGCCAAGGATATTCTCTTTAGTATCACGACCACAATTATTCATGCACTACGGCCAAGAATATTTGTGTATTCATTAATGGTCATGATCATGCCAACAATCATCGCCCACCAATGCACTACTACCATCGAGGATTTTTATCACATCATTTGTAACATTACGGCCATGATTATAAGAATAGTCTCTCGGTCATAATCATACCAAGTCCATCTACGCACTATGTGCCCGAGATGACTTTCAACATAATATAAACATGAGGATGATGACAATGATATAAGAATTCAATAAAACAAGTTCAAGAATTATTTTATCCAGAATTATTAACGCCCAAATTAGTAAAATTCAAGAATGATCGGGAAGAATATTTCCATGAAAAGATATGGATGAAACGCAAATATCAAGGATATTCTACTAATTTCATGGAGTATAAGTCAAAGTTTTAACCAACCTGGGTATAATAAAGAATGGAATAACAAAAGAAATCACCATGCATGCTAAGATTGCAGATAGACAAAGTTATTCCAATGTAATAATAATAACGGAACCAAAGTCGGGGTGAAATTCACACCAATGTGATGTTCCAATGTAATAATAAAGATGGAAACAGATTGATTGTAAAACACACAGATAGGATATTCCAATGTAATGATAAAGAGCGGAACCAGTCGGTGTAAAACACATGCATGTGATGTTCCAAATGTAATAATAATAAAGATTTTAACCAGTCCTGTAAAACACATGCATGTGATGTTCCAATGTAATAATAATAAAGACAGAATCAGTCCTGTAAAACACACGCACAGGATGTTCCAATGTAATAATAGAAGAATGTCACCAAGTATAGGGTAAATCAAGCGTATACAAAAGTTATTCCAATGTAATAATAAGCAATGGAATAACAACAGCTTCTCTTCATGAATAAGAAAGAATAACACCCCTTACTTTTGGTAGGAGATTGAATATCGCAGAAGGTGTAAGAACAAAATACTCTTCTTCTTTCTCTCTTATTCTTTCTATACTTTCTCTCTATAGCTTGAATGAATTCGTGAAAATAATGAAGCCCTAGGCCTCTATTTATAGAAGATTTCTAGCTTAGCACCAAACAAATGTGAAAAGGCAAGTGGCTTGACGACTAATGATGTGAAAAGAAAAGTGGTTCGGCGCTCAGTAATGTGAAACGACAAGTGGTTCGACGCTCTGTAATGTGAAACGACAAGTGGTTCGACGTCGGTAAAGGTAATTACTACTAACGAAGGTAAATACTATATCGACAAAGGTAAATACTATTCACAAGGGTAATTACTATCGACGAAGGTAATTACTATCGACGAAGGTAAATACTATTCACAAGGGTAATTACTATTGACGGAAGGTAAATACTATCGACGAAGGTAATTACTATTCACAAAGGTAATTACTATCGATTGAAGAGACTCTTAGATGATGACATACGAGCCCCCATAAAATAATCAAACTTACCACAAATCATAACACATATTTAATCTTTCAACAATTATTAATCATTTATAACTTGTCGTCTCAATTATTGATTTAATACTATAACATATTATACTGGATGATATTGTGACAATAATTGAATCAATAATATAAGAGATATGATGCAAAGAATTATCAGAAAGTAATAATTGAGCATATAAATGAGTGACTTCTCACGTAAGCATCAATAATCAATACCGTGCTACTATGCAACCACGTGCAGTATTATCGTATTTTTTACCATTAGTAGTTCAACAGCTTTTAACGGTAACACCTCCGCCAAGTTATTTTTATAAAATATTTTGTCATTTTCTCAATCCAAATAATAATTACATTGTGGGGTCCACCAATGATCGAGTAGTTTATACGAATATTCCCTAAAAAAAATATTCCCCCACCAAACGAATATTTTATAACAACTTGCATACTTTGCAAAATTTATAAATATTACCCACAACTATAACATTATATCAAATTTATTCCATAATATTCAAAAATAATATTTATAGAAAAATTCATCTTTATTTATAAAAGTTGGGGTCTTACAGACAACAATGTGATCTTCTCACCAGTTGTGAAACACACATCGATTTGGTTGATCTTATCTATTGTAGCATCACATGATATGGAGTTAGAGCAGCTTGATGTGAAAATAACATTTCTCCATGGTGATTTAGAAGAAAAGATCTACATGAAGCAGCCTAAGGGGTTTATTGAACAAGGAAAAGAGGGCTTAGTTTGTAGTTTGAAGAAGTCTCTCTATGGGTTGAAGCAGTCCCCAAGACAGTGGTACATGAAGTTTGACAACTTTATAGTGGCTCATTGTTACTCTCGTTCGGAGTATGATCCATGTGTGTATTTCAAATCCCTTGATGATGGCTCTCTAATATTGTTGACATTATATGTCGATGACATGCTGATATCAGCAAAGAGTAAGTCAGATATTCTTTAGCTGAAATATTTGTTGAGCAGTGAATTTGACATGAAGGATCTTGGGTCAGCTAAGAAGATCCTAGGTATGGAAATTCACAGGGATCATTAGGCATAAATGTTGTGGCTAACTCAGAAAGGATATGTGCAGAAGGTCTTAGACAGGTTTAATATGAACAATGCTAAATCAGTTAGCACTCCATTGGCCGCACATTTCAGGTTATCTTCACAGTTGAGCCCAAAAATAGAGGATGAGGTGGACTATATGTCCAAAGTACCGTATGCAAATGGGTGGGTTGTCTAATGTACGCCATGGTATGTACAAGGCCAGATATCTCACAAGTATTCAATGTGGTTAGCAGGTATATGATAAATTCAGGAAAATAGTATTGGAATGATGTGAAATGGATTTTTTGTTATCTAGCAGGTACAACCAATTACGGTCTTATGTTTGATCGTGATACCGCAAGAAGTGAGGTTACAGGGTTTATTGATTCGGATTATGTTGGAGACCTAGATGCAAGGAGATCTACGACAGGGTAAATACACCTTTTGTGGAGGATGTATATGTTGGAGGTCAGTGTTGCAGTCTACGGTAGCATTATCAACAACAGAGGCTGAGTATATGGCATTGATAGAGGCAACTAAAGAGGCTTTGTGGCTTAAGGGACTAGTTGAAGAACTAGGTTTCAAGTAGGGCAGTATCCAGATTCAGTGTGATAGTCAAAGTGCTATTCATTTAGCAAAGAATCATGTGTTCCATGCCACAACCAAACATATATGTGACGCCCCTACAATAGGTATACACAACCCATTTTGAGTCGCCAAATACATGGTACAGAATTTAAATACAAACTTCATTTATACAATACGACAAAATGTAGCTGAGAGTTTTAACACGAATATTGTCTCGTAGACAATATCCAAACTCAAATAGAGTCCTCATTACAATTATTATCACACAATTTTATAAAATAGTGAGGACTACTACAGCCACCATCTCGGACCGTCACTCCATTCCCTGACTAGTCCCGGCTATGTTCTTATTTCCTGAAGAGAGCAATGAAAGCAAAGGGTGAGCTCAACTACCCTAGTAAAAAATATTATGACTAAGATAATGCAGAATAAATTATCGTTAGCCTTCAACAGTGAACAACTGATAAAATACAATAGACAACAAGTTTAACTGCAGCGGAACAAGCAATCCATTAGAAGAGTCAAGTAGAGCATGATATCTACTATCTTCTATGATTTAAAAGTTCATCATCAATATTTTATCGCTGTAACACATCTCAATACATAATCCACAACATCAAATTATCCATGCACTATGGGCCAAGGATATTCGTTAGTATCACATCCACGAATTATCCATGCACTACGGGCCAATGATATTCGTTATTATCACCAATGGTCATGATCATACCAACAACTGTCCATCAATGCACTACGAGCCAATGAGGACTTTTACCACATCATTTGTAACATTACAGGTCATGATTATACCGAATAATCCCTGGTCATAATCATACCAATTAATAGTCCATCTATGCACTACGGGCCAAAGATGACTTTCATCACAATATAAGCATGAGGATGATGACAATAATATAAGAATTAAATTAAGTGAAAGCAATGATAAATTTTAAAGATTTATAATTCAATTTATCTAGAGTTCAAGAATGTCCAAATTGTCAACATGATAACTGCTTTGTGGAGTAAAATTCAAGAATAATATTGTATCAAAAATAATGTGGACAGAAAAGAAATCAATATTTGTCATGAATAGTACCCCGGGTGAATAGTACCTGAGTGAATAGTATCCCGTGAATAGTACTTCATGAATAGTACCCCCTGAATAGTAGCACGACATGAAAAGATTCAAATTTAACAAGAATGCTCAGAAAAATATTTTCGTGAAAAGATACTCGATGAAACACAAATTTCAAGGATATTCTACTAATTTTAAGGAGTATAGAAACAATACTTAACAAAATGAGTGTAGAATTAGGAATATGGAACGAAATAATATTACTTACATACTACAGAGTATGGAAGAAAATATTATTTTTTACGAATATTGAACAAAAATAATACCCCTTACCTTAAAAAGAGAGTATTTATGACTGGTATGGTGGGGATATTCTTGAAGAAAACTTGTACTATTTTCTACACTCAAAGCTTCCTTAAACTCAAAAAAAATACGCTTAATATTATAGAAGAAGAATTCTCTGATTATGATGTGATTTTCAATTCTAAACTAAGCATCATATTTATAAGAGAATGACATGTTACTATTTGAATTAGAAAATCACGGGTGCACAGTAAAGGATTCACGGACGAATTCTGAAACAAAATTGATTTTACTATGCTGCATTATGCAGTACTATTCAAACACTATGCAATACTATGCAACACTATGCAGTACTATACAACACTATGCATAATAAAATATAATATATTCTATTTTATATAAAAAAAACAAAACTTATATTATATATATATATATATATATATAAGTAATAAAAAAAACTGAGATAACTTTCTACCGATGATTTTGAAAAATGAGTAAGTGGGGGTCCATGTAATAAGCCAAATTTACAATAATTACTTCATAAAATACCCCTCTATTTATCTCAATTCACTTGGCTTCACTAAACACATTTTTAATAACATTTATTCATCATTAATATTATAACTCACAATATTAACAACCAGATCATTTCCAGAAAATGGGACTTTTCGATAAGGACTTCTCCTTATTGGCGCACAGTTAGGTGACCAAATCCCTTTCCTCGACATAACTTTCTAGACATTGTCAATAATGCAAATAATAATATGAATAACTTTGTCGTCTCAATTATTAATTTAATAATATAAAATATTGTGCAGATGATACTGTGACTATAATTGAATAAAACTGAGTGACTTCTCACGCCGTCGCCTTCTCCCTCTCCAATTGACCACCATCTTCTACCTTCAAGCGATTCGACCCAGTTGAAGGAGCCAGCTGAAGCCACTGTGGATGGCGCGATTTCATGCGAGAGTTGGATGAGAGAGAGAGACAAAGAACGAAATGACTGTCTAAAGATTTGAAGAATCTGTGAAGTATTTTAATTTTTTTGGGGGAGAAATTTCATGTTTTGATATAAATATTAATCTTTGTAAGTTATTAGCAGCTAGACTCGTGGTGCTAAGGTGGTCATATGATCAAAGTTCCAAATGAGAGAGATGTTGCAAGTTCAAATCTATGGAGAGGCCCAAAAAATACAAAATACCACACACGTGGGTTCAAAGTCCAATTTTTTGATTGTCCGGAGCCTGTTTCCCTTGTCATATTTGTTGACTAGCAAAATTGACTAAATAAATTCGACACAATCAACATATATCACTAACATGAGATACCAATAGCAAAACTATGTTAATCAGTAATACAACGATAGAAACCAACATGCATTTGAGGTAATAAAAGGTTATGAATTTGATATTTAGAGCTAACAAAAACGTACTATATTTTAAAACCCTCCACTACACTCGCTAATAAATGAATATCTCCTACATTAGCAACTGAGAATGATAAAATGGAACTTAAATACCGTGTCAAATAAATACTTTTTTCTCCGGCCTACTCTTCAAAAAATTAGGGCTTCTTGAGATAAAGAAGATGAAGGTTGAGTTAATCTAATGGGATGAAGATGAAGACGGTTGTGGTAATCAATTTTGCTTATACCTTTTCAGATGAAGACTGATTTAGGATGAAGGCCGAGTATATCTTGCTTTGATGCTGTATGCTGTTGTATAAATGTAAGAGAGGTAATTGAAAATCCCTTTGTCTCTACCGCGATATCACTAGTTAGAATAGCATTAGCAATATGGGGTTTTGCTAATTAAACGTTTAATTATGCTAATTAAACATGTATTGCTAGTGCAAACAACGACATAGGGGAAAATTAAGGACCTAGTATCGCTACTAGTACTAGCCATGGTAAGAAAAAAGGACATAAGTTAAAAAAAGGAAAGTAAAAGGTCAACAATTCTGCTTTGGTTGAGCCTGACGTCGCTTACTAGCGATATTTCTTGATTATCGCTACTGGTAGCAGCGTGTTATTACGAAAGTAGGTCAGACCCAGAAAAATTTAAAGACAATGGGACAAAGAAAGAAGCTGAACGGACTGAAGTGCCAAAACAAGAAAGGAGCCGCCAAACACCCCGTAGTTTCTTCCTCGTTCTTTTCCTCTTTCTAAATCCCACAAACTGAGGAAATAGGGAAATTGAGAACACTCTCCGGCGATATAATTGCCCAAAACATTAACTACAGCTGCTGTTGCAATAATTCCAGCTCAACCAGTTTTCGCTCTAGCCTCTCTACAGTTACGAATTCTTCCATCAAATTCTTCGGATTCTCCTCTGTATTTTCAACTGTTAAGAGCTTCTGCAGAAACCCTAATTATAGTTCAATCAATGCAAAAAATGGTCGTCGCGGTGGTGCCGTAATCATTCGGGCGGCTGCAGCCGGTGGTTCTGATTACTACTCTGTTCTGAATGTGAGTAAAAATGCAACCTTGCCGGAGATCAAGACCTCTTATCGCAAACTTGCTCGCAAGGTGCTTTTCTCCCTCTATCTCTATTTATCAGGTGCAAGTAATATATAATACTAGAATTTACTTTTTCTTGTTTACTTATCACACTGCACAAATTATTAGAGAGTGTTGGGAATATGTGAAATTTTTTCCTTAAACCGTTATCCCAACTTGTCACATTTTCTAAAGTGTTGTTTTGATGTGATTTTGCTCATAAACTGCAATATCGTGTTCTATTAAGACTAGATTTTAATGCAAGTTATTTTTGTTGGAAAATATATCAATTAACAAGACAAATAATACAGTAAATTGGAACAACTTAGCTGGAAAACCGAGGCGTAGCATAGCTACTGTCCTAAAAAGTTATTTCGCCCCCACCGATAATAATCATGGTACAAATGGGCTGCCGGTGGTCACTCTCCAAGATTCAACGGCGAAGTCTCCGATCGTGTGTACTCACGGAAAGAGGCTTTGGACTTGTCTATGTGGATTGCCCAATTAACAAAGTATAAGAGATGACTATATGGCTAAGAACAGGATACACAGAGCAGAAAAATTAAACTGTCATTGTGTGTATCTTTTTTTCCCTTCATGAACATAAACTAAGAAGATGAAGAAACTGATTATCCTGTATATGTTTTCTCCTATCCCTTATAAGGAACAAGGAAAGTTGGAGAATTTAATGATTTTAATGAAACGCTTGGGAGTTACAATTGGGGAAAATAATGCCAATAAAAGCTCATAACTGCTAGGGTATTAAAAGAAATAATAATAATTTTTAAGCATAACCAACAATCCCCCACATGATTCAAAAATTAAAAGGAGGTGAGAAGGGCGATGGATTTTAGATACATAACGTCGATACCTTGTGGGTTTGAATCGACACTTAGTGGAACAAACTCTTAATTGTAGATTATAGGTGAATTAAATTCTTGAACCCATTATCTATGATACAATCAATTTGAATTGCACACATATGTAAAAATCCTGAATCTACACAAGTCCGCGGTTGGGCGCGTTCTAGGCCATGCGCTTTATCCCAGATATTCATAAAGGCTCTAGAGAGTATGCCAAAGACTCTCATAGGAAGCGGCTTACACTTCCACCTTTATATAGGTGAACCCATCAAGTGTATACTGACATACACCACCCTTTAGGGCTATGAGTTTCATTAAGAATCTAAATGATTCAACCTTTCACAATTCGTCAGTAAGCACCACATGCACACAAGAAGGGATATAAATAATTGTAGTGCTATAATTAAGTAATTACGTGACATGTTGTTACCCATTGAACCCAATTCATGGGATCTCCAATCACATGGGTTGGGTTTCCATCGCATATTACTTACTCAAGATGTTGGCAATAGTCCCATCCCTCTGGATGCTTCATGGACACTCTGTTTAATCAATCCCTTTCTGCTAGGTTCTTTTCAGACCTTACAAATTCGGAAATAACACCGTTTACTGATCAGTCCTCATTCAATATTATGTCTCAAGCTAATATTTCTCTGTTTCCCATTATACACATGGTTCATTCCTCGTCCAATAGCAGCTTGAGAATCACAATGCAGAGATATAGAAGTAATTGGTTTAGGCCACAACAATATGTCTGCCAATAAATTCCTTGGCCACTCTGCTTCTGTACCTGTCAATTCTAATGCAATAAATTCAGATTTCATAGATTTAACAGTACAAGTTTGTTTAGCAGATCTCCAAGAGACAACTCATCCACTTAAAGTAAACACGTATCCACTAGTGGAGCTTGTTTCGTCATTAGCTAGCAGATACCCAATTAGCATCATAATATCCTTCAAAAACATTAGGATTATAAGAAAAATGTACACTTACATTAATTGTTCCTTTTAAATATCTCATTAGACGTGACAATGCATTCCAATGAACTTATGAAGGATTATGCATATATTTGCTAAGTTTCAATATCAGGTCGAGTACAATTCATTAAGTGCATTACACTATCAATGATTCTGGCATCTTCAATTTGTGCAATATCAATCTCCTTTATTTTCTTTAAATGCACAAACTAGAGTCACAAGGTGTTCCTAATGGCTCTTTATTAAAGAAATTAAATTTCTTAAGAATTCCACATAATAAAAACAAACCATGTGCATTTTTATTAATTCTAATGCCAAGAATCACGTTCATTTTTCATGTCAAATTTAGAGAATAAAAAATGTTTTAATGATTTTCACAACTTTCTCATCAGTACCAGATATCAGCAAATCATCCACATAAATAAATAATCACATCACAATTTTCATGCTTTTGTATCTCATGCATATATCACATTTCTCATGCTTCACATCTTATGTATAATTCGCATTTTATACATGCTTCATCTTTCTCATATTATACATTTATACATGCTTGACATATGATACATGCTCCATAATGCTCATACTTCGCATTTCTATAGTTCACATAGAACAATTAACTTAAATCATCAACAGACTATTAACAGTTATTATCACATTGTTGCACGAAGTGCATATTAAAATAATTCACAAGAATTTCCCATAATGCTGAACATTAGCACATAACAAGTACTGAAAAACTTGCTTTAAAATTATCAATAGACCGGTCAACTTTTAACTTCTTTTTAAACACCCAACAGATTTACTTTTTTTTAAATTCTGGTATAGCTACTTTAGCTAGACACACCCCCACATTTTAAGATAACCCAAGGTAGGTGCATGTTCTTTCCATAATTGACATGGTAAAGAGTCTATCCTTTTATGTGGAACTCTATTAAAAATTGACTATTCAGAAAAGCAAGCTTCTTCCCCCATATTAGAAGGTAAGTTAAAGCTAATTAACATGACATTCATCATATCTTTAAGTGTTCTATTTTTCCTTTCTAACTAATTTTCAACCTCAGTTTTATTTAATAAACATTTCTTCCACTTCATCTTTTAAAAGCAATGAGATAAATTTGATTATATCTAGAATTATCATCATTGTTCACCATCATAAAATAATAAAACATAGGCTTAGGAAACATAATCCATATAAATGCTCAATTATTTACCATTAATTTTTTTCAAATTTCATAAGATGTGAATTTAGGTAATAATTCAATTAAATTACTAAAACCTAAATCAATCCACTAGGAACAAGGATACATGTATTATTACAACATGGTAATTTAATTCCAAGCACCACCAATTAATATTTAAAAATATTAACAAAGGAATTAAATGATGCATAATATTACTCAATTAATATTCCAAGTATGCTATAAACACATTAAAATACTTCATAAAATTTACAACAATATCTTATCATCACCATAGGTTACTGTAATTTTCTAGAATTTTTCTGAAGATCATGCAAATTATCACAATTAATTAACTATTGCATAATTAAATTAACTATTGCATAAAAACTAGACTTGATCAAGTATGTCAACTCCACTATGCATGAAAAGGTGAATATAAACTACTGACGCTGAAAATGGACTTCTTAAGAATGTGAATCTAAGACATATCACCAGCAGAATTAAAAAAAAATCAGAAGAATAGTTGTGAACTTTTAACATTAACAATGAATTAATAGCTTGCGAAAACCGGTGGGTATGGTCCAGAACTCACGTATGCCAACCTCAATCAGTTCATTCCTCATTCAGGTTCAATTTTTGCTCTCAAGTTGAACTTGAATCAATGAATGTGAATAATTCTTACTCGGCCACTGTTTTAATTACTAAACCAAAACTAGTGGCGCAACCTTAAGCCCAAAAACACCCTTCGCCAAATTAATAAAAACAACCGCCTCAAATCTCAAAAACGAAGAACACAAAATAAGCATACCCATTACAATTCTTGAGGATTCTTGATCTGGGTCACCAAAATTTTATTGATCCTCTAAACCACACAACAGCCAAAGACTTTTAACAAAGTAACCAAGACCGAAAAGGAAGAAATGTTTGGTCCTCCAAATCTCACACACACAATATATAGATAATACGTCCTTGTAAAATAAATATATTCTTGCCTTATTTATAATTAAGAAAAGACAGATACCATATGACAGAACTGAAAGGTAGGCAGAGCCATAGAGGTAGACTTGCTCCAGAATGGTATGCAATTTCAAAGAGACTAATATCAAAATCACATGTAAGATTATGTAGCAGAAATTCTATTACTCTTGCTTTACTGCATGCAAGTCATGTTTTGCATTTAGGATAAAGAGAAGGGACAGCCAAAAAGGAGATGTCATTTAAGAGAAACCTTGAAGATTAGAATACATGAAGAATCATGTATATTTTAGAAAACAGGAATTTACTGAGAGCAATTATCTTTCACACCTGTCAAACAATTACTGTGGTGCTAATAAAAAATTTATAAATTATGAATCTTACCGTTTTCTTTTACGTCATTTAGTATGACAACACATAATAGTTTTATTTCTTTCTTTCCATATCATTGAAGAATTTTTTTTATTATATATTTTTTTATTATATATATATATATAGAGAGAGAGAGAGAGATGAAAATATTTTACACTTTCTCGTAGCACAAAATTACGCCATTATCAATTTAAATAATCAATTTCTCAATTAAATCATGACTATTTCTCCTTTTGTCTCATTTGAAGTATAAAAATCAAAATTGATTATTGCACATGGCTGAATAGTCGGACGAAATGATTACTCCAATATCATCATGTCCATATTTTATAACTATAAGATACAAATGATATAAATTTTGGTACTATGTGCAGATAAGAACAAAAAGCATAGGGGAATGAAATAATCAAACTTTCTTTTTGTATCCACCTATATTCACGTGAAGATTATATAATAAGTGTTGGAAAATAATTTTTTTTTTCTTCCAGTTTCCAGAATCGCAGTTATAACTAGATATTCTTATTAATAGATTAAATCACTTTTTAGATTGTTGGAAAATATATCAATTAACAAGACAAATAATACAGTAAATTGGAACAACTTAGCTGGAAAACCGAGGCGTAGCGTAGCTACTGTCCTAAAAAGTGATTTCGCCCCCACTGATAATAATCATGGTACAAATGGGCTGCCGGCGGTCACTCTCCAGGATTCAACGGCGAAGTCTCCGATCGTGTGTACTCACGGAAAGAGGCTTTGGACTTGTCTATGTGGATTGCCCAATTAACAAAGTATAAGAGATGACTATATGGCTAAGAACAGGATACACAGAGCGGAAAAATAAAACTGTCATTGTGTGTATCTTTTTTTTTCCCTTCATGAACATAAACTAAGAAGATGAAGAAAATGATTATCCTGTATATGTTTTCTCCTATCCCTTATAAGGAACAAGGAAAGTTGGAGAATTTAATGGTTTTAATGAAACGCTTGGGAGTTACAATTGGGGAAAATAATGCCAATAAAAGCTCATAACTGCTAGGGTATTAAAAGAAATAATAATAATTTTTAAGCATAACCAACAATTTTTCCCTTTGATAATTTGCACAATTATATAATAGTATGGAATCAATCTTAAATACAAAAAGGAAAGCTACATAATCATTTTATCTGGGGATGGGAATGAAATAAAGTGGAAATTGAACCATCCCTTACATGAAATATAATAAGCAGTAATATATCTTGATATGATTCTTGCACAGACATATGCATGCAGTCTCTACCTGATGTGGCTTTATGGTCTTGAGTTCTCTCTCCGTATCAGCTAGCTTTTCTGAAAATGGAATCTCCTAAGATCATAATGAGCAGTGTGATCATGGACTATTTTCTATTTGGAAAGCGCTACCTAGAGGCTAAATTAAATACTGATAGGTATATTTTGGGCATGGTAAGTCAATAGAATATGATGGGTACTGATGCTAGAGTGAAGCTGCCATGGACGTCGATACGGAAGCGTGGTGGCCTGCCATGGTTCCTTATTTGCTTATGAGGGCAGTCCCATATCAGTAGTATGGGCGACTTGGTGAGTTGGTGTGGGTTAATATGGTTGTGGGCTCTCCCTCCCTAAAAAACTAGCTTTCATGGATGGGCTCTCAAGATTATGTTGTTTATTATATATCACCTACTGCATTTCAAGTTAAATTCCTTTGCGACTATAGGTCATTTTATTCAAAATTAAACATGCTAAAGACAAGGTATGCTAGATGCCACAAATCTAGATTATTGAGTTGCGAATTGAGGTAGTGATATACTCCATATTGTTAGTGGCTTGTTTACGCTCTTTCTTGGTATCAATTTTGAGTTGTTTGGGAGTGGGTATTGTCTTTGGATCATAAGGGTTAAGGTAATTGGCAAAACTAGATGATTAGGTCCTATACCGAAGTTTAATGGGGATATATTTTGACATGATGTAAGCTGACAGATTTGGGAGATATATGCCAACTGCAAACCTTTCAAGTCCAGTTTTGAGGTTGCTCCACAGGGTCTGGAATATATAAACCTTTGGGAGTTGCGTAAGTTCTAGATCTTGATATCCAAGGAATATGAATATAGATCATATGGGTGGGGGAAAAGGGTTCAGTTTTTCTGAGGTAAGGATTAGCATGAGGCTAAGCATTGTTCACAGGAATGGAACAAATGTGCTGTCTGGGGATAATGAAATAAAAAAGAAAGAATGATGGATTTTTGATGGGATGGGATGGGGTGGGGTGGGGGAGGGGAGGGGAGGTTGAATTTTTAGCAATCTTTCCTCTCCTTCATAATCTGCTTTCTTTGTCTTTTAGAATTCTTCTTTTTATATCTATAGATAATATGCGAGTACTAATTCTTCCCCAGCCAAAACCCACTTGCAAGTTTTAAAGCACGCACAAAATGAAAAAAATAAAAAGGAAATTGAAAGGAGGTTAAGGGTTGGAGCTCATCGAGTTCACGAAGAGCTTACTATTACCATATATTTGAGAGGATGCCCAAGGAATTTTTTTAGAAGGCAGAAAATATATTTCTAATGAGGTGTGAGAATGATGAATAAAGAATTTGGCAAAACAGTGCACTAGAAAGTTCCTTGGAGCGAGTTTGAGCTAAAACAGTAACGTTATTTTGTCTTGTTTTTATTGGGCGTTGGTGTAAATTGTAGCATGATGAATAATTAAAAAACGAGAGAAGGTGGTCTTGGTAGAACCAAGGTCGTTGTCCGATATAGTTAATTATAAAGAGAAAGGTGGTACTGGTAGGGTAGGAGAGTTCCTTTTTTCCTGGGGTTCTGTTAATGCTTATGTTGATATGAGTTTCTGGAGGATATGTACGTCAGTCCCTCACTCATTAAAAATGCTTAGGTTGGAGGTTAGACTTCCAAGATAAGTCTTTTGCTGTTTGTTTCTTTTTTGATCCTTTGGTGGTTTTATTTGTGCTGTGAGGCAGGGCGTTGCATACTGTTATTTTCTTGTTTTGCCAAATGTGTTGCAAACATGGCAAGAAATACAGACTGGGAATACTCTTGACACCTCTACGAGTGGTTTTACATGTAAAAGGTTACATTTACAAATATAGTTGTGACGAGAAATGGGAATAGCATTTGCAGACCATGCTGGTTATTAGTTATTTCTTACATCCTTAAGATTGTTGTCTTTGTTTCTATTTTGGCTATTTTTGATGTCCCAAGTTATACTCATTCAAAAATTCAATTAGCAATTACTTGTAGATGTTGTTCGAAAAGTCGATGGGTTTGTATTTTGACATGATGTAAGGTGTTGAATTTTGTAGAAGAGTCAGCCTTTATGTCCAGTTGCTGTTACGGCTTTTGCATAGATTTGATGGAGAAAATTAGATATCTAGCACTAGGTATGCGGAAGTCATATTAGATGGGTGGGGTTGTTGGTAAGTGATGCAGAACAAAAGAAAAGACATGGAAAGGTCGAGGGGTTATTTGTTAATTATCTTGAATTATTACTTATGAACAAGTTAATTGTACTTATTTTATATCCTTTAATTTTAGTTAGTAGATTGTTTTAGAACTTTTAACTATAGTAGTTGTAATCAGGAATTTGATTTCTCATTAAATTAGGTTTCCTGAGTTATAGCAGAATTAGGGTTTTTTTTGGTTCTATAAAGTGATATGATCAGTTGAGTTATTTGAAAATAAGCTGTGTGTTTCTTCCAATTCTTTTCAAGGGTAGGTTTTTTTCTTCTTTTTATTTTCTCTTCTTTCACCCTGCTTCCCCTCTTTTTCCCTCTTTAATCTCCTCAGTTCTCACCCCTTATCATGCATTAGGGGTGGGGGGGGGGGAATAGGAATTAGTTTTTCTAATTTATGAGCAATAATAAGGGTTAGTCTTGGAGCTGGGACTGGAATAGAGATTCTGTCTTGGGAAAGAGATCTATGAAACAACATGATGGTAAACTTTTTGTATATGGGTGAGGATACATTTTTCAGTAGCAATTCACAGTGGTGGAGCCACACAATTCAAAATAGGGGACCCTCAAAAGTTTTCTGACAGTTACAAAGATGGGAAGTTTTTTAATTGTTTGAAAAGTGGTTACTGATTTCGACTATTCTACATATTGGGGTACTTATTTTGATTATTTTATAATTAGAGGTATCATATTTCTAATATTGGGGGAACCATATTGGAAACATACAAAGAAAAATAGGGTTTGAAAAAAATTTGGAGGGACAATAGTCCCCCACTTGTATTTGTAGCTCTGCCCCTGGTGATTGACCCCCTCCCCTCCTGCATCCAATACACAAACAGCCACCCTAGTAGCGCGCACACATTCAAAGAAATGGGGAGTTTGGGGAGACAGGTGCTCATCCAATTAACAAAATTCTTCTTTTTATTTTATTCTATAATGTTGAGGTTGGAGAGGAGACTCAGGGCCAGAAATATGCAACTGTTGGGGAAGGCAGTCCCTCTAAAGGTTTGTAATCTCACGGCAGAATTTTATTGTAAATGGGTTCTATGACTTGTTTTCACATTCCAGCTTGTGTACGTGGTTGTTTAAGCTTGGTACAGAGTTTTTGATGTAGAGGTGAAATCAGGGGATGCATTTATTCTTTCAAGGATTGGGAATAGGGATTCTAGGAAAAGGTGGTTTTTCGAGGGAGGGGGGTGTTCAAATTAATTTTAGGGAGTACTATATGTTTTAATGCTTACCAAAGTCATGCCAAAGAACATCTTTAAGGGGTTGGGAAAATACATATAACGAGGCTTGGACAAAAAGAATGAAGAAGCTGGGGAAAGCAGAAAGATCCTTAGAATTTATACATGGGTGAAAATTTAAAAATTTGTTCTTCTCTGGGTACATTGAAAATTGCTGAACACAGAAGCAGAAGAAGGATTAATTAATGGAAGAGGGTGGTCTATTTGAACTTTGACGTAGAATAAAAGAAGTTTACCGCTACAGTTAACTTTTAAGGGAGAGGGTAGCAGAAGCCTTTCCTGTTCTTTTAATGTTTGTAGTTATTGAATTATTTAAGAAGATACGGAGCGAGTCTCCTCCTTTATTTGATTGTTCTGAGGTTGTCGGACTACACTTTAAAGCTTTCATCTTTGGTGGTCTGTAATTCTGTATTCTTGGATTCTTTAGTGGGTTTGTTTGAACATTATGAGATGAGGTGTTGCGTCCTTGTAACACTTATAGCATGTCTTTTTTACTAATAAAATTTACACATGAAAATATAGTAATAGCAAATGGAAATAGCAATGGAGACCATGCTGCTTATAGATTTTTTCTAGTTTTTTCGGAAGTGTACTTTTCCCTTCGTCCAATTAGTCTGTAACAATGTCCTCATTTATCCTTATCTAGATTTCTCAAAGTATGTAGTCATTTAAAAAGTCAACGAGTTATTATCACCAGCTTTACTACTTTAACAAAATATCACCATAGATATATTCTTTTACACAGTTATTTGATTTCATTAATATGAATTTCCTTGTAATATGTCGAAGTCAAAATGTAGAATAACTCATGGATGAAGGGGGGTGACGTAAATATAATGTCGCCAAGTATCAGTGAAATAGTGAATTAAACAATATAATGCAACTCAACACGACTTTTATTCCAAACTACTTGGGGTAGGCTGTAGATGAATCCCATAAGTAAGCGTAAAAGTAGAAAGGCAAGAAAAAAAACTAATAAATAAATAAATTAAATAAGAACATAGTAGAACAAACAATTTTAAATAAAAAGAACGGAGTTATATAAAATATAACCACACCTGCATATAGAACAAAAATATACGCGCGCACATATATAAAGCTAAATTTAACAAAAAAAGAGGTGTGTGTGTGTGTGGTATGTGGGGGTGTGTGTGTGGGGGGGGGTGGGGGGGTGGGGGGTGGGGAAGAGAACGAAAAACACAACTAAAGTTTGGACCTTCCATCTTATACACATGTTCCTTCTTTGTACTTCAACATAATAAATTCAGTAGGGCTTATACTGCATGTCATCAAGGTGATGGTAACCGACTTTCACTTCTTGTGAGGTTGAGAACTTTGCGTTGTTCAAAATGAGTTCAGATTGGATTATATTAATTAAGTAATTGGTTTACATCTTAATCAATAATCATATTAAAAAAGTAAACCAATAATGATATTAAAGAAATGATACATGATGGAGAGTTTGAGTAATAGAGCAGACCTGGTTGGTTGAGGTGTTGGAGAACTATTTTTCCTAATTGGGGGTCATGAAAGCAGATCATTAGCTCTGAGTAGTATGACCCTTTTTATCTTCTTATGCTAGATTGTAAGATAGGAATGCTAAAAATATGAGTTGATATCTTTCTACACCAATTAAATTTTATGATTTGTTGAGCTCTTACACGTTCTATAGACTTATGCAAATGTGTGTTCATGTAAAAGATCTTTCTCATTGTCTGTAAAAAAAAATTCCCTACTAACTTTTTCCTAATTGAAGAATTTCTCTTGCAAAATTCCATTCTTCCAAGAGATGGAACAGATCCAGCCCCTCAATTATAAATATGTACTCTTATGTACTTGATAGAAAAATCTCTAAAAGATCACGTGATCTTTATCATGATGAAGTAAGAGTCTCTAGTTATGTTAATAAAGTCTAGTTCACCTTGTTATAGTACTATGCTGCTCCTACCACTCACCACCTTTAAAAACTTCGATTGTAATTCGTTCCTTGTCCTGTGTAATTTGACACTTCTGCCATCAACTATTTTCCTCTCTATGGAGAATATCTTCAAATTCATTCTTAAGTTAAACCATCTTACTTAATTGGTTCTTTGACTAGAGAGAATCTCATTCAAGTATATATAGGTCTGACAATTTGTTCAAACCACAATGCATCTTTATCGTCAACTTCTGGTATTCACCCTTATTTTCTAAAGTTTTAATTCATCCTAACAAATCTCAACTTAGGTATTAAGATAAAGCCAGCCCCTCCTAGAAAATGTAATTTTTTACACCACTCTATGACCATCTTTCCAAAAGTCACGGCGTGAAATAGGCAAGACGCCTCAAATCTAAGAAGAGTAGGTTCCTATATTCAAACAGAATAGATAAATGGTCTGAAATTGGCCTGGGAAATATTTCTTGTGCTAAGTTTGGAATCTTTCATGGATAAGGTGCAAGAGAGGAAAGGATTTGGGGCTAGGTGGCGTTCTTGGATGAAACGGTATTTTGTCTCCTCTCATTTTTCAGTGGTTGTCATGATGAGCCAAAGACTTAGCTTTAAGGCATCACGGGGCCTGAGGCAAGGCGATCCTCTGTCACATCTTTTATTTAAATTAGTTGTTGATTTTCTAAGCAGGATGTTTAGACAGGGTGAAGAGTGTGGAGTCATTAAGGGATGTGCTGTGGGTAGTGAGGAGGTGAGGGTTTCTTGCCTCCAATTTATTGATGTTTCTATCCTTTTTCTTTCCTACGGGCTTCAAAACTTTAAGGATGTGTTAACTGTTTTCAAGTTTTCCTGGATGAGAATCAACTTAGCTAAGTGTAGTTTAGTTGGGATTAACATGGATAGAGGGCAACTTTCAACATACTCTTCTCTTGTAGGGTGTAAGATTGAGGACTTTCCGCTCACTTATCTTGGGTTGCCTCTCGGTGGTAGTTGTAGGTTTGTCTTGTTTCGGAGTGGTTGAGAGAGTGACTCAAAGCGTTAGATAATTGGAAAGCCGTTTATTTTTAATTGGGGGCATACTCGCTTTGATTTAGGCTTGTGTGTCTTGTGTACCTTTCTAGTTCTACCACCATCTTTCATTGCTTGGATTCTAGTTGGTTTTGCTTAATCTTGGAGAAGTTGATGAGGGATTTTCTTTAGTTGGGGCATGGGTTAAAAGGAAGGATCATTCGGTTGGGTTGGATACGATGTGTCTGTCCAAGAATGAGGGGTGTTAGGGTTCGAGTAAATTGGTCCTTAAGAATGTTGGTCTAGTGGGTAGGTGACTTGGCATTTTCCTTTAGAATCTCACTCCCTTTGACATAAGATAAGTAAGAGCAAGTATAGTATGCAATTGAATAAGTGGAATGCTAGGCCTGAGACTTATGTTACCCATGTGAGTTCTTGGAAAATCATTTCTCAAGAATACACTTTCTTTTTTCTTTTGGCATGTCAGATATGGGGTTAGTATTGGTCAAAAAATTCAATGCCTTCATTACATGATGCCCCCTTGTCTAGTTTCATAATTCGTGATGATAACTTCTCTTGGGATTTTCATTTTTTAAGGAATCTCACTGATTTGGAGTCTAATGAATTGGTTTCTTTGCTTTTCTTGCTTGATTCCATTCAATTTTCCTCTTCCCAAGATAAGCGTATGTGCACTATATGACCTACTGGAAACTTTTCTTGTAGCAGCTATTTCTCTCGTTTGTCTCACTTTGTTGCTCCTTTTTACATTCCCCCTTGGCTTCGTAAACTTGGAAAGTCAAGATTCATTTAAAGTCGAGGCATTGGTGTGGTCTCTAATTTTACAAAGGTTAAATACTAATGATCTTTATTAGAAGCGTAGACCTTATAAGGCTCTTTCTCCAAATATTTGTTGTAGGCAAAGTAATGAAATATATTTTTTTTGCATTGTCCTGTTGTTTGGGTTTGTGGGGCTCTCTTTGGAGTGTTAGGAGATGTGTGGGTGTGCATGACTTTGGTGGAGGATATTTTGTTGATTCATTTTCGAGGATTTGGTAGTAAAGTGTGCTTTTCTATCGATTTTATTGGGAATTTCGGAATGGGTGAAATGCTTGATTGTTTAGAGGAAGTTGTTGATCCTTTCAGTTGTTAAAAGACAGGGTTGTCTTTTTTGTGTCCCTATAGTCTTCTCTCTTCTGTGACGGGGCCTTCAAGGGTACCTCAGTCTCTGGATCAATATAAGAAATGTAGGGTTGTACCTTTTTAGGTTTTCTTTTGGGTCCTCATTTTTTGGGAATATGTTAAAGGTGGACTTCTTGTTCCCCAATTTATTGTATTTAATTTTTTCTATTAATAAAAGTTCTTTTTCTATTAAAAAAAGAGTTTGGAATCTATCCTATTAAGTTGACACTGAGCAAGAAGGGGTCAGAGCTAGTATTAATTGAGCATTATTAAAAAAAATTATTCTCAGTGCACACGCAGAAGTCGCGTTTAGAACTGTTCCAATACCTCCTAAATTTTCCTTGTGTTCTAATTGCATTGAATTCCCCTCCCCAAACCCTCTTAGGACTGAAAGCCACAGATGTAGTCAACATTGTCCCCGAAATTTGGTCTAGGTTTGGGATTGTGAACCACGCACATCACTAAGCCTTCAGTCAGAAATGTCTAAACCAGGAAACAAAGAAAACCATTTTTTCCTACTAGGATTGTCAGCCTAGGTATCCTTTCTCAGATACCACACGCATAAAAGGGACTCCAAATTCTTAAACAGGACTTCTCTCTGCTCATAAACAATATTGAGTCAACCAAACCTAACATAATCTCTTGCAAGGAAGTCCATCTTTTTCTTTCTGATCCCATCCCCTGGACCTCGAATAACCAACTTAAAATCTTCTAGAATTTCCTATGTACATCTTCATCTTGATGTTAACAAGGTGGAAAGAAGAAATAAGGGTACCTATATCCGCAGAGAATCAGTAAAGAAATAAACACAAAAGTACACAACTTTAATGTCAAATCAATTCATATTCATAATCTATCTAATAGTGAAGTATTACAATGCTTAAATAGAAAATCGAATACTTGGTGCCTAAGTAAAAATCCTAATTTAAAAAGGAAACAATATCCTAATTAAAATTTATTACTATAATTAAAACTTCTAATAAAAATCTAGTACCATAATTAAAACTTTGTTAGAATATCCTACTAAAATAATTACATTAATAATCTAATATTTATCTCTAAATAACAATACAAAATTAATAATAAACTTCTTGAATTTCTTCTCGGCTGAATCACACTTTTGTCCCTCCAAGTTGCTACCTACTTTTAAAGTCGTCCCTGAAGTTCATTTTTTGCCAATTAAGTTCTTAAAGTGACATTTTTTGGCGTTTCATTTCCCTTTACCCGATTTGACCCAAACTCGACCCATTTAGACCAAATTTTCACACAACCCGACCCAGTTTGACACGACCCATATTTCACCAATTATTTTTTTTAAAAAAATTATAAAGTTTTAAAATTATTTTAAAAATAATTATTGTTTTAACATTATTTTAAAAATAATATTTTATTTTAAAATATTATAAATAATTATTATTTTAAATATTTTTATAAATAATTATTATTTTCAAGAAAAAATAGTAAAAACTTTTATTTTTTCATAAAATGAGTAAAGTTTCATAAAATATAAATTCAAAAAAATTAAATAAGAAAATTAAAATTTATTTTTAAAATAGATTTTTTCATTTTTATGTAAAAATTATTTTTTAAAAAAGAGTTTGTCTTTACCATTATTATATGTATTCTTAATATTAGAATTTTAAAAACAAAAACTAAAAATGGAAATTAAAATTCAAAAAACTTTAAAAGATAAATAAAAAATCTGATTCAATTTTAGTTTTAAAAAATGTGTAAAGTTTTATAAAATATTGATTTTATAAAACTAAAACAAAAAAAATAAAACTTTATTTTTAGAAAAATAGATTTTTTTAAAAATTGAGTAAAGTTTCATAAAAATATAGATTCAAAAAAATAAATAAAAAAACTTTATTTTTGTAAAACAAAATAAAATTTCTTATTTTTAAAAGATGTGTAAATTTTCATAAAAATAATTTTGAATTAAAAATTTTAACTTTAATTTTTTTTTGAATCTATATTTTATGAAACTTTACTCATTTTGAAAAAAATAAAAGTTTCTAATATTTTTCTTGAAAATAATATGTATTTGCAAAATTTTTTAAAGATAATATTTAATTTTAAAATATTAAAAATAATTATTATTTTAAAACTTTTTAGTTTTTTTTTTAAAATTTAATTCGTGAAATTGGAGTCTAGTCAAACTGAGTTGGGTTGGGGTCAAATCTGGTTAAAAGAACGAAAACGCAAAAAAATGTCAGTTTAAGAATTTAATTGGCGAAAAATGAACTTTAGGGACGACTTTAAAAGTGAGTGGCAACTTGGAGGGACATAAGTGTCATTTAACCTTTCTTCTTCCGTGCCACATCATTCTACTTGCCTTTGAAAAAAATTCGTCCTCGAGTTTTGAAATATCAAAGAATAATAAACCATAGTTGAGAGATGCCTTCCAACAAGACATGTGCATCGGATGTCTCTTGAGCACACTTTTTGGGAATAACATTGACACAAGCAAGAAACTAGATGCCGCTTTGGACTTGAATACAAAATTTGGCTTAAGAAAGTTAATGTGTTCTACCTCAATTGTCTCTCTTTTGTGTTCAACTTCTTGGTTAACATGGTTCGCCTCTTGCACTGCACTTCCTTTAATGCAAACCACCTTTGAATCTTTAATTGATACATCTTTAACTTCAGCCACTTTAAGATCCTCACAAGTCGCAACATGTCGAAGTTTTTGTTCTTGAAGAGTCTCACCGACTCCTTGTATTATATTTGTAGGATTTAGCATCATAACTTTGACATTTGTGTTGATTCCTTGACCACATGTTAGAATTGCGGCAATGGATTTTGAGATATTTGCCTGATTTGCTATCAGTGCTACAATGGATTTTTCTGTTCTTCTAAGACGGTCCTCCCAATTATAAGTCACCATAACCGGGAAAAAAATACGGACTTTTGTTTTTTTTTGTTGGCTACAGGGCTAGGTGCAGAAAGTATAAAGAAACAGGGGTTGAATTGAAACTAATTAAACTAAAAGGGTTGAATTGAAAATTTCAGAAACTTAGTGGGCTATATTAAAATTTCAAAAACTTTAGGGGTTGAATTGAAAGTTTTAAAAACTTTGGGGGTTGAGCTGAGAATTTCAAAAACCTGGAGGTACTAAATTGTAATTTGGCAGCTGTATTATTGTGGCAGCGGACCTGTTGTAGTAGCGCTGTAGCAGTTTTTTCCCTCAGGATAGATGGAGATTACGACGACGACAATTCTTGCTGCAGATTGTGCGTTCGTCTCGGATTGTTATCGATTCTCTAGCGAACTTCGACAATTTGATGGAGACGAAGAAAACTAGGGTAGGAAGAAATTGGTTTAAATCAAAAGATATTAGGAATTTTTGCTATTGATACTATTATGATGTAGGTCATGGTGGAAAGAATAAATAAGGGTACCTATCTCCGCAGAGAATCAGTAAAGAAATACATAACTTTAATCTCAAATCAATTTATATTCATAATCTATCTAATAATGAAGTATTACGATGCTTAAATAAAAATCTTAATACTTGTGGCCTAAGTAAAAACACTAATTTAAAAAGAAAACAATCTCCTAATTAAAATCTTCTACTATAATTAAAACTTCTAATTAAAATCTACTACCATAATCATAGTTATCAAGGAGCCAAGTTGAGGCAAGGCGACAGTCGGGAGCTTAAGCGCTTAGTCGACAAGGCGCTTGACTAGTCGTCCACAAGTCGATAAGTCGTTAACAATGTAAATTTTATACGAATAAAATTATATATATTTAACATTTATATGAATATTTATATTTTTAATGATTACCATATTCAAAATGCAGGTTATAACATAAGAAGAAGCGGACAAGATCAAGTCAAAATGATAATTTTATTATAGTTGTAATTTTTTGAACTTGTATCAACTTCAAATTATATAAATGGTGATACATTTGTAATATTTAGTTTAATTCAATATAATTCTTAAATTTATGTTTAGTTTCTTATGTTTTAAAATTGTATATATAGAATAATTTCAATAATTTATGATAAAACAAGTAAACAAGATAAAGGTATAAACAAGCATATAATCATATCTTAACATTAGACAACCATTACGATAAAGACATGTTCATTGTGACATTGCAAAAAATAAACGTTATATAGAAATAAAAATAAAGTCATATAAACTCAATATTCTTCAAATCAAAAGTCTCATTTTTTAGAATGAAAAGATCACCTAAGCTATCAAGCAAAATCATCAAAGATCAAATCATCATCTCTCCCAATAGTGGCATCATCACTCGAAACAGTAGTTATTCTTCTACCATAATCATCATCCACATCCTCATCATCATTAGGAAGGCCTTCCTCCTCTTCTCCAACATCAGAATCAGAGTCATTCAAAGCTCTTATCCTTTGTTCCCTCGAAGTCGAAACACCACCACGCCGTGAGTAGACATGACATGTTCTACGAAGATTGCGACCCTCGGCGGCATCGGATGCACCAACAACTCTATCAACATCCTCCCATGTAAGATCATCTCCATGATGAACTACATCTTGCTCAGGCACTATCCAGTCATTACCCCAATTGAAATCTTCGGACTAATGGATCAAAGTTTCTTCCAAGTTCGCGCCTCTTTTGAAACCTATCAACAATTCGGCGATTGTATTGCACATGCACTAAATCATTTAATCGTTGATGCTCCAACCTATTTCTCTTCTTCGTATGAATCTGAAATTTTTGTTTAAAAAATATTAAGCAAAAGAATATATAAAATATTTATAGAATTAGTTATGTACTAATTAATATTAAATACAACATATTTAATTACTAAATACTTACAAACTCAAAAGTGCTCCAATTGCGTTCACAACCGGAAGAAGAACAAAGGCTAAGGATTCGCTTTGCAAACTTTGTAAGCTCAATAGCATAACCGCCAAAAGCATTCCACCAATCAACTATATTAGATGTAAAAAATTAAAAAATCAAATATAGTCCAAATTATAAAATTTAAAGTAAACTTTATAATTAATTTAATATACTTACTAGGATTTGTCTTTCGTTGCCTAATCGACATGTCTGTAGAAAAGTCATCACGAGAAGATTTATAGACATCGGCTAGGTCGCTTATCTTGTCTGCCAAAGCTTGGTCGGGAACCATTTTTGCAAGAATATTGAAGTTGCTACGTAACTTGTAAACTAAGTAGATTCTTCATCTTCTTTCATGTCAAAATACTTTCTCGGATTTAAAAACAATGTTGCCCCATATAACTTTGCTCCATTTGGCATACCCATCTCCGTTCGTCGATCACTTTCTTATATAGTCTTTGTTTGTTATTAAAGGCATTTTTGATCTTTTTCTTTGCCAATTCCATCGCAACAAGAATCTCAGGCATAAATGGTCTCTCATCCGAACCACAATCCTCAAGACAACAAGTAATGGTTGTGACGCTCTAATACAATCTTTAACAACATGCCAAAAATTAAAAGAAATAATTGTATCATACACTTTCTTCCCCGTCTCTGTAGTCGACAACTTAGAATGTGTTCAATCATCACTGATGAATAACTGTTTCAAAGCATCCTTGTGCTTGCACAAACTTTGAAGGGTTAGAAAAGATGTAGCAAATCGGGCGACTCTCGATCACCAAGGTCTCTCCCATTTGTTTTGCTCCTCATCGCATCAAGAAGACGACCATGTCTATAAATGAAATGTTATTTTTCTTGCCCTCCCGATTGTAGACTTAAATTGTTTCAATTTGCCTATGTCCTCTAGCATAAGGTCTAGGCAATGGGCTGCACATGGTGTCCAGAATAAAGTAGGTCTCCTCTCCATTAATATCTGACCAACTGCCTTATAATTAGAGGCATTGTCTGTCATTACTTACACAACATACTCAGACCCAATCTCTTTGATCTTTCCATCAAGCAACTCAGCCAACATTCTTGCATCCTGAGATTGATTAGAAGCATCAACTGATCCTATAAAGTAAGTCTCTGCAGGACTATTAGCAAGAAAATTTATCAAGTGTCTGTCTCTTCTGTCTGTCCATCCGTCTGACATAAGAGTGCAAATGTATTACTTCCAAGAAGTTTTGTGTTGTCCTTCAGTTCCTCTATTTTAGTCTTTGCCTTCCCTAAAAGAGGAACTCTCAACTCGTGATACGAAGGAGGCTTCAAACCCGGCTCTTATTGCCCGATAGCCTCTATCATCAACTCAGAACTTCTTGAATTCGCTGCATTAAAAGGGATGTCATTCTCATAAAACTAGTTGTCAATGTACATGAGAACTTTGTCTCTCTCTTCCGGTGACCTCATACGATTCTCCAAAGTTGTTTAACTAGGACCTTTGCGATGCCTTTCATCTACAACTTCTTCAGAAAATTTCCTAAAATGTGTTTCAATTGTCTTTGGTTGTGACTGTGACTTAGGGAATTGAAATACAATCTTCATTCTTTTAGATGCAGTCCCAGAACTTAGAACAGCTGAAGATGAAGCATTGGAAGGATTGCTTGAATTATTAGATGACTGAATTTCTTCTACTTCGTTAATGTCATCAAATTGAATTGGCTTATTCCTTTTGTTACTCGTTATAGCTTGATGCATCTTGTTTGCAATTTTTGTTGTAGTTAGAGGACACTTAGACACATCACCATAACTCACTGGTAAGATGATGTTTGAATCTTTTGATTCTACCATGAACCTTTTTTCCACAGAGTATGCATTGAATGAGATTTTTATCATTCAATTATGGCCAAAATGCATATTTCCAACCTGGATCCTTAGACTTTGGCCTTTCTTTTAGGATTCTTACTTGGATCATAACCCTCAGCTCCAGAACTTTCCGCCATTTAACTATCTACAAAATACAATTACACAAACAAACAAGTTAAACAATGTATACTGCATTTTTTTACTTAGTACTTATTACATTATTATAATTTATACACTAATAAGTAGACAAGTTATCAAGTATATACTATTATAATGTATACATATGTAGTTTAGGTCAGGAAATGCTTTAAATGCAAATATCCATCATATTTAATAACTAAGATACTGCAGCAATAAACAATAAACAACAAAGCTAAAGTAGTCGGAGGCTCAGAGCAGATAAACAATAAATAGGCAGCCATTTATTGAGTATTGCTTCAGATAAACAATAAATATCCTCAACAATCTGGAGTGCAACCAAATATAACCATCATGTAAAAGAGAGACTGAACAGATAGCATAATATCCAATTTATAATATATAATTATACCACTTCCTTTTTGGGTTTTCAACTATGCAGAGTAGAAGAACTGAATAAGAGAAGAACCAAAAAAAGAAGAACAAAAGCAGAGAAGAAGACCTGAAGAAGAGAAGAAGTCAAGGAGAAGAGAAGCATACATGTAAGTCGCTGGAGTCATTTGAGTCGCCGGAGTGAGTCACCTGTAAGTTGCCGATCGATTGGGTCTGCTCTTACCTCTGTTCTTTTCTCCCTCTCTGATGAACTGAAGTTCCGAAGTTGTGGGGGATCGATTAGGTTCAGTACTTCAGTCGAACTTTAGGCTTTTTTTTACCCATTTAAGCTTCGGGTCGGACCAAACCCACTCCGGTTATCAATATAGTAGTACAAGTCGCTCTCCAGTCATCCAAGTTGGCTACTGAGCACTCGCCTATCTGCTCTCCTACTAAGTCGCGCCTTGGAATTTTTTACCGACTTGACGCCTAGTCGTCGCCTAGGCGGTGACTAGTCGACGACTTGACAAGCCTGATTATAATTAAAACTCTTCTAGATTATCCTACTAAAATAATTACATTAATAATCCAATATTTATCTCTAAATAACAACAAAATGAATAATAAACTTCATAAATTTCTTCTTCCGTACCACATCAATTTGGGTGATGCTTATGTTTACTCATTAGAATGTCTGGTTTCTGATATTTATTGGACTTCCGTTAAAATTTAGAAGATAATAGCATTCAACACGGTGGAGAACATGTTGAAATTTTAATTAAATACATACCAGTTAGTTTCATATTCTGTTGGCCTTTTTGAATTGTTTATCCATATCTGAAAGCTAAAAAACTTGGATAATTCATATTTTTGTGTATTCTCGCCGCACTGTACCTAAAGTCCTAAACCATGTTCTAAAATCTAAATTAGAGAAACCTTTATTCTATTAAGAATACAAGCTCACCAATCACTAACCCTGTGCGAAGCACGGGTTGTATATGCAAGGACTTTTCTCGGTTAATTATTAAGATATTGAATGGATAATTATTGAATTATTAGTTTTTTATTTTAGTAATTAATTACACTATCATGGCAAATTTTTTTACTCAAATAATATATTATCTATTTGATGTTTAGTTGGGTTATTAGCACTCTGAGAAGATAATTATGATATTATGATATTTTTATTAAGGTAATTGATGGAATTATATATTAGGATTTAATTGTATTGACTATTTACAATAAGACATTTGATAATATTAATACAATTATTTAGTAAGGAATCCATTATTATTTGCCTGAATTCGCGTCTAATATTAATACAATTATTTAGCATAATTTGATAAGATTTCCGATTATAGGATTTAATTGTATCGACTATTTACAATTAGGAATTTGATCGAAATACCAATCTAAATAAAACTTTGGAATTCAAGTTTTACTGAATTTTAAAATAGTAAGGAATCCATTATTATTTTCCTGAATTTGCGTCTAATATTAATACAATTATTTAGCATAATTTGATAAGATTTCTAGTTCTAATGAATTTTAATTAAGTTAGGACACTAATTAAGTAAGAAACTTCACAACTAAATTAATTTTAATGACTGTTTTAAAAGTCACTAGGCGGACCTAGGCGGCGGAGGGGGAGCCTAGCAACTAGGCGGACTGGGCGGTCTCATTTATTTATTTATTTTTATTATACATACTAGTTATACTGTACAAAGTATATAGTAGATGTAATTTTTTAAATTTTACATAAAAATTACCATACGAATAATCTTTTAAGGCTTAAAAATTGTAGAGCTTCAAATCAAAGTAGATGTTTGATTCTGCCTAGGCGCCCAACCAAATTGAGGCGATAGAGGATTGCCTAACACCTAGACGAGGATTAATTGGACCTAGGCGGGGATTTTTAGAACACTGTTTAATGAATTGTGTTATTAAGATTTTAAGTGTCAATGAATTTTTATTTAGATAGGTTCCTAACTCAATAAGGAACATGCGGAACCAAATTTTGAACGGAACCAAAATCAAGTTTGTGCTTTTAATTATATAGTAGATTAATTTCTAAACTCTTGCAGGGAAGCACAAGATTTCCATTTTTCTGCCATGTGGTTACTTTGTGAATTATATTGCATGATTTGACCTCATTATATTTCCCCTTCATCACGTCTGAACATCTTTGCATTTTGGATTTTACTTGCTGCATTCCTTGCTTTGGAAACAGTTTCATCCTGATATGACCAAGGATCCTGGGGCTGAAGAGAAGTTTAAAGAGATAAGTGCTGCATATGAGGTAACCCTGTCCCCCCAACCACAGCACAGACATTATATTTTTCCTGTGTGTTACTTAACCTACAGCTTGTTAGGGATAGTGAATGCTTTGTCTTTCATTCGTTCATTATGTTAGGACCATTTGGTGGTCTTTACTTGAAGAAGCAGCAGAAAAAATTAGAGGAAAAAGTAAAAGAGAATTAGGGTAGTAAGAGAGCACAATTCAGGGGAAAAAGATGAAGTTCGAGATATAATGAAATAAAGATTGGTGTCACAAAAAGTGAACTACCAAGTCATAGTTTCAATTTTTTCGTTCATCAGAATTATACTTCTCTAAACTATTACATCACATATATATAGAGCTAGATTTCTTGTGTAATGACTAACATATCCTAAAACTAACTAACATGGAGGTACATGGTTTCTTCCTAATAGCTAGGACCACTACCATTAACCATTATTTACTGTTACCCCCCTGACTATATTACTAAACTTGATAACTTCTAGAGAATCCTAGCTATTTTATTTACTGATATGCCATTGGTCTTGGCAATTTTTCCTCCTTCAAAAGTATCCACGCCCTCATGGATTTGCTGAACTTTAAGGTTGCATTTGGTTCTCACTTCTCATTCTTTAGCTCAGATGGAATGGAATGGGCTCAAGGGATGGAATGAGAATGGGCATTTTCCTCATGTTTTGTTGGTCCATTTTATTCATGTAGGAATGAAATAAGTATTCTTATTAGGTGTTTGGTTTACTTAAATTAGCTTAGGAGAAAGTACAAAAATATTATAGAGAGTAAAAAATTTCTAGAGGGAAAAAAAATTTGAGTGAAAAATTTTAGAGAGAGAAAGTAAACTTTTAGAGAGAAGGTGAAAATTTTTAGAGAGAGAGTGAACAAAGTTAGAGAAAGTGTAACATTTTTAGAGAAAATGAAAATTTTAGAGAGAGAATGTGAGATTTTGAGGAAAAATTTAGAGAGAATTTTGAGAGGGTGTGAAAATTGTTTAGACAGTGTGAATATTTTTTAGTATGTGAAAAAACTCTAGGAAGCAAACATTTTTAGATAATTTTTTTCGAAAAGATAAAGTAAATAAAGTTTATTTGTATATTTATAAGGTAATTTGGTCCCAAATGTATTTTGAATTGGAATGGGATTGGCTAAACCCACCCTCATGGGAAGGAATCAATTGGTGGGTATGAAATGGGGAATGCAATATCCATTCCATTCCTATTGACCAACCAAACGGACCAAACAATCATTTCTTAAGGAATGGTCATTCCATTCCATCCGGCCAACCAAACGCAACATAAGGTTCTCTTCCCTTCCCTTCCCTGATTATCATTCTCGTGTTGTTCTCAAGGTTGAAGTCTATTGCTCTAGCTTGAAAAACTACGGTTAATATCTTTGAGACTCTCTCCTACCTTCAGGATCAAAGGCCATCATTAAAAACTTGCACAACTTGATCTGCCCATAGAAAGGTTGCCCCATCTTCACAATGAAGGAATTTGCCTCCTTAATTATAAATTTCTTGCATCCTTCTTAATACTCATTTGTAACTTCTGGAAATAAAAATTATAGCCTCACATTGTTGCATCCATTGTATCCCAAGGACCACATCACATCTCTCCAAAGGAAGTGTCCTCAGTTCAGTATCAAGCACCTCACAGTTGTTAGTCTATTTAAAGCTAGAAGACTTGGCATTACTTAGAAATTGGCTGTCATTTCTGAGACTAGCATAGCCATATTAAGCTCCTACATAGATGCTAATCTTTCAGCTGTTTTAGGGTTTATGAGGTTATGTGTGCTGCCTCTATATATGAGAATGGTAATTGGTAAAGGGTTTTTCCCACATAAACCCACTCACCATTAATATATTGTTCTTTTGGTTCCTAATCAAGTATTTGCATTAACTCTTCATTACATCTTTTTCTGCATTTAAGAGAACCTCCAGCTCAGCTGATCTTCATCATAGATGGGCGGACTTCCACACATTCATCGTCCAGTTCCTCATCATCCTCATAGCTCTCGATCAATTTTAGCATCAAAACAGGCTGTGCACTAGTCAAATAATGGCTGCTAGGGTCTTCTTATTGGTCACGAACTCGGATGGAGTATTCGGTTGGATACATTATTCTGAAGAATCCGACATGGGTATTCCTCACTTTTGCCAATTTGTAACACTAAAATAGTGTCCAGTTCCCATAACCTATGTTTGAGTGTCGAACATGGGTAATTTAGGGCAAAGTGAAGAGTCCCTGTAACGTAGGCTCTTAGTACTCCTTGTAGTGCTAACTCCTTCCTTGGTGCTATAATTTTAGGGTTGGTTGTAGTCCATTTGAATTGGTCCTATCTGTTTGAACCATTGGATTCCAAGTATAACTCCAATTCAAGTTCCTCGGGTATCCAAACTGGTGTGCTGATTAGCTGTTCTCGCATGGTCCATGAACTAAGGGCACCATGATGAATCCCTAGGAAGCAAGGATTCGGGTTCAGGTGCGGGGATTCGCCAAATTTAAAAATATGGGGATTCGGGTGCGTGGGGATACGACATATATAAATATATTTTTTATATGTATATACTTTATATATTTTTTTTATTGCCAAATTTCCAGCTACATTCAATTTAATTTAATAAGATTATAGCCACATTTAATTAATTTAGTTAATTTTCAGCCACATTTTATTTAATTTAGTAAATATCCGGCGACATTTTATTTAATTTAGTTAATTTCCAGCCACACTTTATTTAATTTAGTAAATTTCCAGCCAGACAGCCACATTTAATTTAATTTACCATTATTGTCACATATTCAGTAAAATAAAAACAGGAAAAATAAGAGAAAAGAAAGAAACAATAAGGCTTATGCAGTAAAATAAAAACAGAAAGAAAAAGAAGGAAACAATATGTCATATATGAATAAAAGTTCATCCGTATGTAGTTATGTACATGTCTACATAACCATTGACAATTAACCCAACAAGTAGCCGCTGGCCCACTACCCACAGAAGAAGAAAACCAAAAAAGAAAAGAAAAACAAAACAGAACGAAGAAAGGGAAAACAAAGCATAGAAAAGAGAGAAAACGAAGCCAGAAGAAGAAAGATAGAAGAAGAAAATAGAAAGAGAACGTACATGTCATATCGCCGCCAATCTTCTGCAGACTCGCCGCTGATCACCCACGATCGCCGCCTCGCTCTCCCTCTCCTCTCTCACTCAGTCGACCCTCTCAATCCAACAAGTAAGTCAACTTTTGGCCTAATTTGCGAATCGATTTCCTTTTGCCCTCCTTTTTTTCTCCTTCCTCATAGTTACCAAGTATGCAGTGCGGCAGGGGTTTGGCGCAGCTTCGTAGTTCACTCCAGGTTTTATCTCCATTGGGAAAGGTGATACTTGTGGGTGTGGTAGCTTTGAATATTTCATTGTAAGCCTCTGCAGTGGCTTCATTCAAGAAGCTCAATGAGCTTCCTCCATCAATTAAGATTGTAAGCCTACTTCCTTGTTTATTTCCCATAAAGTGTAAGCTATGGTTCCCTCCTTTATTACCATCTTCTAGGAAATTAAGGTAGAAAGATAGTTGAATTCAGGGGAAAGAAATGAAGTTAGAGAGAGAATGGTGGCACAAAGTGCGAACTACCAATTCATATTTTAATTCATTAAAATTGTACTTCTCTATGGGACGTCATATATATATATATATATATATATATATATATATATATATATGGGGGCGGATCAATGGCACCATGTTTTTTATACAATTTTTTTACTATTGGATTTGAACACTCTTAATGACTAAGATTAAAGCTGATTTTTAATTTATAATTAAATAAAAATAAAAACAAATATTATGGTAACTTACTAGAGATAGGTGAGAGTTGGATGATAAATTTTGGGCTTTTCCTCCATCTGACAGTTTGACAGCTCCAGGTTGAAGTTTTAGACGTGAAAAAGATGAATATAAAAAGCTCCATGTTTTGTTTTTATTTTATTTAGTTATAAATTAAAAATCAGCTTTAATCTTAGTCATTAAGAGTGTTCAAATCCAAGAGTCAAAAAACTATGTAAAAAACTTAGTGTCATTGATCTGCCCCCTATATATATATAGAGAGAGAGCTAGATTTCTAGAGTAAAGACTAACTTACCCTTCTAGCTATGTTTGTCATGGAGTTGCGTGGTTTCTATCTTCTACCTAACTACCACGTCCCATTACTATTAATTATTATTTATTGTTCTGCCCCTTATTATATTAATGAGCTTGGTATATTCTAGAGAATCCTAGCTATTTTATTTACTGCTATGCCACTGGTCTTGACACATTATATCCTCAAGCATGCATTTTGCGTAATTTGTCATTTTATCTGAAAGGTATATGGCTTATGCCGATACGTTTGTAAGATCCAGGTTTAGTGCTATTTGAACAGTATATCTAGATTATATTGCATTCACATTATATGTTTGTTCTTTCTTTCTCCTTTTAGTGGTAACAAAGATTTGTGTAGGTCCTAGCAGACGATGAAAGAAGATCCTTGTATGATCATTTTGGTGAAGCAGGTTTACAAGGAGACTTTGGATCAGCTGGTGGTTCACAGGAGGTAGTATTGTATAATGTTTTATTGCATTCTGCTGCATCTTAACAAAATTATTTTTCTATCCATGTAATAAATATATCTTTATGAAGCTATGTTCTCTTCGAGTTTCTTCTTGTGTCAAGTGATTATCGATCCAAAGGTTTCTTATTCTATGATGCATTTAATTTGATTAGGTGGATCCTTTTGAAGTCTTTGGTGCATTTTTTGGTGATTCAAATGGGGTTTTTGGAGGTAGGGGTGAACAGGAAGGCATTAACTTTAATTTGAGAAACAACGGACGGCAAGGTCTTGATATACGGTAATCATATGTTTTTGTAATTGTCCATTTTTGAGCCTATCACTCTCACACGAACACACACACACACACACACACACATATATATATATATATGTATATATATATATATATATATATATATTATGGGGACTGTGTCAGGTTTAGAATTAGGGTTTAGAGATGGGAAAGAAATTGAAAGGAATTGGAGAGGGCAAGGAGAAAGATAACAAAGCAATAAAGCTTAAATATTATATTAATCAGATAATCAATCTCAATGTAAATGTATAATGAAGGATTACGTGAGTTTTTATAGGAAAATAGTAAAACCTAATTCTTGGAGAATATGGAATCTAACAAAATAAGGAAGCAAAATCCTAATAATTATCTACCGTAATGAAAATTCTAGAATAATCTACTACTTGGTATATGCTTCCAAAACTTCTTGTATTGGTCCAACCAAGTTGGACGTGCTCTTCTGGCATCGTTCTCCTCCCGCTGAAAAGAGCTCGTCCTCAAGTTAGGAATTGGGCCAAGAAGACCATCTTCAATAGGGAGTTGCTTGAGTAGAAATGAGGCTACAACATGTTTAAACTTCAATGGTGTTGGATCTTTAGATGGCATCTATTTCATCTCATAACTGCCATGCTTGAACGAATAGGTTTTATTATATCCGCAACCCTTTAGATTAAAAAGCCAAGGTCTTCCCAATAAGAACAAACTTTCATTGGTAGCATATCACAATCCATTCTATCAAACAACTTACCGAATGAATACACCACCAAACACTTTTCATATACCTTAAGGTTGGTGTTGTTTACCCATGCTCTCCTATAGGGACTAGGACAAGGCTCAGTCTTCAATCCCAATTTGCGAACAACATCCTCAAAAATAATGTTGTTATAACTTTTAGAATCAATAATCAATCTACATTGTCAATCATTGCAACGAACTCTGGTTTGGTAATGACTACTACTACGACAATGATCTTTAGCGGTATATCGACGTGTTGTGAAAAGAGAGTGTCCAACAATACAGGGCTGATCATCAACATTGCTGGAATCACTTATCATTATCATCTTCTCCCACTTCCAAGAATCACTTCGTTTGCTCTTTGTTGAGCAGTAGTAGTAAAAATTAATGACTCTTTATCTGCAAATGTCACCAACTAACTTGTTTGGGTATTGAGCTGAAAAGTGTCCAAAATCACAACAAATGCCACATTGGATGTCAGTTCGAGGCTTAGGTCTATTATTAGAGCTGCCTTGTCGAGATGTTGAAGTAGAAGAACGATCTCTTCGATTATTGAAGGTATTAGTAGCTCCCATAGTAATATAAGTAGCATTTAGCCTTTCCCTTTGATTGTTTTGCATGAAACTCCTTTTAAGAAACTTGGCAGAAACTCTTCATCCACTTGATATGCAACTTGAACAATATCACTCAACGAAGAATACAAATTTCCATAAATTTTATTTACAATTGGACAACTCAATGGCAATGAAAACTTGTCATAAAAAATTCGCAGTTAGTACACAAATGGAAGAATTTAGTACTATATTCTGCAATGGTTAGGTTCTCCTTCTTGTAACTTTAGGAAAAGTAGATAATTAAGCTGCTTGCAATTTGCTTGAAGAAATTGCTCTCATGGCAATCTTTATCTCCTCCCAATTTTGAACTTGAAATTTTCTTTCGCCATTGGCTACCCATACACGAGTCGTTCCTTTGAGATTTTTTTTTGTCAATATAAAATTTAAAAACTTCATTCATGTTGTGCCATTTAAAGAAACTCTCCAAACTATGCCCTATAAAGAAATGTCTGCATGATTGTCTCCATTAAAGTCAGTAACTTCAAGCGTCACACTTTTTCTGCTTCCCTGAGCAGGTACTGCTGCTATCCAGTCTACGTAATTGAATTACCTCTGTTCTTGAATTCAATTAATTAGTTTTTAGAATAGAAGCTTTGAGTTGGTTTAGTGATGTTGGATTGCTCGGGGCAGATAAGTTACAACTGATGCAGGACGACGACGATGGGGCTAGATATCATTTATAGCGCCTACGGAACCTAGATTAACAACCCTAGAATCCACTAGGGCCCTTTAATCCACAAGGAAAAATAATCTAGAATTCATCAGAAGGGAGAAAAACTGGAAAAAAAACCAAAGTTTATTTTTCTTATTAATCAAAAGCTATACTAAAATGCAATATTGGATACTCTTTATAACAAGGGTGGATACAACTGAAAAGGAAAGTCAAATTTAAAATAAATGCATGATTTGAATCCTTGGAATTACGCCTAAAATTTTCTAATTGATATACTAATTTAAAGCCCCTAATTGGAGGCTAAAAACAAGCTTAAGTTAAGCTTAAATTTTCCCGACAAATTAAAAATATGAAAATTACAAATTGAATACAATTGAACATCATATCTTCCTCCATCCATTAGTCCCTATAGTAATAAATTCATAGATAATGTCAGTTTAGAGACTAAATAAATAATTAATTAGAAAAAAAATCTCTTATTTTCAAGAACCATGATTACTAGAAAGTTGGAATCTTTGTCCAAATATTGTGAGACTACAAAAGAAAATTATAGTACGAGAATTGGTGTATTAGAAGCAAAAGTTGATTCCATGGATTCGTCAATCAAGTCCTTAAGGGAATTGCTTGATGCTTTTGCTCAAAAGTAAAAGACCAGCTTGCTTGATCTTTATTTTCCTCAGCAGAAAACAAACCAAGAAAATGGTGAATCTTCAACTTCTAGAATTCAAGACTCAAAGTAGAAGCAAATTTGCATTCCTCCCAATCCTACCATAAAGCAACCTCACTAATAGTTATTTAAAAGACTTAATAAAAGTGACTTCGGAGAATATAGATGCCATACTTGGCTATGCGAGTAATTTTATCATCCGGCATATAGTATTTTAAGTTTTAAAGCATGATATAACATTGTTGGACCATTATGTTATAGTTTCATGGCATGCATTGATGTTTATATATCTATGTTTCTATATGAGGGTGTATTTGTACTTTTCTCCTTTCCTTTCTACTTCTACTCTTACATATGGGATTTATTTTCAGTCACCCCAACTATTTTGAGATAAAAAGTGTTGTTGAGTTGAGCTGATGATCGTACGTTATAAAATTGTTTAGTTAACTATCCACCCAGTGCACCCATAGATTTGTCATACACTTATACTAGTAGTGTATTTGGAAGTTATGATGTTTGATGGGGACTTCAAGTCAAGAACAAAGAAAAGATTTTTTATATTTATTATTTGGAGTTTTTATTATGTTTAATATAAAAGTAGTTGATGTTATTTATGTATTTTATTTATTTGTGGGGATTTAAGACATTAATTAGTGATTAGGAATTATTAATAAGGGTATTTTAGTCGTTTGGTACTTTTATTATTCCCAAAGTAATATTAGGGTTTTGCGTCTCTTTTAAATAGTGATGTAATCCCCACAAGTCATTTAGACTTTATATTATTGATATTGAAGTTGATTATTTTATTTATACCGTAGATGTATTTTATCCATCTTGGTGTTGATACGTGAAGTTGATACACTTAAAAGATCCTAGTGGTTTAAATGCGGAGTTTAAATCCTAGTTTATTTTCCATTAATTCTTCATCCTAAATCTGTCATGCATCAATGTTAGTCTAACATATTTTTATGTTGTAGGTATGACCTCTTTTTGAGCTTTGAAGAATCAATTTTTGGAGGAGAGAGAGACATTGAAGTTTCTTGTTTTGAAATGTGTGAGAATTGTGGTGGAACAGGTGCGAAATCTAGCAGTTGCATAAAGTTGTGTACTGATTGTGGAGGTAGAGGTGGGGTGATTAAAACTCAGAGAACACCATTTGGAATAATGTCCCAGGTAATCCGAGAATATATCAACATCACATGACTTTTAATTGTAAATCAATCAGCTGTATTGCTTAGTTTTGTTACAGATGACTTGTATTTGCATATTAATTTGTTGTAATTATTGTCAGATCTATTGTTGGTCTCTCTCTCTCTCTCTCTCTCTCTCTCTCTCTCTCTCTCTCTCTCTCTCTTCTTTTTCTTCTTAATTTTATTCCCAGAAGCATGAAGGAACAAGGCGCTGTATTTACTGCATTCTTTCTCTTGAATGGGATGAATATGACCATATTCTAAAGTTTCCTTAGCTCATGACAGTTAACTAATCATTAAGATCTTCCCCTTCTATTTTATTGTTTTTTCTTTGCATTAAAATGGTGGGATTAGTTAACTATGATACAGCTACGTAATCATTTTTTCAACAACCTGCCTCCTCTTATGACTTGAACTGTTAAATGCACATTGGGAGTTTATGTATTATATTAAGCATAGCTAGAATGTATAAAAGTTGACCAATAATTGTATAAAGTTTGATGCATAGGATGATAGATCATATTGCGAGAAATCCTTTGAATCCACAACTCAGATGAAGATATGTCCTAAGGCTCAGTATGACACAAGGAAAACGTTTTCTGAGAAATCATTTCAAATAAAAGGTTATATTTTCGAATATTTGCTTGGCAAACTGAAATGAATTTCACTAGTGTGTTGATCGTTAGTACATGTAAAAGTCATTTTGATTTTTGTATTAATATTTATTTTTACAGTTTTAATGTTTAGAAAATAATCAATTCCAAAATACATTACTGATGTTCTAGAATCTAGATCTACTATATCCTTGGGTTGCTCTTCACCACAGATTAAGAACTTATGATGTTCATATCAAGTTTGGGAGCAACATCAATCCTAATTGTTTGTTGTGCAAACTTCATCAGTCTTTTCAGCGCCTATTCTTTCAAAGTCCTTATTCTCATCAGGTGCTCAAGGCAGTTTTATTTCTCTATGACTGGCATAATGTTTGTCCCATTTGGCAATCCCTGGTTAATAAAGTGCTCACTTACTCAGGTGCTAAACTTAAAGCTAAGGTCATCAAACTCTGATTTGCTACTGTTGTTTATAAGCTCTGGTGTTAGAGGAACTCCTGGATTTATGTAATTTTAGCCCTCTGTATATATTATAGATTTTCGATGTGAGACTAAAATTCCATGAGTTTGATAACTTACATTCGGATGCATGAATATATTCCGTTTCATATGACTGAATGAACATTTGGTTTTTATTCTAGAGTCTTATGGTGTTCGGGCTTAATGATTTTGTTTTTCCTGGGTCAGTAGTTGCTGTTAACTTTATTAGTGAATTTAGACAGATGTACTTCTTTCTGTTTTCTCCAATGTGAAATGACTCAATGAGGGATTGTACATGGACGAGAGTAGTTTGTCGTTTTGTTCCTTTGCAATGGTATAGATCGTGTGTGCACGGATTTACCCTCTAATGACGCTTTCTAATAAATTCTTAATAAGTTGATTTGAATAAACTTGATGCTATCTAGGGAGTAGCTTAGATTTTGCCAAGTCTGACGAGCATATCTGCTATACTTTTCAATTTTATCTCATTTCATTAACAACTGCTTTTCAACCTTATAATGTTGAGAATATTTGCAACTTATAGCCGGTTTCTGTTTATTATGGACAAATTATATTGTTAATTACTACTACAAGTTCTATTTGAGACAAACTATAAAACTTGACCAAGTAACGGTTTGTTGCGTAGACAAATTTTTCCTACCCTCTTATATTTCATTTGTTGTTTCTGAAATACGTTATGGAGATGATATTTATGATATAGGTATCTACTTGCTCAAAGTGTGGTGGTGATGGTAAGATGATCACTGGTCGTTGTCAAAAATGCCGGGGCCAAGGTAAAGTACGGACAAAGCGAAGTATCAAAGTAGTCATCCCTCCTGGCGTTACTGATGGAGCCACTATGAAAATTCGAGGAGAGGGAAACCTCGACAACAAAAGGTGTTAAATTCAAATAGTACTTTTACATATATCAGATATAGTATAGCTTTTTTCAATTAGAACTTAGTCAAGTGTGTAAATGTAAGCTATCTAGCGATAAGAGAAGTGACTGAAGAACAGGTAATTGTCCAGAGTCCAGACATGTCCATGGCCCAGACTTGGTGTCCTATTACATGGTGCTGTCAAGGATTGCATTGCATAGACCTAGCATTCCTTGCACCAAGTGGCTGCCTGTTCTTCAACTTTTCAGGCTTGAGAACCCGAGCTTTTCATGATTGCATCAAGTGATGGCCCAGTGAGAAGTACAACTATTGTTGTAGATTTCTTTGCAATCGGGGCTTTATTTCAGTACAATAAAATCTGCATTTTAATGAGGTTTACGGAGAAATACACGGACCAATGTGTAATGTATAAATTGAATATTATATCGTATTAATTGTTATTTTGTGTTTGGGACTTGTTCTGCCTGCCCTTCTTTGAATCATTGCTGATATGGTCTTCATTTTTCTTTTGTTATCAAAATGACTTTATGTCCTTAACTTGGTTGTGAACTCTCTAGTCTCCCTCGTCTCTCTGAATTTTATATTTCATTTATCTACTATTTTTTGTCTTCTGTTTTTATTCCCCTTGCCCTCCCTTGTTTCATTGATCAAGTGTTCGTCAATTTCTTTTTGTTTATTCATCTATTATCAAACCTACTAACCATAGTTATTAAGTCGTCGACTAGTCAACAATTAGTCGTCCGGCTTCTGGAAGTACAAGTCAACAGTTCGACTTGGTTGTTGTCGCTAAGTCGTGCGACCTGAGCAGTTAATCATCGCCTAGTCGGTTCAAGTCGACGATTCTATGCTATTAACAAGTATCCTTTATCATTTTTGTTTATTTGGAATATCCTTCTTCTTTACTTAAATTGGAAGCAACAGAATAATGAGGCACCTGGTTTACCAGTAGGGAAGTTTTGGCTTCAACTTTCATTGTGTTTACCCTGTTTTATGAAGTTATGGATCTAATTATGTTGGGAAACATTTATATTATGATTTTTTTTTTGGTATTAAAAGAATCTTATGATGCCGGGTTCTAAATGCAGGGGCATTGCTGGTGATCTCTTTTTAGTCCTCCATATCAACAAAAAACTGGGGATAAGGAGGGACGGTCTTAATCTTTACTCAACTATTAACGTTGATTATACTGAAGCAATACTAGGAACTGTCATTAAGGTAAGAATGCTACATTGAGTGGAATTTTGGCATGCTTCTTTCAGAAAAAACTCCTTTCCTAACTTTTTTCTGACCTTTGTGCGGAACATTCACTGTAACTGGAGCAGTCAGCAGTGCTAAATTCCTCATGATATATCTCACCCTCGAAAACCCTATTTCTTATTGTCTACAGTTATTCTCACATTGACGATCAGTTTTTTGGTTATTTTGTGTAATATTAGGGTTTCTTATGTTTTCTCTTAAAATTTAGTCTGTTATTCACTAGGTTATACACTCCCTCAACCCTGAAAAGATTGGCCCCCTTTGTTTTGGGATGGGGATAAATAACGTTTTGGTCACTGTACTGGGGTCCGGTTTTCATTGTGGTTACCGAAACTTTTTTTGTTACAATCGAATAACTGTACTTTCAAAAACTTACAAAATGGTCATTTCGTTCGATTTTCCGTCCAAAAAACGGACGGAATGTTGACTGTGCAAGTTGACTCTATTTTTTTCTGCAAGTTGACTCCACGCAAGCATTACCGAAGCGTTTCTTAATAATAAAAAAACGGAGTATAGGCCAAGTCATTAAGAATAATAATAATATTAAAATAATAATAATAAAAATAATATTATTAAGAATAATAAAAATAATAATAATAATATTAAGAATAATAATAATTTCAAAATAATAATAATAACCACAATAATAATAATTTTTAATTAATAAAAATAATAATAATTACAAAATAATAATAATAATTTCACAATAATAATTTTCTATCTGTCTATTTCACAATATTATTATTACAATTACTATTATTTTATATCATTTGGAATCCAAGGGTCACTGTAGCTTTTAGTTTTTGGATATAAAAATATTTTATCGATTTCGAAGAAGTTTTATTTTATTTTATTCTCCATTAAAATAAAATAAAAAGAAATTATTATTATTATTTAAAATATAAAATTTTAGTACACAGTGTTATTTTATATTAATATTTACATAAATTAAACTCCTTTTTTGTAATAAAAAATGACCCTTGGATTCCAAATGATATAAAATATTTTTTAAAATATTTTTATCTAATAATAAAATATTTTTTAAATTATATAATTGTAATAATGATGCTAGTTAGTATTATTATTATTATTATTTTAATTATTATTATTTTTATTCTCTTCTACATTAATTACGTGTTAAAAGTATCAATATTTTTTCATTCCAAAGTCCCATGCACATGTCTCCTGCAGAAACTTGCCATGTACCCTCTTGTTAGTGTAGTAATATAATGGAACAAAGTTCGCGATTAAAATAATTAAAACTTATAAACTTTGGATCCATAAATTAATGGTACCGTTTCTACATTTTTAGGCAAAAAAACAAAAAAAAACTGCAGTTTAAAAAACAAAAAACAACGAATAAAAAAACCAAACATAAAAAACAACAAACGCCGCAAAAAACAAAAAAAAAAACTGCATAAAAAAACTGCAGTTTTTGTAATAATAAAATGCAGTTTTTTTTATTTTTATTAAAAAAAAACTGCGTTTTTAAAAAAAAAAAAAACTGCATAAAAAAAAACAAAACACAAAAAAAACTGCAAATTACAAAAACTGCATTTTTATTTTATTATAAACAAAAATAAAACCAAATAAAACTGCAAATTACATAAAAGCTGCGCTTTTTTTTTGTTTTTTGGGATGTTGTTTTTTTTTTTTTTTTTTTTGCTTTTTGTTTTTGTTTTATTACAAAAAATTATGCTTTTTTTTTATTACAAAAAATTGTGTAGTTTAGGATAGTAAATCATATTTAAATCTTATTATTATTATTATTATTGAAATACTACAATTGTATTATCCTTTTTGGTCACTGTATTATTACAATAATTATTATTATTATTACAGTTATTACAATTATTATTATTATTACAATTCCTAGAAACGATGCTACTTAGTTTAAATATTAGTATTACATAAATTTAAGCATGGTAGATAGTTGGCACAATGATTTTTGTTGGAATATAATGTTTCTAATTTGAAGAGGTCTAGTGTTCGAGACTTGTGAGTAACATTTTCATTAAGAAAAAATTTAACCTCCACATCAGCAAAAATAACGGGCCACGTCAGCAAAAAAATGGAGTCAACTTGCACAGTCAGCATTCCGTCCGTTTTTTGGACGGAAAATTGAACGGAATGACCATTTTGTAAGTTTTTGAAAGTACAGTTATTCGATTGTAACAAAAAAAGTTTCGGTAACCACAATGAAAACCGGACTCCAGTACAGTGACCAAAACGTTATTTATCCCTTTTGGGATGTGCCAAAACGTTATTTATCCCTTTTGGGATGTGTTGGCACGGATAATGATAACATGCCAAAAAATATACAGTTTATTCCACTATATATTCATATTCTCAATTAATATGTTGAAAAATATACATTTCAATTTGGTTGTCACTCTTAAATTTGTGCCTTAAAAACTACCCAAAAAAAAGAAAAAGAAAAGAAGGCCTATCATTGCAGGTAGGTGCAAGGAAGTAACAACTCTTATGTGGAATTCAGAAATAACGAAATGTTTAAAGTCTTATTCAGAAATATAGTAAGCCTTAGTTATGGAAATTGGAAATGCAAGCACGTTATTTTATTTTCAGTATTTGTCAATTAAAGAACTGTGTCCTCTTTCCTTCTCCTCCTCCCAAAGAAACATTAGGATTTGATTCTATAAAATTCATGTATCAGGTGGGTTATTTCTACATCATTTGTCTGTGTTTTATCCTTTTTTTGCAGAAGTTGGGGGATTACAAACCACAAATCACTTCATTTTATTTTCACACAAAGAACTGTCTGAAGTTTTTGGTTCTTGGAAGTTTTAAGTTTCTTGTCCATGTCTGAAGTAACAATTTTGTAACCACTTTTAGGTGGAAACTGTTGAGGGGTTAAGAAATCTTCAGATTCCTTCTGGGATTCAGTTTGGAGATACTGTGAAACTTCCGTACATGGGAGTTCCAGATATCAATAAACCTTCTAGGTGAGGCGATCATCATTTTATTGTAAATGTTCAGATCCCCAAAGATATCAGGTTCGAGTCGTTTATTTCTTCAATATTTTAATCATGCATGTTGTAAAGAGGGTTTGTCTTTCAGATTATTTTCAATTTTAATATTAATGTTTTCTGATGAGCTAGCCTTTCTAGAAGTATATTGAAACTATGTCCATGAATGTGATGATGAATAGATATAAAGGTTCACAAGTCTCCATATATATCTTGTACTGATTACTTAATATTACAAGTATATACATGTATCCTATGAGTGTAAACCTCTTGTATTATCTGGGTAATTCATATATCAAGTCAACTATCTCTTATCTACTAAATTATTTTTCTTTATCTAAAAACCGAATGGAATGTAATCAATCTACCATCCTTATTTATTGAATTTTTGTTCAGCTATGAAACAAGATTGACTATGTCCATTTCCACAGTATGCCTACCATATATACCACGAGCTGTTGTCCAGTTCGCACTTGGCAGGAACATATCGTGGGAATAAATTTTTGTTCCTATTTTGTTGTTCTTGTTTTATTGATGAAAATCCTCGGTCCTATTTGAATAGGCTCCTTCAAAGTGGGTTTTTCATTTCTGGCTCCAGGATTTGTTTGTTTGTTTGTTTTGTTTTTTTTTTTTTTTTTTTTTGGGGGGGGGGGGGGGGTGGTCGATTCCTCAAAATAAAAAAGAAAGATGGAAATAACAGTGTACGGTGTGTACCTTAAAGCTAAATTTCCTGAACAATATTCCTAACATATCCCAAACACTTGAACAGAAATATCTTGAGAATCTCCTAACGATTAATGTGATTATTTATGTGAACTTAATCTTATAAGGCCCAACTCCCAAGTGATGATTAGGTCCACTTTTCTTATATTTTCACGAGTATAGATTTCCGCATCAGCAGTCTATGTTCACACTAGTATTTGCGAATTTGTTTTCTGGTTTTTAGTAAGAAAATTCATACTTCCAAACAAAGAAATGATTATTTCTCTCACACTTTTAAGGAGTAGATTAACATTGTTACACAGGCTGTTTCCTGAAAACTCTGATCAAATCTTGATATGGATAATCAAAATAAGATGCTATTTTTTTTAATTTTATTTATAACCTTGCATTTGTATTCAGTATTATTTATGAGATTCACTTTTCAATAAACCCCAACTAGCTTCAGATAAAAAGGCTTTGTTGAGTTAAGTTTAATTAAGAGGAGAGGATCTTAGAAAGAATTTGGTTTACGTCCTGTCAAAAAGTTTGCTGCTTGATTTGGCAAGTGAACCTGATTATGAGCGGATGGAAGATTCTTAACATTTGGTTTTGAAATTTATATTCACTTCCTCCCTCTCTTCCCCTTTTTCTTTTCCTCCTGAAGTCCTGCCACTGTCACAAGCACATAAAATAGGGTAAGCTCAATATTATTTTTATTACTCTGAAGCAATGGGAAAAATGAATTGCTAAGGTAAGCTCCCTTAGAATTTTTTTTGTTACATGGTGTTTATGGGCATGTTCCTCTTACCCCAAAGATTGAAGGACTGGTAGAGACAGAAAAACTTCCTTAGATTTCTTGATGTAACAAATGTTACCTGGAACACGAATTGCTTCGATTTGTGAAACTGATATGGGAACGCGAATCACATTATATGCTATGTAGGCTAAAACGTGGTATGCTAGAGGTAGCTTTATGTAGATGATTATAGTTTGGAATTTTTTTAGAATCTAAATTTAATAAAGCTAAATTTCATTTAAGATTTTTAATTGCATTAACAAGTTGATTGTCACACGAACAATTTAGTATAAATGCGATGTTTGAGCATCCAATACTAGGTCAAAATATTTATATTTGTCATATTAAAAGTAGAAAATAAAGAAATATTTGGGTCAGCTAAGTTTAGAGTTCCATAACATAAGAGTTCCAAGTTTGGAAATACAAGTACTAATACACAGTTTGCGCTAGGTCAATAAGAGCATCTTTTAGCTATGTAGGTAACAGGTAATGCTGAAGAAAGTGCCGTTAATTTCCTTTACATGAGATAGTCAATGCTCCTATCAATTTTTCATTAATTCATTTATATTTTTTTGCCTTGCTTTAGGATATCTACAACACCTGGTATCTTACTTTAGGTTGACGATCCTGTGCATAGGCTAAACTTTGTATATACATGTTCAATTATTATGTGATCAAGAACATATAACTTGTAAATTTTAGTAATTTTGTGTTAAAAAAATAAGTATTTTGAAAGCAGAAAGCTAAGTTTCCTTTAAGATCAATGACCCTCTAGAGAATACGACTTGCACCAAGTTATAGACATAGCAAACATCTGGTTTCAGATATTTGTGACATGTGTAAGCAGAGTTTGGAATCTTATCATTTTTTTATTTGTTTTTCCTTCTACATAGCTCTATAGTAACGAGGTTGTGGAGTGCCTGGCGTTTTTTGGTTTATTCAGTGGGGTCTGGATTCTCATTTTTCCCCTCAGTTTTTTGCAAATCTGGTTTAGGGGTGGAAGATGCATAATAAAATATTATGGTATTGTGCAATGTTATAATCCAATATGCACTATTTAAGCCTATTCTATTCTATTCTGTATATTATTAGCAGTACATTGTCTGACTTACCGTTACGGACTCATGGTAAACCCAGTGATGAGGAACGGAATCTAGTTGAAAAGTTGGCGTCATTTAGGTCATCATGTAAAGGTTATTCAGCTTCATCCACTGGTACATTCTTTTCCTTTCACGTAAATTCGGAAGGAATGCTTTAGTTAAAGATTAATAGTATGACAGGAGTAATTGATTTGATCATCGATTTCATTCCCCGGCCCTGCTACTTTTTTCGTAGACATTTAAAGGCAGCTCTGATCAACATGAGACTTCAAGTTTTGGAATCAAAGGTGGTGCATCCTTATGGAACTCAGTCAAGAAATTCCTGGGGTATGATAATTGTTGCAATTCCTTTTTTGTTCTTTTACTCTATTATTTTTATCACTTTGATTTCTCCTGACTATACATATACATTAAAATTATAAGAAAAGGATAAATTTCCGTTTTTCTCAATCTCTTGTCATTTTCTTAGGCATTCAAAAAGCTTAGCTGACATTATTACTGGAACTGCTATGGTATTAATTACTAAAAAACATAATAAGGTTAAAATATTTAAAAATATTTGCTGCTGTGTTTTTTTTTTCTTTTTTTATTTTAAATTAAGGTATGTTAACATGTAAACTCTCCCATATATGAATTTGAAAAATAGGGGAAATTTGACTCAAAAAAGCAGTCATAAATTTAATCTTTTTATTGGAATCCTATTTCAAAATTCCTTAACCCAAGTAAATTTTTAATTGTGGTGTTAAGATCGACTCTTCAAGTTAAACAGTAGAGAAAAGAGCAAGTACCATGTTTCACCTAAAGGTGGGAGAAATGGCAGAAGTCTTGAGGAATAAGTTCAAGGTGGTTTCAATCCCATAAAAAAATAACAAAGCAAATACCATTTAAAAAAAAGAAGGTACTTTGTTTTCTTTCTCTGGGATTACCTTTAAGTGCCATTATTAAACTAAGTGCCCAACCTATGATGTGGGCATAGTGCGAGATCGGTCGCAAAAGCTGAAGAGTTGAAAAAATTAGGATTGGGAGCATTGCCATTGGCTGTATTGATACTATCATATTATTTTCTCCTGAGCCTTTTATATACTCATGTGCATGGGTCTGTCATCCCTGTTTTGACAGATTCTTTTATAAACTATTTTCGTTTATCAAAAAATGAATCTGATTTTACAAGGACTTTTTTGATATTGTTATTATGAACTTTTGGTTTTAAGATATACTTGGTTTGGCTAGTAAAAATTTAAAGAAACATTTGTACCAAGAATAATGTGTTTGAAAGAAAGTTGTACGAGTGATATAGGATGTGTTTATTACAGCTTCAAATTCAATTGTATACGACAATATAAAAAAAAATAGAAAATGAGTGTTTTTTGTCGTGGTGGTGATTTTAGTCTTTACTCTCGTGTCTTTTTTTGCAATTCCTTCTTAAGGTCATTTTGAATTGATTTTACACAAGGATCAATGTTTTGTGCTCTGTATCAAAATTCAAAGACCACTATGAATGACTTTGACAATGTGCAACGTTCACAATACACGATTTTTACGATGCAACAGTCAGCTATGAATTTGTACTAAATGTGCCGGATTGGGGCCTCAGTGTGTGATTAGATCAGTTGGTTACTACCTGTGTCCTCAAAAGGATGTCTAAGAGTACAATGGGCTGACAAATTTAAGGTTGGCAAATTAGAGGAGAGAGAATAAAACTATTCCAATAATATTTGAACCCACACAAATAGCGTAATTAACTTGAGGGTGGAATTTTCTTACGGGGAGTTAAATAATTATGCATGTCATATTTCACATTTTAGTTTGTGTACTTTAGATTTCTTTTTTAGGACAAAATCTTAGTGTATTTTTGGACATGCTTTTGAGGATGGAGTATCAAGTCAAATGACCTTGTAATAAAGATGGTCCATGTAATCTGTAGAAAATAGGAACCTGATTTTGGGATAATGATTTCTTGATTCATTCTTCTCAATTACATTGGTTTATATACACAAGTATCCTAATTTACAGTTATGATAATTTCTAAATTACAGTAATGTGTACACGCTAATTATGGAAAGAACTACAATCATGGGAACCATATCTTCTAACACTCCCCCTCAAGTTGGTATATAAATGTCCCACATACCCAACTTGAAACATATTGGATGAAACATCTTACTACTAAGACCCTTAGTTAAAATATCAGCAAGTTGATGTTCTGTTTTGACTAAAGGTAAGCAAATAAGACCACTAGTTAACTTTTCTTTAATGAAGTGCATGTCAATCTCAATATGCTTCGTTCTATCGTGTTGTACCGGGTCGTTTGTAATACTAATGGTTGTCTTATTATCACAAAATAATTGCATTAGGCCTATTAGTTGTAACACTCAAATCTTCTAGCAAAGTTCGAAGCCACATTAGTTCACATATATCCAAAGTAATAGCTCGATATTGTGCCTCAGCACTGGATCTTGCCATCATGAATTGTTTCTTATTGCGCCAAGTAACAAGATTACCTCCAACAAATGAACAGTACTCAGATGTAGAACAACGATCCTCTATAGAGCCAGCCCAATCTAAGTCAGAGAACGCTTCAACTCTCATATGACCATGTGATACGAACAATAAACCTTTCCCGGGAGCAAACTTAAGATACCTCAGAATTCTGTAGACAACTTCAATGTGACAATGTCGAGGATCATGCATATACTCACTAACTACTCCCACAACATAAGATATATATCAATCGTCCCACCAAACGTTGATATCTTTCTTTATCAATCGTAGGTCTTGTTCCACCTACCAAATGATGATCAACTTCAATAGGAAAATCAGCAGACTTACATCCCAACATGTTAATTTCTGTTAGAAGATCAACTACATATTTCCTTTGAGATAGAAAAATCCCACTAGAAGATCTCGCAACTTCAATACCAAGGAAATATTTCAAAGGACCAAGATCATTAATTTCAAACTCTTTAGCCAGTCTTGCTTTAAGATTAACTATCTCTTCTCTATTATCCATTGTCACCACAATGTCATCAACATAAACAATAAGAATGGTAGTCTTGCCTTTTATTTGCCTGACAAACAGAGTATGATATGCTCGAATTTGTTTGTACCGAAATCTTATCATTCATTGCATTGTAGAATATACCAAATTAGGCCCTAGGAGATTACTTCAGACCATACAGAGCCTTTCACAGCTTACAAACCTAATCCTTGGTTGCAGATGAAGAAAAACCAAGAGGTATTTTCATGTACACTTCTTTCTCCAAGTCACCATGAAATAACATTTTTTATATCCAGTTGCTTAAGATCCCAACCAAAGTTTGTTGCAGATGAGATTATGGTACGAACAGAATTCATCTTCGCCACATGAGCAAATGTTTCCTGATAATTAATCCCATGGGTTTGAGTATACCGTTTTACAACTAATCTGGCTTTGAATTGCTCAACTGTCCTATTCGGCTTCTGTTTGACTGTATATACCCATTTGCAACCAACTGATTTTTTTCCATAAGGAAGAGTAACTAGTTTTCATGTATCATTCTTCTTCAGGGCATTTATCTCTTTTATCATAGCCTGTTTCCAGTTCTCATCGCTAATTGCCTCTCGCCATCCATGAGGAATAAATATCGATGACAAGGAAGAAACAAATGAATGGTAAGACGCAGATAATTTATTATAGGCTAAGAAATTAGAGATAGGATGTTGAGTACAAAATCTAACCCCTAACCCCTTTTCTAAGAGCAATAGGAAGTTCTGTATCATCAGAAGAACAAGTAAATTTAGAATTCTCACCATTAACATTATCAGGACTAGGCTCTGAGCAGGGTTGGTGCAGAAATGGTGACCTTCCGTCTAGCATATGATTTCTCCTGTCTAGATTCATCCGAGACACCAACAACAGGAACAGGAGAAGGATAAGATGGTATAGTACTACTTGTAATACCAGCCTCAGGAGGAAGTTTCTCTTCATCAATAACATCCTCCCCTGAGGAGAAGGCCAGGGAGAATAAAAAGATTTCAATTCCCAAAAAGTTACATCCCGAGTGACATACTTTGTGTGAAGGAGAATGATAACATTTATAACCATTTTGGGTTGTAGAATACCTAATGAAAATACACTTAAGAACCCTGGGAACCACGTTCACGACCGCTACCAAACCGACCTCCATGCCCTTTAGGACGTCCATGAAGCTTAAAACACCGATCTCTGGTATAGTTTTTCCCCACAGTAGTCACATTCGCGGGACTCCTTCTCAACAGGCTTAGGATACGAATCAACCATAGTTGATTGGTCAACAGGATTTAAAATTAGAACCATCACCCAACGTCTCCTTTCCTCTTGCTGGACTCTAGCATGAGCCTCTCGCAGTGATGGAAATGGTGTCTGACCAATTAACTGTGCTCGAATTTGATCATAATCTATTTTCAAACCAGCCAAGAAATCAATAACTCTATCTTCACTAACAAACTTTTGGTAAGTTGTTGTATCTTCCGTATATTTGGTTGAAAAAACTCTGTATCAAGCTCTTGCCAAAGTGTATTAATCTCTGCAAAATACTAAGCCACGATCTTCTCCCCTTGACCCAACTCATGGATTCTTTTATGACATAGGATTCTTTTACAAATGTCATAGGCTTTAGACATATCACCAGAAACAGAGAAAGTTTGAGAGATAGCCTCCCACAGTTCATAGGTAGTGTTTAAGAACATGTAACTACTCCACATGCTAGGTTCCATCGAATTAAAGATCCATGTCTTTACCATGGAATTATCAGATTTTCACTCTTCTCGAGTCATACCCGTTTTTTCAGGCATAGTAGTTGTTCCATTGATGAAGTGTTGCATACGATTGGCCTTAATTGACATGCGACATGCTTGAGACCATGCCAAATAGTTGGTTCCATCCGGTTTAAAGGTGTTGAGAATCAATGTTGAATTTAGAGTATGACTTCTACCAGCTTCTTGTTCCATTCTACTGTTATGAACCTCACTGCTAGCACCACTTTGTTATGCCATATAACAGGTAGATACAATATATACCCAAGGAGAATAAACTTTCCAAAAGATATCACTAATTGCACTAAATCGAACACCACAAAACCACTGAAGATGGCAAGAGGAGGGAGAGACGAACACTTATGGGAAAAACCGCGTCGACAAACAATCGTCAGAGAAGTCACACACGCCGGCTGAATTTGGCGCGTGGCGTCGGCCTGCAGCGCATGTGGTGGCACGTGGAAGCGCATGTGGCAGGGGGTCAGAGGTTAGAAACTCCTATGGTGGTCGTCTGACATTGGGTAATCCAATTATGGTCTCAATTCCTTCATACAGATTTGTTCAACTAAGTTTCTGAGGAAAAATAAGAAAGGCAACGAGAAGAAACTAAGAAATAAGTTGTTTGTTAATGACCGAGCTTTGCTACCATGTAGAAAATAGTAACCTGATTTTGGGATAATGATTCTTGATTCATTCCTCTCAATTACATTGGTTTATATACACAAGTATCCTAATTTACAGTTATGGTAATTCCTAAATTACAGTTATGTGTACACACTGATTATGAAAAGAACTACAATCATGGGAACCATATCTTCTAACATAATCCATAACTGTAACTGCTGAAAGAGCTTAGAAAGAGGCAGAAATAGAATAACAAAGAAGAAGATAGGAGGAGTTCAGAGAAGGGAAAGAAGAAGAAAATCAGAACAGAAACTAGAAGCGGGAAAGGAGTAGAATGGCAAGTGTGAGAACGGGAGAAAATTATGGGAGATATGAGAAATCAATATCAAAAAAGTTTGATTTACTTGGGTTTTCTGATTTTTTTAAGAGGGCAGCTTGGAACCTTAAGGTGCTATGGCTTTGAGCACATAACTAATTCGCCCATTTGCAGAATAAGAAGTTTGTTTGAGAAATTTGTATATGGTATATGGTGGATGGAAACAAAAAATCTACGTAACTTCTGGTGTGCCAAAATCTATGTAATTTACAAGGAGTGGTGTCAGTTGTGACTTGTGAGGATGTATCAAGGAGAAGTGGTTTAAGGAATCGATGCGGTCTGAAATGGTGACGTTGTGTCTTCGCCTGAGACATAAAATACAGGGAGTTCCATAAAGGAACTGTGATCTGTTGCGTGTCGGGAGATGGGAGGGTGGAGCTCTGAAGCCACCCTAAGGCGGAGTGGGCTGAGGGTGCTGTGTAGTGAACAGAGGTACAACTGCACAAAATACACTTGGCAGGGGTCAGAGGAACAAGAAAGGAATTGGATCAAAAATTCGGAATTCCCAACGGCCTAGTAAGTGATTTGTCTGATTTCTTTTAATAAAAATGCACAACTCATTGGGGAAAAAGTTGAACCAACAACATAAGCCTCCTACACAAAAGAGACTAGTGTATTGTTTAATCTGCTGACTGAAGCACAAAGGATGTGGTCATATAACTATTGTTCTGAATGTAATATTCCATGATTCCAATCTCTAATTATTATAGGTTTTTGTCTAGTTCTTGGTGGTAAGGTCCATATCAACAGCAATCCGTTCTTTTTTTGGTAGTCTGAAATCTCGAGTTCAAACTACTTTTTGGTAATTAACCGTTGCATTTTTTGAACACCTCTGACAATCTGTATCATTTTATTTATAGTTTATGTACTGAATCAAAATAAAGCTAGGTGGTTCTTACACTTTATGTACCAAGCAGATCCCTTTGTAAAATCTGAGGGAAGTAAAAAGAAATATCATTTCTTGGCATTCATCACTTTATATTAAATACCAAGATTGTAACATTTGGGTTATTTTTCATCAATGGGACGCCAGTCGCCAGATGAGGCGCAGCTCTAATAAATCAAATCTTTAAATAACGGTCTTTGGCTGTACTTGAGAATTATCTAGCCAGCTTCACCTTGATCACGTCGAAGTTTCTTCTAACTATGGTTGTATTTTGCAGGCGGCAATCCAAAGAGAGGTTTGCATCAGTTAGTGTGGATACATCGGCGTTCTGGAGGTGTACGCAACCAAGTTCACCATTTGCTCTCTCTCTCTCTACTGTGTTCATTTTGATGTGCATCTTTACCTTGGCGAGGAAGGCTGGCTGTTGTAAACTGTTGCAACATAAACAAAATTTGAAACACTAGAGAACAATGGAAAATTACCTTTAGTGGTATAAGCAATATATATTCCTGTGTTAAAATGTACTGCAAATTTATCTGTGCGCATCTTTGATTTGTCTGCAAGACTGCAACATTCCCTAGAAGTTAATATATTGATTATGTGAAGGTTGCATCAACACCCTCTTTTTTTCTTAATGTTTTTTCCGGGCGTTACCATAAACTGCTTACCAAGTGCTCCCAGAGTGTCTTTAAAAGACTCGCATTTCTCTCTGGTTCTCGAGATCCGCAAGGATAGTATCCAGTCATCTCCGAAGGGACCGTGAGTGTCCTTAAAAGACTCGCATTTCTCTGTGGTTCTTGAGATTCACAAGGTTAGTATCCAGTTATCTTCGGAAGGGATCCACTGCCCCGACACATGGGGATTATTTTTATTTTTTGGTTTTTTTCTGGAAGTTCAAAAAAGACTAAAATATATCAAATTTATAAATTTGTCAATTAGTGGAAAGATGCGAGTGATGACAGAAAACTGGTAGTTCTTTCAAACAGTTAACATACAAAATTAGGGAGATGACTAATAAATCATCTAGCACCTCCTATTTGGTTTTCCGTCCACAGCCGCTTGTCTTTTCTATTTCACAGTTCGTATTACACTAATGCTAATAAGATTAGGTTTTACCTCTTTATTTATTTATGCATGTGATGAACTCCTCTAATTTAAATAGAATTTAATGTCTCACAAATATAAATTAGATTCAATTAGTTTTAAAACCCAAATTATTGTAATCCCTTATTTATTATAGTTCACATAAATTAAATATAATTTGACACAAACATAAAAAAGTCCAATTAAAATATTTAAAATATAAAATTAAATGTCATTTATTTATTTATTGATTATTTTATTTTTTTGGGTATTACATTACCTCTCCCTTAAAAAAGATTACATACTCTTTCAGCGACACTTTTGATTTTAATTTATTCGTTTTGTTCCTCGTTTTGAAATTGGTTATTATTTCCATAATTGTTCCTTCTCAAATTCATGTGATAATTTCGTCTTGATATTGATACTTAGAACTCGTGTTTGTACTCTTGATCTAGTGTATCATGTTTAGTATTAATGTGACGCCACCAAAATAGGTATACATCACTCATTCTGAGTCGTCAAATACATGGTACAGAAACAAATACAACTTCAGTAATACAATTGTCGTGCAAAATACGACAACACATATACCGTGAGTTTGAATACAAATATTGTCTAATATACAGTATACAAACTCAAAAGGAGTCCTCATTATAATTATTGATACACTATTTTACAAAATAGTGAGAACTACTAAAATAACTATCCTGAACCATCACTCCATACCCCGGCTAGTTCTTGTTATGTTCTCACCTCCTGAGAAGAAAAATGGAACAAAAAAAAAAAGGGTGAGCTCAACTAGCATAGTAAGAAATATTATAACTAAGATAATATACAACAAATTATCATTAGTCTTCAACATGGAAAAATCTGATAGAACATAATAGATAACAAGTTTTAGATCAACAACTGCAGCGGAAACAACAATCCATTAGAAGAGTCAAGTAGAGAATGAATTCTACTATCTTCTAAGATTTAAAAGTCCATCATCAATATTTTATCCCTGTAACATCAATCAATATACATCTTGAATCAAATATTCATCTTTGCACTACATGCCAAAGATATTCATTTGTATCACCAGTTGGTCATGTTCATCTCAACACATGTTCATCTTTGCACTACGGGCCAAAGATATTCATCAGTTAATCATTCATCTTTGCACTACAGGCCAAATATATTTAGTAATATCATCATTTAGGACTGAGGATGATGAAAAATATCTTAAAGAAAACGAATCCAGTGACACAAAAGGACAATTATTAGGGATTCTTATTACAGTTTATCCAAGTTTAATAATACTCCATAATAACAAATTGTAAAGAAGGATTCAAAAATAAAGATCAAAACATGGATACAATCAAAGATAGTAACCATAATAGACATCTTGGACAAAAAAGAGAAAATTTTATTTTACGGTGAATAGTGCCGTATTCGTGAATAATGTTGTATACGTGAATAATACTGTAATACCCAGAAAAAAAATAATGATAATAATAAATAACATATGAATTTATTTATCAATTTTTAATATTTTAATTGGACTTTGCATTTTATTTGGGTCAAAGTGGTCATTTAATTTATGTGGGCTAATAAGTATTAATAAGTGATGAATAAATTAAATTAATAAAATTTGGGCCTTAATATTAATTGAACCCAATTAGAAGTTTATTAGAACAAGATCTCTTTATTAATAAGTACTAAACCTAATTTTCATACATTTGAACAAAGTAACTGAAAGAAAAGAGATAGCAGCCGCTGATACACAAAAAATAAAAAGAGGAAGAGATTTAGGCAGCAGTGGTAAAGAGCAGAACACAAAAAGGTAGACTCTCTCTATTAAGGTAATGTCAGTATGTGATCTCATTGCTTTCTTTTTCTCTGATAAACGAATTATGATGAATGAATTATTTTAATATTGATATCTATCACATCAAATGGAAATGGTCATTTACTGAATAAAATATGTAATAAATTGATTTTGTTGGTGTACTTGCGTGAGCAGTGCTTTGGTTGAATAACCCATGTAATATGTACAACAATTATGGTGACCAAGTAAGTTTTTGGAGTGCAGGATCACATGTTCTTATGTTATTTAGAATAGAAAGCTAATTCTTTATATTTGGTCAAATCAGTATATATGTAATCATGTATAAAATAAGTTGAATCTTAATTTGTTCATGTATGTTGATAATAGAAAGCTGATTTTAGAAGTGCCAAGTCAGGCTTGCTGTGACACCCCCAAAATAGGTATACATTACCCATCTTGAGTCGTCAAATACATGGTACAAAATTCAAATACAACTTAATTATACAACAGTCGTAAAAAATACGACAAAACATAATCTAAGAGTTTTAATAAGAATATTGTCATCTAGACAATATCCACACTCAATGGAGTCCTCATTACATTTATTGTCACACTATTTTATAGAATAGTGAAGGCTACAAAAACAACCATCTGGACTGTCAATCCGTTCCTCGACTCGTCCCAGCTATATTCTTATTTCCTAAAGAGAACAGTGAAAGAAAGGGTGAGCTCAACTAGCCTAGTAAGAAATATTATGACTAAGATAATGCAGAATAATTTATCGTTAGCCTTCAACAGTGTTAAACTGATAAAATATAACAACCATCAAGTTTAACTGCAGCGGAACAAGCAATCAATTATAAGAGTCAAGTAGAGAATAAAATCTACTATCTTTTATGATTTAAAAGGTTTTTCATCACTTTTATCGCTGAGACTCGGCTTAATAAATAAACCACATCATCCCTGCACTACGACCAATGATATTCATTAGTATCACGACCACAACTTATCCATGCACTACGGGCCAAGAATATTCACGTATTCATCAATGGTCATGATCATGCCAACAACTGTCCATCAATGCACTACGATCAATGAAGACTTTTACCACATCATTTGTAACATTACGGTCATGATTATACCGAATAATCTCTGGTCATAATCATACCAAGTCCATCTATGCACTATAGGCCACATATGACTTTCAACATATTATAAACATGAGGATGATGACAATGATATAAGAATTCAATAAAACAAGTTCAAGGATAAATTTTTAAAGATTTATAATTTAATTTATCCAGAAATTAATAACGTCCAAATTGTCAACATGATACTGTTTTGTGGAGTAAAATTCAAAAATGCTTAGAAGAATATTTTCATGAAAAGATACTAGATGAAGCGCAAATATCAAGGATATTCCATTAATTTCATAGAGTATAGAATCCAAAACTTTAACCAACTGAGTATAATAGAATATATGAAACCGCAAATGGATTTTTGCCCGCCATGCGGTAATCCACGTAGACGGATCATTTCCACGATTTAATAAGGAATGAATACGAAGGATCATTCACCACCATGCATGCAGTAATCCACATAGATATGTTATTCCAATGAATAATAAAGAATGGAATAATAGAAGAATGGAACCATGAATGCAACGCATGTACGTGATGCAGACGGGATATTCCAATGTAATAATAAAGAATGGAATAACAAAAGAATTCACTAAAGAATGCGATAGGCACGCGATAGATCAGATGTATGAGTTATTCCAATGTAATAATAAAGAATGGAATAACAACCCTACTAGTATTGTAAAGAAAATAACTCTCTTCATGAATATAATAAAGAAATAATAATACCCCTTACCTTAGAAAAAGCGAATAATCTTTGGAATAGTGAGGTGTGAGACTTTCTTCTTCTTTCTCTCTATAATTTCTCTCTATAATAATTGTTCTTGTGAGATTTAGCGAATTGGTGAGAATGAAAGAAGAATGAGCTTCTATTTATAGGAAAATATAGTTTTGATAATTGCACGTTTTGGGGCTCAAAATATTACAGTATAATACCTTCCTCTTTTTCTTTATTTTTAATTTAGTCCTGCAAGTATTATCAAACTTGCACCACCTCCCCTAATAGTAAATAATGTGAATTAATAGTTCATTCATGTGATTTAATAGTATAATCATGTGAAAAAACTAATTACAGTATAGTACCTTCATCTATACCTCTATTTTTAATTTAGTCATGCAAGTATTATCAATCTTGCACCACCTCCCCTAATAGTACATGAATGTGAATCAATAGTACACACATGCGAACAAATAGTTATAAGCATGCGAAATAATAGAAATTAATTGCTCATTTATCCGATTAATTACCCGATTGGTTAATATAACCTCCAGACATCAATTATTATCGAAATAAATGTCGATTTCCACTAACACTAATAATCCCAACACAATGGAACTATCAATTTCATCTTTAATCAACACGAACTTATTCATCATTAATATTATAACTCACAATATTTAACAACCAGGTCGTTCCCAGGAAAGAGAGGGCTTTCCAATAATGATTTCTCCTTATTGGCGCGCAATTAAGTGACTAAATCTCTCCTTGACAGAACTTCTAGACATTGTCAATATTGCAAATAATAATATGAATAACTTTGTCGTCTTAATTATTGATTTAATAATAATAAATATTATGCAGATGATACTGTGACAATAATTGAATCAATAATATGAGAGATATGATGCAACAATTCATTGTAGCAATAATTGAGTATAAGCGAGTGACTTCTCACGTAAGCATCAATAATCAATACCTGGTGTGCTACTATGCAACCACCATGCCAGACATCGTACTTTTAACACCGGTTATTTCAACATTAACGGTAAAACTTTCGCCGTTATTTTCATAAAGAGATAATTCTGTCGTTTTCTAACAACGACAATACTTCTGTTGTGGGGTCCACTAATGATTGTGCCGTCGTACGAATATTTCCTATTAAAACGAATATTCCCCGGCCAATCGAATATTATATAACCACTTGCTTACTTTGCAAAATTTGTAAATATTACCCACAACTATAACATTATATCAAATCCACACCGTAATGTTCAAAAATATATTTCAAGAAAATTATTCTTTATTCATAAAAGTTGGGGTCTTACAACCTCCCATTCTTATGAAATTTCGTCCTCGAAATTAGGGTACGTACCTGGTATATCAAAGAGGTGAGGATATCTTGACTTCACCTCAGATTCTAACTCCAGGTCATTTCCTCAACATCGTGGTTTCTCCACAAAACTTTGACTTGAGGTATAACTTTAGAGCGTAAAATATGATCCTTCTTATCCAAGATTTTAACAAGTACCTCTTCATACGTTAAATCTTCCGCTATCTCGTCCGGTTCTAATTCAATAATGTGGTTCAGGTCTTTCACATATTTACGTAACATAAATATGTGAAAAACGTTATGAACACGAGACATACTTGGCGGTAAGGCGAGTCTATAGGCCACAGTTCCTATTCGATCGAGGATTAAAAATGGGCCAATGAATCAAGGATTAAGCTTTCCTCTCTTTCCAAATCTCGTAACTCTTTTCCATGGAGCAACACGTAACAACACATGATCTCCAATATTGAATTCCACATCCTTTCGATGAAGATCAACATAACTCTTTTGTTGATCTTGTGAGGTTTTTATACGTTATCGGATCATTTGAATCTTTTCCGTAGTCATACGTACCAAATCCGGTCCCAACAACGTTGCTTCACCCACCTCATCCCAGCATACTGGAGAACGACACTTTCTTCCATACAACGCCTCAAATGGAGCCATGCCAATACTTGCTTGATAACTGTTGTTGTAGGAAAACTCCACCAATGGTAAGAACTTGTCCCAACTTCCTTTGAAGTCAAGGACACAGAGTCTTAATAAATCTTCAAGAGTTTGAATAGTCCTCTCCGACTGCCCGTCCGTTTGAGGATGATATGCCGAACTAAATCGTAAATCCGCTCCCATAACTTTTTTCAAACTAACCCAAAATCTTAAAGTGAATCTTAGGTCTCGATCAGAAACTATGGATACTGGCATACCATGCACTCTTACAATCTCATTTATGTACATACGAACAAGACGTTCAAGTGTATAAGTTTCTCATATCTGTAAGAAATGAGCAGACTTGGTCAATCTATCAACTATGACCCAAATCGCATCTATGCCTTGAGAAACCTTAGGAAGACCGGTAACGAAATCCATGTTAATGTGCTCCCACTTCCATTCTGGAATTTTAAGTTGTTGCAATGGACCTTTTGGCACTTGATGCTCCGCCTTGACTCGTTGACAAGTTAGACACCATGAGATAAACCCCGCTATCTCTCTCTTCATATTGCTCCACCAAAATGTATGTTGAAGATCACGATACATTTTAGTACTCCCAGGATGGATTGCAAATGGTGTGTTGTGCGCCTCCATCATGATTTTATACTTTAAATTAGAATCGTTAGGAACACAAAGTCTAGAGTTGACTCGAAGTATTCCTTCTTCATCGATTCTTGCTTACGAAATAGCACCTTCTTGCACTTTCTTCCTCATATGTGTCATCTCCAGGTCTGTAGCTTGAGCAGCTTTAACTTTATCGATTAAAGTCGGTTCTACTCGTATATTCGACATCATCACATGGGTCCCTGGAGTCTTTAACTCTATCTCCATCCTTTGTAAGTCATATAAAATGGGTCTTTGTGTTGACAATAATGCACTCGTACCCGCATATGATCTTCTACTCAATGCATTAGCTACTACGTTCGCTTTTCCAGGATGGTATTGAATGGTATGATCGTAGTTTTTTAATAGCTCAAGCCATCGTCGTTGTCGCGTGTCGAGTTCCTTTTGAGTGAAGAAATATTTTAGGCTTTTATGATCCATATAGATCTCCACCTTCTCTCCATACAGGTAATGCCTCCAAATCTTAAGCTTAAAAAAACAATAAATGCTAACTCTAGATCATGAGTAGGATAATTCCTCTCATATTCTTTGAGTTATCGTGAGGCATAGGCTATGACTTTCCAATGTTGCATGAGAACACATCCTAACCCTTTGTCGGAAGCATCACTGTAGATGACAAATCCCTCCGAGCCAGATGGTATTGTCAGAACAGGTGTTGAAATAAGTCTCCTCTTGAGTTCTTGAAAACTCTTCTCACATTCCTCGCTCCAACCGAATTTTGTATCTTTTCGAGTCAGCTGAGTTAATGGAGTAGCGATTCAAGAAAACCCTTCTACGAATCTCCGATAATAACCAGCTAAGCCGAGAAAGCTACGTACTTTGGTCACTGATTTAGGTTGCTCCCAGCTTTGAATTGCTTCAATCTTTGCCGGGTCAACAGATATCCCATGATTTGATATCACGTGCCCAAGGAATGCAACTTCCTCAAGCCAAAACTCGCATTTCTTCAACTTGTCATATTTCTTATTTTCACTAAGCTTTTGGAGTATCAGCCTCAAGTGTTGCTCATGGTCTTCACGGATTTTGGAGTATATGAGGATGTCATCAATAAAGACGACCACAAAGTAATCTAAATATTCCTTGAATACTCGGTTCATCATATCCATGAAGGCAGCAGGAGCATTAGTCAATCCAAAAGACATGACTAAGAATTCATAATGCCTGCATCGAAGTTCGAAAGCGATCTTTGGAATGTCATCGCGGATTTTAATCTTCAACGATGATATCCGGAACAAAGATCAATCTTTGAAAAGAATTTGGCTCCTTGCAACTGGTCAAAACAGTCATCAATGCAAGGCAACGGGTACCTATTTTTGATGGTGACATGATTCAACTCCCGATAATCAATACAAAGTCGCATACTTCCATCTTTCTTCTTCACGAATAGAATAGGAGCACCCCAAGGAGATGTATTAGGACGAATGAAACCGATGTCTAACAATTTCTCAGTAGTTGGGTTTTTAACTCTCAAGTTCAATAGAGCTATTCGATATGGGGCTTTGGAAATGGGTTTTTGTCTTGGGTTCAAGGTCGATACCAAACTCGATTTCACGCTCCCGGGGTAGGCCAGAAGTTCTTTGGGAATACGTCAGAAATTTATTAACAATAGAAATATCATTCAAATCGACGTATTTTTGTTTAAATCGTGATATGAGCTAAGAAAGCTTGACATCCGTTTTTAATAAACGAATAGCTTTATGGCTTGAGAGATGACCGTGATTGATTTTAATGGTTTGGTCGCTTGAATTGGTAAAATAGGTTGATTAAGAATATGAAAGCTAACAACCTTACGAAAATAATCAATTTTAGCATGATGAGTAGTTAACCGATCAATCCCTAGAATCACGTCAAATGCAACTATTTTTAAGGAGATAAGATCGACAGGTAACGTGCGGTTACCGATTTGAATCAAACAAGACTTATAAACAGTGGATGTAATGAAGGTTTCTCTCAACAGAGTTTCAACCGATAAGTCAAAGTCAAATTTCTCTGGAGTCAAATTTAAACGTTGAGCGCAAGAAGGAGAAATAAAAGAATGGGTAGAACCGGTATCAAATAAGGTATAGACTTCGCTAGAGTTTATGATTAGTTTACCCGTGATCACCTCGTTCGGATTCCTCGCTTTTTGGGAGGTTGCGACAAATGCTCTCCCTTGAACTACCGATTTTTGACTTTCAGACGGACCTTTAATGCCTCCATCCCAGCTGGACTTGACTTTGATGCATGACAAAAATCGGCAAGGTGACCTTCTCTTCCACAATTGTAACACGTTTTGATCTTTGCATCACGCACAGATTTGGACTGATGTGTCCCTCCCCTCCGCATTTGAAGCATATGATAAGTGGTCGTTCTCCTTCCTTAACAATGGGTGTTGGTGCTGACGTCTTTCCATCATTGTTGAATCTCCTCTTCTTGAAATGTCCATTCTTATTATCTTGGCCATGATTACCACCGAAGTGGTTACCACCGAAGTGGTTACCATCGAAGTGGTTACCATTTCTGGCATGTTGATTCCCTCCACGTTTGTTGTCACCGCTTCTATGACTACTACCACTGGTATTATTATTTTGTTTTACCCCTTTTCTTGGTTGGGTTGACTCGTTATCGCGCTCCAATAACTGAGCCATATTTACAACATCTGAATACAAACATAGTTTATAAGAAATTAGATATTGACGTATCTCGGGTTTCAAACCTCTTAGAAACATCCGCGTCATTCTCTCCTCATTATCAACCAAGTGAGATGCAAACCGGGACAACTCGCCAAACTTTGCTTCGTACTGTGACATGATCATATTGTTCTGCTCCAACTTGATGAACTTTACCTCTTTCATGTGACGAATACTTTCGGGAAAGTACTTGTTGTTGAATAGTTCTTGGAACTTCTCCCAAGACATCTTGATCTGGCAAGTTGAGTACGCTTTTACCGATTCCCACCAGTAATCCGCCTCTCCTCGCAACATAAAGGTGGCAAAAGGAACCTTTTGCTCCTCGGAGCATCCCAAGACATCAAATATCTTGGTGATCTCGCTTTATCCACGCTCCGCCTTAAGTGGTTTTGGCTCTCCAATAAAACCGGTGGTCCCAGCTCCTTGAAGCATTTTAGCGGTGATCGTCCGAGAGTTTCCGGTGTTTCCACCTACATTTTGGACAAAGCCGCTCTCACCGATGTTGCATGAATTCAGATAAAGCCTCTGAACATTCCATCGTTCATCATTTGGTCAGTGTTGTTGTTTGCATGAGGATTGTCGCCTTTCGGATGCACATTATCCTGATTATTGATCTGTGGAGACTCAACGGTCTCCTGTGCTCCAGTGTTATTCTTAACATTCTCGGATGTCATTTTTAAATATTGCCACAAAACAAAGTTTAATTGACATGTAACATATTATCCCTATACTCTGACAAACCAATTAAATACCAAATAAACTTAGGTAGGTCATACTAGCGAAGGAATTTTCCGTCTCTCCCCTCCAAGTTCTAGTCTCACATCTTAGTCAGGGATCATATCCCTAAGCTTTGATACCAACTATGACGCCCCCAAAATAAGTATACATCACCCATCTTTAGTCGCCAAATACAGGGTACAAAATTCAAATACAACTTAATTATACAACAGTTGTGTAAAATACGACAAAACATAATCTAAGAGTTTTAATAAGAATATTGTCATCTAGACAATATCCACACTCAATGGAGTCCTCATTACATTTATTATCACACTATTTTATAGAATAGTGAGGACTATTAAAACAACCATCTGGACAGTCATTCCGTTCCCCGACTCGTCCCAGCTATATTCTCATTTCCTGAAGAGAACAGTGAAAGAAAGGGTGAGTTCAACTAGCCCAGTAAGAAATATTATGACTAAGATAATGCAGGATAATTTATCGTTAGCCTTCAACAGTGTTAAACTGATAAAATATAACAACCATCAAGTTTAATCTGCAAATGAACAAGCAATCCATTATAAGAGTCAAGTAGAGAATAAAATCTACTATCTTCTATGATTTAAAAGGTTTTTCATCACTTTTATCGCTGAGACTTTGCTTAATAAATAAACCACATCATCCCTGCACTACGGCCAAGGATATTCATAGTATCACGACCACAACTTATTCAGGCACTACGGGCCAAGGATATTCGTGTATTCATCAATGGTCATGATCATGCCAACAACTGTCCATCAATGCACTACGACCAATGAGGACTTTTACCACATCATTTGTAATATTACGGTCATGATTATATCGAATAATCCCTGGTCATAATCATACCAAATCCATCTATGCACTACAGGCCACAAATGACTTTCAACATATTATAAACATGAGGATGATGACAATGATATAAGAATTTAATAAAATAAGTTCAAGGATAAATTTCTAAAGATTTATAATTTAATTTATCCAGAAATCAATAACGTCCAAATTGTCAACATGATACTGTTTTATGGAGTAAAATTCAAGAATGCTCAGAAGAATATTTCCATGAAAAGATACTAGATGAAACGTAAATATCAAGGATATTCCACTAATTTCATGGAGTATAGAAGCAAAAATTTTAACCAACTAAGTATAATAGAATATATGAAACCGCAAATGGATTTTTGCCCCCCATACGGTAATCCACGTAGACAGATCATTTCCACGATTTAATAAGGAATGAATAAGAAGGATCATTCACCATGCATGCGGTAATCCACATAGACAGATTATTCCAACAAAATATTAAAAAATAGAACCATGTCATGCGTAACCCACACATACAGGATATTCCAACAGAATAATAAAGAATTGAACCAGGTCATGCGTAATCCGTACAGACATGATATTCCACAAGAATAATAAAGAATGGAATAACAATAGAATTCACCAGGCATGCGATAGATAGCACAGACACGTTATTCCAACAGAATAATAAAGAATGGAATAACAAAAGAATTCACCAGGCATGTGATAGACCGCACATACAGGTTATTCCAATAGAATAATAAAGAATGGAATAACAACCCTTACGAGTATTGAAAGAAAATAACTCTCTTCATGAATACGAAAGAAATAATACCCCTTACCTTAGAAGAAACTGGATACTGGAATAGTGAGGTAGCAGACTTCTCTTCTTCTTTCTCTCTATAATTTCTCTCTATAATAATTGCTCTTGTGAGACTTAGTGAATTGGTGAAAATGAAAGAAGAATGAGCTTCTATTTATAGGAAAATATAGTTTCGATAATTGCACATTTTAGGGCTCAAAATATTACAGTATAATACCTTCCTCTTTTTCTTCATTTTTAATTTTGTCCTGCAAGTATTATCAAACTTTCACCACCTCCCCTAATAGTAAATAATGTGAATCAATAGTTCATTCATGTGACTTAATAGTATAATCATGTGAAAAAACTAATTACATTATAATACCTTCATCTATACCTCCATTTTTAATTTAGTCATGCAAATATTATCAATCTTGCACCACCTCCCCTAATAGTATATGAATGCGAATCAATACTACACACATGTGAACAAATAGTTATAAGCATGTGAAATAATAACAATTAATTGCTCATTTATCCGATTAATTACCCGATTGGTCAATATAACCTCCAGACATCAATTATTATCGAAATAAATGTCAATTTCCACTAACACTAATAATCCCAACACAATGGAACTATCAATTTAATCTTTAATCAACACGAACTTATTCATCATTAATATTATAACTCACAATATTTAACAACCAGGTCGTTCCCGTGAAAGAGGGGCTTTCGATAATGATTTCTCCTTATTCGCACGCAATTAGGTGACCAAACCTCTCCTCGATGTAACTTCTAGACATTGTCAATATTGCAAATAATAATATGAATAACTTTGTCGTCTCAATTATTGATTTAATAATAATAAATATTATGCAGAGATGATCTTGTGACAATAATTGAATCAATAATATGAGAGATATGATGCAATAATTATCGTAGCAATAATTGAGTATAAGCGAGTGACTTCTCACGTAAGCATCAATAATCAATACCGTGTGCTACTATGCAACCACGCCAGACATTCGCATTACTTTTACTACCGGGTAGTTCAACAGCGGTTTAACGGTAACACTTTCGCCGTTATTTTTATAAAAAGATAATTCTGTCGTTTTCTAACTACGACAATACTTCCGTTGTGGGGTCCACCAATGATTGTGCCGTCGTATAAATATTTCCTGTTAAAACGAATATTCCCTGACCAATCAAATATTATATAACCACTTGCTTACTTTGCAAAATTTGTAAATATTACCCACAACTATAACATTATATCAAATCCACACCGTAATATTAAAAAAATATATTTCGAGAAAATTATTCTTTATTCATAAAAGTTGGGGTCTTACAACCTCCCATTCTTATGAAATTTCGTCCTCGAAATTATGGCACGTACCTGGTATATCGAAGAGGTGAGGCTATCTTGACTTCATCTCAGATTCTAACTCCCAGGTCATTGACTTGAGGTATAACTTTAGAGCGTAGAATATGATCCTTCTTATCCAAGATTTTAACAGGTACCTCTTCAATATAGTTTTCCATTAAATTCTTGCTACATAATATAGTCTTCCATTAAATTCTTGCTACATATATTTTATAATATGGTGGTTAAAAAGTTAGAAATCAGTAAGTTAATAAACTTAGCATCAAGAGGTTCAACCGAATTAATAAAGAATGAATCTATATTATATTATATATATTATTTTTGGAACAGAAGTTAGTATGAATCTTGGTGTACTTTGTATATAACGAACATGAAGCTCATATTATTTTATAATAGTAATATTAATAATAATATTAATAGTAATAACAAATCGTGGGAAAAGGGAAATTATTAATTATGAATTTAATATATTGTTATTAATTTATTTATGTTAATTTGTGTAATTAGCTCGACGAAAAAGAAACTTAACGAGTTATATTTGAAATATAAATTGTGGAGTATTAATAATTGATATAAAGCGATGATTAAAGGCATATTAAATAGATTATGAATTATTTTGGAATTATTAGTTTGAATTATTTTTAATTTGAGGCAAATATGTTTAGGTTGTGAATAACGTTTCGTATTTGATATCGTTTGCATTTGAGGGTAAGATTTTGTGGAGTGTGCTATAAATGGTTTGGAAGTATCAGGTACAGATTCCGTACTCTTTCAGCGATATTCTTGTTAAATTTGATTTGTTCGTTTTGCCCCTTATTTCAAATTTCGTTATTCTTTCACACAATTGTTCTTGTGAAATTAATATATTTGTTTCATTTTGGAGTTGAAACATTGGACTCGTACTTGTACTCTTTGAAGTAGGATATTATGTTCAGTATTTATTTTTGATAACTGTAGAGCGGTACATGTTGCTACCTTCTTTTTGAGACCTTGTGACTATAATTTGATTTGGTTCAACATTACATATAAAACCCTTTTATTGGTATTATGTCACATGTGTTGTGACATGGTATTTTTGTTAGAATATACTGTAGGGTATATACCTGAGTTATAACCACCTGTGGGGGTACCACATGCATGTCGTCTTGGAACGAGAGACATGACACTTTTCGTGGTGGTGTGATTAGTCCATGGCGTCTCTGTTTGGGCTCCGGAGGAAGTGGGCCATTTGGTGTTTTGTTGTGGGTGGCGTATGGTAGTTTTCTGTTCGGCGGATTTTTGATGTTGTGCCAAACACACTTATCCGTATTGTATACATTTGGATTCGCGGTCCAATGTGTGATTTGCCTGTGTGGCATTATTTTGGTTGCCTATGTGGCATTATTTTGACTTGCCTGTGTGGCATTGTTTTGACTTGCCTGGGTGGAAATATATATTTCTGAGCTCATTCGGTATGAAATAACACTCAACCATTTGATTCAGCCGATTATTTCATTGTATTAGTTTTGTTTGTTTCTGTCAGTTCAATTTATTGAGTTAGTTACATCAGTTCATTATTTCCTTATTCTTCTATTGGTTTCGTCAATTATGTTGATTCAGATATATTCCATTCATATCTTTGGAGATTATATTTTTGTCGGTATATACACTTGAGGTTTTGTTCAGTATCTTGTCTCAGTTGATTTCGTATATCAATTGTATATCTGTATCCGTACTGGGCAATTGGCTGATGCTGTGTTTTTCTTCCAGCAGGTTTGCAGGGGTGATTCAGGGCTAGTGTGATGAGAGTGTTACCTTTGACCATCTAGGTTGTTTCGATTTTTGGTTTTTATTATTTTGACTCTAGTTGGAGAATTATAATTAGTACTTCATTGATGGATATCATTATTAATATTTTAAAGTTATCAGTGCTCTGTTTACTTATTTTTAGGTTTGTTATGCTTTGCACATGACCTCCCTTTCCTTTCGGGAAGGGGGTGTTACATAGATGTTATCAGAGCTTAGGTTCTTTCTTATAGAAAACCTATCTAGGTTTGATCTGTGAGTTATGGGTAAACCATTGGGTAGACGTAGAAGTTTGATTCGATTTTGTTCTTTGTTTGGTTGGTCTCTATTTTGACCAAATGTCTATCTCTTTTCGATTTGTAGTTGATTTGAGGACAGTGGAATAATTTGTTAAAGTGATTGAGCAATGATATTTGTTAAGAATTGTGATTTAATCATTGAGGTGAATAAAGTTATACTTTGTGCAGATAAGAAATGATCTTATATAAGATGAGATTATGATGTGAGTATTTGTATCGACGAGAATTTGATTTTGGAAAAATTATTTGTTAGAGTTGTTTTTTGTGACAATCATTATGATCGTTGAATTGAGGATTTGATTTTAGTTAGGTTTTGATTTATGTTAAGCTTGTGGATAATTGGAGATTTGTGTAATGATGGGATACTATGATAAAATGAAAGTTATTATGTATAAAGGATCTTTTGTAAATTTAAGTTGTAGATATTTGAGGTAATTAGATTAATCATTTGAGGCTAATGATCAAAATTTTTGACTATTTTCTAGGAAGATATTGGAGTTATATGATATGAAATTTCTTTGTTATCATGAGGAGATTTTGGAATTTGTTGGGTTAAGGTTTGCACTAAGAGAAGGATTAATTTATTAAATGATTAGATAATAAGTAATGATTTAAGAGATTTTGAATAGTTGTAGCTTGCTTATGTAGATGATAGAATATGTGAATTAGAGTTTGATAGGGTGATAAAGAGATCTTAGTAGTATATTTTTGGTATAATAATATTTGAGAACTAGTTTAATTTGAGGTTATGATATTTTGAAACTATTGAGTTCTTAGGGTGAGTTGGTGTTATAATTTGTAAAGTTGTTCTGTTTATCCGATGTCATTGATGTTTTTGCATGAATTTATGTAAAATAAATATATATATAAAAAATTGAAAATAATTTGTTAAATATTTGTCATGTGTGGAACATAAACATTTTACGAATTAAAGATAATTTTAAATATTTTGGGTAATCGAATCGTATTTAGATGGAAAAAAATAATAATAATGTGTTTTCGAATTATGTTCCGAAGATTATGTACGTTTGCAAGAATGAAACTCAAGGCTATTAACGGGAGGGCCGCACCAACAGTTAATCATGTGATTTAACGTGAATAACCGTACCGAGGCTTGACACGATAGCTGACGAATCTTTTACAAGTTCATGGATAATTGCGTGGAACGATGGACTTACTAGACTTGATCATTACAAATGGCGGCGCTACATCTTAATTAAAATTTATGAATACTCTTGTAATTTAAATAAAAAATAAAATAAAACTTTATGTAACTTATTTGAATTCCGAGGACGGAATTATTTTTTTAGGAGGGAAAAATGTAATAATCTGAATTTTGTTATTATTAAATATTAATTTTATTTTTCCTAAAATTATTCGGAGCGAGAAGCTACTTTGAAGATGGAGGAGTCTATTCGAGCGAAGTATCCGCATCTTTTTGATAATTAGGTACGTTCATTCTTTTGATTCCGGGGACGAAATCCTTTTTAAGGGGTAGGTAATGTAATACCCATGAAAAAAAATAATGATAATAATAAATAACATATGAATTTATTTATCAATTTTTAATATTTTAATTGGACTTTGCATTTTATTTGGGTCAAAGTGGTCATTTAATTTATGTGGGCTAATAAGTATTAATAAGTGATGAATAAATTAAATTAATAAAATTTGGGCCTTAATATTAATTGAACCCAATTAGAAGTTTATTAGAACAAGATCTCTTTATTAATAAGTACTAAACCTAATTTTCATACATTTGAACAAAGTGGCGAAAGAAAAGAGAGAAAGAAATTACGATATACAAAAAAATAAAAAGAGGAAGAGATTTAGGCGGCAGTGGTAAAGAGCAGAAAACAAAAAGGTAGACTCTCTCTATTAAGGTAATGTCAGTATGTGATCTCATTGCTTTCTTTTTCTCTGATAAACGAATTATGATGAATGAATTATTTTAATATTGATATCTATCACATCAGATGGAGATGGTCATTTACTGAATAAAATATGTAATAAATTAATTTTGTTGGTGTACTTCCGTGAGTAGTGCTTTGGTTGAATAACCCATATAATATGTACAATAATTATGGTGACCAAGTAAGTTTTTGGAGTGCAGGATCACATGTTCCTATGTTATCTTAGAATAGAAAGCTAATTCTTTATATTTGGTCAAATTAGTATATATGTAATCATGTATAAAATAAGTTGAATCTTAATTTGTTCATGTATGTTGATAATAGAAAGCTGATTTTAGAAGTGCCAAGTCAGGCTTGCTGCTCTAAAAAAATAATAATAAAAAAATAAAAAAAATGAATGATGACTTTTGAATTGTAATTTCGTAAAGGAGAGCATGATCATTCTGGTGCATATTTCAATGGGATAATTAATTATAATATAGTCTTCCATCAAATTCTTGCTACATATATTTTATAATATGGTGGTTAGAAAGTTAGAAATCAGTAAGTTAATAAACTTAGCATCAGAAGGTTCAACCGAATTAATAAAGAATGAATCTATATTATATTATATATATTATTTTTGGAATAGAAGTTAGTATGAATCTTGGTGTACTTTTTGTATATAACTAACATGAAGCTCATATTATTTTATAATAGTAATATTATTAATAATAATAGTAATAAAAAATCATGGAAAAAAGGAAATTAATTTAATATATTGTTATTAATTTATTTATGTTAATTTGTGTAATTAGCTCGGACGAAAGAAACTTAACGAGTTATATTTGGAATATAAAATTTGGAGTATTAATAATTGATATAAAGCGATGATTAAAGGCATATTAAATAGATTATGAATTATTTTGGAATTATTAGTTTGGATTATTTTTAATTTGAGGTGAATATGTTTAGGTTGTGAATAACGTTTCATATTTGATATCGTTGGCATTTGAGGGTAAGATTTTGTGGAGTGTGCTATAAATGGTTTGGAAGTATTAGGTACGGATTCCGTACTCTTTCAACAACATTCTTGTTAAATTTAATTTGTTCGTTTTGCCCCTTATTTCAAATTTCGTTATTCTTTCACATAATTGTTCTTGTGAAATTAATATATTTGTTTCATTTTGGAGTTGAAACATTGGACTCGTACTTGTACTCTTTGAATTAGGATATCATGTTCAATATTTATTTTTGATAATTGTAGAGCGGTACATGTTGCTACCTTCTTTTTGAGACATTGTGACTATAATTTGATTTGGTTCAACATATACATATAGAACCCTTTTGTTGGTATTATGTCACATGTGTTGTGACATGGTATTTTTGTTAGAATATACCGTAGGGTATATACCTGAGTTATAACCACCTGTGGGGGTACCACATGTATGTCGTCTTGGCACGAGAGACATGAAACTTTCTGTGGCGGTGTAATTAGTCTACGACGTCTCTGTTTGGGCTCCGGAGGAAGTGGGCCATTGGTGTTTTGTTGTGGAAGGCGTATGGGTTAACCCTAGTTTTCTGTTATGCGGATTTGTGATGTTGTGTCAAACACACTTATCCGAATTGCATACATTTGGATTCGCAGTCCAATGTGTGATTTGCCCGTGTGGCATTATATTTGTTGCCTATGTGGGTATATTTTGACTTGCCTGTGTGGCATTGTTTTGACTTGCCTGTGTAACAATATATATATTTTTGAGCTCATTCGGTATAAAATAACACTCAACCATATGATTCAGTCTATTATTTTATTGTATTAGTTTTGTTTGTTTCTGTCAGTTCAATTTATTAAGTTAGTTACTTCAGTTCGTTATTTATTTACTCTTCTATTGGTTTCGCCAATTATGTTGATTCAGATATATTCCATTAATATCTTTGGAGATTATATTTTTCTCAGTATATACACTTGAGGTTTTGTTCAGTATCTTGTCTCAATTGATTTCATATATCAATTGTATATCTGTATCCGTACTAGGCAATTGGCTCATGCTGTATTTTTCTTCCGATAAGTTTGCAGGGGTGATTCAGGGCTAGAGTGATGAGAGTGTTACCTTTGACCATCTAGGTTGTTTCGATTTTTGGTTTTTATTATTTTGACTCTAGTTGGAGAATTATAATTAGTACTTCATTAATGGATATCATTATTAATAATTTAAAGTTATCAGTGCTCTGTTTACTTATTTTGAGGTTTGTTGCGCTTTGCACGTGACCTCCCTTTCCTTTTCGGGAAGGGGGTGTTACAAGTACCGTATACGTGAATAGTTAAGCCGACACAAAAAGGTAGAAATTCCACAATAAAATTCATATCAATATTTCGGCATAATGATATTGAAGAAAATAATTTCATTTACGAAAAAAATAACACCCCTTACCTCAAAAGAACAGTATTTCTGACTGGGATATCGGATGTAAAGTCGAAGGAAACTTGCATTGAATAACAACTCTCAAAAGTATCTAAATACTAACAAAATACGCTCGATAATATATATAGAGAGAGAAAACTTGTTTCTGGTGTGATTTTCAATTCTAACCTAAGCACCTATTTATAGAAAAATGCTAGAACGCCAAAGCAGACTAAATAATAAAATAATATTATTTATTTTTCCTCTTTTACGCCATCCTTTTTGGAAAGCCATCAGCCCATCACATTTGAATTTTTTTTCCAGCACATGTTTTCAAAAAAACAAAAGTGGGTCCCACCCATAATTTTAATAAAAATATTTAATTTCCAAAACTTCAATAATTCATAATAAATAGCCCTTTTATCAGAAAAATTCGAATCTCATGTTTATTCCATAGGAAATTAAATTCTCTACAACTTTGTAGCTTTAAGTTTTTCCAAATTCCAAACGAAAAATGCCCAAAATCCACACACGGACGATTTTTAATACCTCAATTCCAACAAAATACTGATAAAACACCCCAACATTAATTCCTTCATTTATAACCACATAAAATAAATATTTTCTTATCATATAAATCAATAATTAATTATTCACTAATAATATTACAGAATCACAATTATGACAAACAGGTCATTCCCAGGAAAGAGGGGACTTTCCGATAAGGAGTTCTCCTTATTGGCGCACAATTAGGTGACCAAACCCCTTTCCTAGACAGAACTTCCTTAGACATTGCCAATAATGCTATCTAACAATATTATTCAAATAATATGAATTATTGATCCGATAATGGAGATCTTTGTGCGTGTGACAATTATTGAAACAACAATAATATAAAATATCAACGTAGCAATTCTTGAATCAATAAAATAAAATATTAAAGCGAATTATCGTAACAATTATGAGAGTAGTGCCTTTCACGTAAGAATTAATAATTCAAAAATACTTGTGTAATCTTGTGTGCTATCTGCAACCACGCCAGACATCGTATTTTAACAACCGTATTCAAGCAATTGTTAATCAGTAACAATTACGCCGCTATTTATAAAAACTCAAACTTGTCGTTTTCTTCATCTGACCATTTTCCGTTATGGGGCCCACAGATGGCTGCGCCGTCGTATGAATATTCCCCGACAATAAGAATATTTCATGACCAAATGAATATTCCCCGACAACAATGAATATTTTATAACCACTTGCTTATTTTGCAAAATTTGTACATTTCACCCATAACCAAAGCATTATATCAAATTAACACCTTATTATTCTAAAAAATAATTAGAGGAAAATTTGATTTTATTTATAAAAAGTTGGGGTCTTACAACCTCCCCTCCTTATGAAATTTCGTCCTCGAAATTGACGTACGTACCATATGTTTCGAAAAGGTGAGGATACCTCGATTTCATTTCTGATTCCAACTCCCAGGTCATTTCTTCAATAGCATGGTTCCTCCACAAAACCTTAACTTGTGGTATAACCTTGGTGCGTAGGACATGCTCTTTCCTATCCAAGATCTTAACAGGTACCTCCTCGTACGTTAAATCTTCGGCTATCTCGTCTGGTTCTAACTCAATAATGTGGTTCGAGTCTTTCACATATTTACGAAGCATAGATATGTGCAAAACATTATGAACACGAGACATGCTTGGAGGTAATGCGAGTCTATAGGCCACATTTTCTATTCGGTCAAGAATCTCAAATGGACCAACAAATCGTGGATTGAGCTTTCCTCTCTTCCCAAATCTTGTATATAACGATCGAGAAATTTATAATTTAATTTAAATATTTATTGAATTAAATAAATATTTTAAATAATTTATTTATTAAGAAAAATAAATAATTGATAATTGTGGTGAATTAATTTAGTAATTAAATTGAATAATGATAATTTTATCAAGGATTTAATTTAAGAAATAATTAAATTAAATCAATTGTTTAATATTTTAGAAAATAATTAAATTAAATGAATTGTTTAATTTAAAGGAAATAATAAATTAAAATAAAGTGATGTTTCTAATTTATTAATTAAAGTAGATATATAATTATTTATTAATTATAAGTATAATTATAATGAGATTATAATTAATTATTATTATAAGTTATTTAAAATAACTAAAGTGTGACAAGTGAAAACTATATAATATAATAATATAAATATAATTTGGTATGTGAAATATATACATAACCAAACAAAGCCTTGTGGCTTTTGGTTAATGTAATCGCTTAAAGACGCTTGGCTTAATAAACTTATAATCACGATTATCGGTGTTTAAGCGCTCGATTTTCTTATTTCACCATATTTTGGCTAAGGAGAATAATGAGAGGTTTTAGAGAGAAAATACGATGGGAAATTGAGAGAATTGGAGAGGACTTGTGAGATTTGGCTACAATTAGCAAGGTTTACAAGCTAAGTGAAGGTATTCTTCTAAACCTTAGGATTATATATATATATATATATATATATATATACGAAGTTTACTAACATAATTTGTAAACTCTCTGTGAATTTTAGTTTCAGAAATTGTTGTTATGTAAAATATGTGTATGATGATTATATATAGTTATGATGTTTGAGTTTGTATGAAAAAAGAAATGAGATGCTAATTAATGTTAATTAAAAAAGGAAGAAAAGTATGACAGTGTATATTTTTCCATATGGCTTGTGAATAACACCAATTTTACTTGCCAATTTGTATGCTAAACTGAAAATTGAGTCTTGTTTGTGCTAGCTTATTAAGAAACGAGCATAACGTAATTTGAATTAAGTGTTTTGGCCAAGTTTTGAGATGTCAGTGATGATTTTTGTGTAAGAAGTTCAAAAATGGAGTTTTATATGAAAACATGGAATTTTGAGAAATCAAACTAGTTTTAGTTGATGATAAATTGTGTTAATTGGTTGTAAATGTTAGCAATCATGTTTGCAATAGTCTGTACCAATTACAGATGTTGATTTCACTGTTTGGTGTGTGAAATTCGTGTTAGTTGGGCTTAAAAACTGGCCATCGTTTCATGCCGAAGTTTTGGTCTGTTTTGTGCACTAGCTGCAATGTTATTTAGTGTTAAGCAAAGGCAAAGAACAATGCCAAGCAGTAAATGGCCAATTCAAGCGCTAGCAATTGCTTAACGCCATTGGATTTTTCGTATAATGAGCACCGGTAGAATTGTTACAAAGGCTAAGGCAAGGGCGAACAGAGGCTAGGCATGTGCCTTGAGCCCAGGCAAATGACTTCTCGCCTAATTACAAAAGTTATGTATTAGACTTATGTTAGTCTAGCATGCACGTTAATGATGTCGAGACATAATATAGACTACAATAACGGGTTGTAATACAAAGTGTAAAATATTTTTAAATAATTGTTAAATAAGTTATAAAATGAAACCAAATGTGGTGTTTTCAAAGTTAGAGGTGAACGAGTAAGTAATGTTGGCTCGTAGTGAGATTTCAGATTCGTTAAGTGTGTTAACCTATATGGTTAGATGCTAAGTTAAGGTTATGACCTAAATGATGGTTTAAACCCTTAAAGCTAATATTCGTATAACTAATTGTTGTTGCAATTTCAATGATAAATGTAGGGTAATTGGAGATTGTTTTACATTTGTGTAGCTTACAAACAAGGCAAGTTCTTTAACTCTACTCTTATAATAATTGTGCAAGTTTCTAAACCTTATCTTTGTCATTAAGAAAGACTATTGATTCTATTCTGATGAATGATTGAATAAGCTCATGTAACCTAATTTGTTACATCTAATGAGTTTCACATTCTCATTTCTTATTATTAGTATTCAAAACATATATTGTTCTAATGCATTGATTCAAAGGAGATTGTTTTAATTCCTTGAATATAATACTTTGCATATATATATATATATATCATGCTTATTCAATTATATATTGTTGATATCCAATATTTGACTTTGATAGCCTTGTTCAGTTATACATTCTTGTATTAAACCTTTATTGATTGAATTTGAATAAGTGTTCTAAAATTCTAGAAACACTGATAAGCTAGTTCCAAACTAAACTTTCTTTAGTGTGGAAATTCTAAATTCAAACCGAGATTTAACAACCCTAACATAGGGGATTTTTATACGTAACGCGTTTAGATGTTTGTGCACAATACATGGTACAAAGGGTTGATCCCCGAGTACGTTAAGAAGAGTCAGACACGATCTAATGACTGTTGAGGTTAAGGTAATAATACCTAAACACCGTGGACATAGTTCGTGGTCATAAGACCCTCAGATAAATAAAGTTCAAACTTGTTTACTATTTTGATTCGTAGAACAAGTCCTTTATTATCCAGTATTCGTTGTTCACTCTCATGTTGTTATTATACTATCTTTATGTCAGTGAGCAATTGTTTGCTCACTCTTGCAATTAAACAATGCAGCTAAAGTTGAAAGAGGTGATGATCCATCTACTAGCAAGGGAAAGAGCAAGATGTCTAAGTGATGGAGAATTAGTTAAAGTTTATTTAAATGCTTGAAGTTTTAAGACTTGTTTTATTTTATAATGTATTCCGCAAATTGATGTAATAATTTTAAGGTAGATTATCTGGGATTTATTTTGAGATTATGATGTAACCTTTTAATGGGAGAGATTATTGTTTAAGTTATTTATTTAATGTTTTATCCTTTATTATGGGTAGTTAGATGTAATTATTTTGATAGTGAGCACCAAATTCGGTGGAAATGAAGTACCCGGATTTGGGGGTGTCACAGTTTGGTATCAAAGCCTTAGGTTATGAACCTTAGGTGGGGAAAACCTTAGGAAGTAGCCTTTAAGAAGTCAGAAAACATAGAGGTGATTAACTCTTATCGGGTTTTAAAGAATGGATTAAGGCATCCATTGAAACTAAACAATAAAAGACATTATGTGCTATGTGTTAATAACTTATGTGCTCGTGAGTATCGATAATGTTAAGTAAAACTTAAAATGTTTTGTTGACAAGATGTCTAACGAAGGAGGGTCCAGTCTAGCTAGGGAGGTGATACCTTAGGTACCTTGAGATGAAGAACCCTAGGATATTCATATAGTGCGAGAACAGTTGATCCAGGAGGATGAGCCTGTGACCGATCCTGAGGAGGATAGTCCTGAGGAGATAGAGGAGGATGATGATGATGAGGATCCTGAAGAGTTTCCACCAAACTCCGTATTGGCTGAGATGTATGACGCTCTGTATGACCGTAAAATAGAGTTACAGGATAATGTTGAGGAGCTGAAGGAGATGGTTGAGATGCATCACGTTGCATTGGAACAGAAAGAGGTAGAGATTCAGGAACTTGATTCAAAACTTGGAAACAATGGGATCTAGTTCACACCAAGGGTCAACATGAAGACCTGTTGGCAGTGATCGAGAAGATGAAGACTGACATGGAGAAGCTGAAAGATGACTTCAAAGAGGAGTCAGCTAAGCGGAGAAGAGCAGAGGATGCTTGTATGAAGGCGACTCAACGTGCAGATCGTGCTGAGGCTAAGGTCCAAGTGAGAAAACCAAGATGAAAAAGATGGATTATGCTTTTAATTCGGCGATTGATAAGGCCCAGGATTGAGTTCATTATTACCCACCTCAATTTGAAGACTCGCCGTGGTTCGTGATGGATCGTAGGATGACATATCGCATCATGGAAGAGGAACGTCGAGAAGCCTTACGACGTCTTAATATAAATAGATAGAAAATAAGAGTGATGATAATAATATGTGGTTAATTATGTGACTAAATAAAGTTTTAAATCCCTTATTTTGAGATAAATAAAGGGATAGTATGAGTATGTAATCCTGAAACTGGTTTAGTTCAAGAAAGTGGATGTTTATAGCAGATATGCTATCTTTAGTATTTTAAAAACTTTATGAATGAATAAAATATTAGAGTTTTATTTGAAATGTTATGTGTTAAAGCTTCAATCTTGAAATGTTTAAGTTAAACTTTAAATACCCAAGAAGTTGAGTAATGAACTAATAAGCGATATATTTTAGCGTAAAATGCCTCCTAAGAAGAAGACAACCATGTCAACAAAGTACCCCCGAGGGGTCTACTAATAATAACAATGAGACCAACGTTAATCCGATTCAAATAGCTTGGTAGCTTTGTTGATGGGAGCACTTATGAATCATCCGCAAGCTCAAGTTTACGACTTTCAAGGAATTCAAAGCGGTTGACCGCCAGAATTTCAAGGGTCTATGAATCCAAAGTGGAAGCCCAAACCGGATCATGGAAATGGAGAAGGTGTTCGACGTTGCTAGAGTTAATGAAGATCAAGATCGCATTCGCGACGTTTATGCTTAAGTCCGAAGCTAGCTACCGTGGCAAGCAAATAAAGTTTGTGGAGGACAAGGGTGGTAGCGCGGGATAGATTTAAGGAGATGTTCTTTGAAATGTACTTTCCAAATGAAGTTCTCAAACCGCATTGAGGTGCAATTTCTTGAGCTTAAGGAAGGAACTATGACGGTGCTGTAATATGTCGCGAAGTTTAACGAGTTGGCAAGGTTTGCCACTTATCAAGTCAATACGATGATGAGCGTAAAGTGAGAAGGTTCAAACAAGGATTGAAACCTCGGTCAGAGTATATCAAGGTTTCAATGTTCCAGATTAAATACATTTACTATCAGATCGAAAAGGCAATTATCGCGGAAGGTGGAAGCGATGCCTTGACCAAGTATAACCAAGATCAAGAAGAGGAAGAATGATAACGAGAATAAGGTCGGTGGAAGTAATGTTGGAAGTAACAATCATAAGAGGAAGTGGAACGAGAATTGACTACGGAGGATAAGCAGGAAGTCGCCAGAAGAAAAGTTTGAAGCTTGTGCTACTTGTGGAAAAAACCATACCGGGGTATGTTTGAAGGAAAGCGAGTGTGTTTCAATCGTGTGGTCGAGAGGACACATTGCACCGAACTATTTTAGTCAATCAAGAAAGGACCATGTTTTACTCATGGTTCAAGGATCACATGGCTCGTGATTGTCCTAAAAAGCCAGCCGGGAGTGCAAGTGGAGGAAAAGGAAACAACAATGGTGGTGGTGCATCGACTATCATCGACCAAATTTACCAAGCCAACCCATCGCGAGAACTTTCAATACGACCGCGCAGGATGTTGTTCACCTAAGGATGTGGTGTCGTATCATTCGATTAATGGTATTAATGCTTATATACTATTTAATTCGGGTGCTACTTGTTCATTTATATCCGATGAATTTGCTCAAAACTTAGATTTTCCTCAGGAAGAATTAGATTATCCCTTGAGCATAGAGATTATGAATAGGAAGTGATTCTCGTTAGGTTCATATATAAGAATGGTAAAGTGGTTATAAAGGGTCAAGAGATGAGTGTAGATTTGATACCAATTAGATCGGGGAGTTTGATGTTATATCGAATGGATTGGTTATTCAATCACTTGAGAAAGCGTTGATTGATTGTCAAAGAAAGTGTGTTAACCTTACGACTCATCAAAGGTTGTGTTCTATGGCAAAGAAATCACCTCGACAAGCAAGTTGTCTCGACTATGATGCAAGCCAAGAAGTTGTTAAGACAAGGATGTGTTGGATACTTAGCCTACATAGTTGATACACAAAAGAAAAGTGCGAAGTTAGAAGAGATACCGATCATAAGAGATTTTGAAGACGTATTTCCAGACGATTTGCCAGGTCTTCCGCCAGATCGACAAATTGAGTTCGTGATTGATTTAGTACCAGGAACAGGCCCGATATCTAAGGCACCATATGTAATGGCCCCCAGAGAGATGAAAGAGTTGATGGTGCAACTACAAGAATTGCTCGACAAGAAGTATATCCAGCCGAGCGTATCGCCATGGGGAGCGCCAATGTTATTTGTTAAGAATAAGGATGGATCGACGCGGCTCTGCATTGACTATTGAGAATTGAATAAGGTTATGATTAAAAATAATTATCCGTTACCAAGAATCGACAACCTGTTTGATCAACTGAAGGGGGCGAGATATTTTTCAAAGATAGACTTGAGGAGTGGTTATCATCAATTGAAGGTGAGGCTAGAAGACGTACTGAAGACGGCATTAAGAACTCGGTATGGTCATTACGAGTTTCTGGTTATGTCATTTGGTTTAACCAATGCACCTGCAGCGTTCATGGATTTGATGAACAGGGTGTTTAAACCATTCTTAGATAAATTTATGGTAGTGTTTATTGATGATATCCTGGTGTATTCTAAAACCAAGGAAGAACATGTTGAACACTTCAAGGTGACGTTGGAGACATTGAGAAAAGAGAAGTTGTACGCAAAATTTTCAAAATGTGAGTTTTGGATGGAATGTGTACAGTTTCTCGGGCATGTTATTGATAAAGATGGAATTTTGGTAGATCCATCAAAAGTTGAAGCTGTAGTAAATTGGGATCAGCCAAGACACCGCCGAGATAAGGAGTTTTTAGGGTTGGTGTTAGTTATAGCGCTTTTATTCAAGACTTTTCCAAGATCGCGACCCCGTTGACGAATTTAACCAGGAAGGCGGTTAAGTTTGTTTGGACGGAGAAGTGTGAGGAAAGTTTTCACGAATTGAAGAAGAGGTTAAGTACAACACCTGTGTTGTCATTGCCTGATGATACAGGGAATTTTGTAGTGTATAGTGATGCATCACATAAAGGACTAGGCTGTGTGCTTATGCAGAACGGAAAAGTTATTGCGTATGCATCACGTCAATTAAAAGATTACGAAAAGGGGTATCCGACTCATGACTTAGGGTTGGCTGCGGTAGCGTTTGCCTTGAAGAGTTGGAGACATTATCTTTACGGAGAGAGATGTGAGATATATACTAACCATAAAAGTCTGAAGTATATCTTTACACAAAAAGACTTAAACATGCGACAAAGAAGATGGTTGGACCTAATCAAAGACTATGACTGCGAGATTTTCTATCATCCCGGAAAAGCGAATGTTGTTGCTGATGCCTTAAGTAGGAAGGGACGAGAGAAGTTAATGTTGTTGACTGCTCAAGAGAAGCTAGTGTCGGAAATGGCTAAGATGGAGTTGGAAATTAAATATCCGATAGAATCTGATGAAAAGTTGTTCCAGATAGGAAATAATTCAACATTGGTAGATAAAGTGAAGAATGCACAACTACATGATGAAGAATGCGAAAAGATAAAATAGAAGATATCTGAAGGTGAGGAAAATAAATTCAAAATCGATTCGGAAGGGTTACTTCGATTCGAAGGGAGAATTTGGGTTCCGCCAGTACAGGAAGTTAAAGACGAAGTTTTGAGTGAAGCTCACAATTCAAGATATTTAATTCACCCTGGAAGTACGAAAATGTACTAGGATCTTAGACATCATTTTTGGTGGCCGAATATGAAGAAGGATGTGGCTGAGTGTGTGGCGAAATGCTTAACGTGTCAGAAAGTTAAAGCTGAACATCAAAGACCAAGCGGATTACTGCAACCGTTAGAGATACCAGAATGGAAGTGGGAGCATATCACAATGGATTTTGTGGTAGGTCTTCCAATGACCCAACAAGGTTACGATGCTATTTGTGTGATTGTCGATCGATTGACAAAGTCGGCTCACTTCTTACCAATCAAGATTCAATTTACCCTAGATCAGTTAGCAAAACTGTACGTAAAAGAAATTGTGTCAAGATATGGTGTACCTTTGTCCATTGTGTCAGACAGAGATCCACGTTTCACATCTAATTTCTGGAAACGATTGCAAGAATGTTTTGGAACACAGCTGAGAATGAGCACAACGTACCATCCTCAAACCGACAAAAAAAGTGAGAGAACTATCCAAACACTAGAGGATATGCTCAGAGCATGTATTATGAATTTCAAGGGAAATTGGGATGATCATTTACCGTTGGTTGAATTTTCTTATAATAATAGTTATCACGCGAGTATTGGCATGCCGCCTTATGAAGCGTTATACGATAGAAAATGCAGAACTCCGTTATGCTGGGATGAGGTAGGAGAACGTCAGCTATTGGGTCCAGAGTTGGTGCAATAAACTGTCAAAATCATCAAGGTGATTCAAGCAAGATTAATAGCTGCACAAGATAGACAGAAGAAATATGCCGATCAGCACCGACAAAATCGAGAATTCGATGTTGGTAGTTATGTTTTCTTGAAAGTATCTCATTGGAAGGGGAAAATTCGATTTGGCAAGAGAGGGAAATTAATCCCTAGGTTTGTAGGTCCTTTCGAAGTTCTTCGACGGGTTGGCGAAGTGGTGTACGAGGTAGCCTTACCTCCAGAGTTAATGCATATCCATAATGTTTTCCACATCTAGGTATTGAGACCGTATAAGCCTGATTATAGGCATGTTATAGAATATAAGAGCCTTATAGCTTTGAGAAAGACTTAACATATGAAGAAGTCCCCTGCTCAAATTGTTGATGTAAAAGAGCAAAGCATCGAGGAATAAGGTGATACCTTTTGTTAAGGTAATCTGGAGGAACCACAATGCTGAGGAAGCTACGTGGGAACTTGAAAATGTTATGATGAAGAATTATCCTCAGTTGTTTGCTTGATTTTTGTATATGAATTCGGGGATGTAATCTTGTTAAGGAGGGAAGAATGTAATGAATGAATTTTTTCGAGTTGTGATTCTGGGGACATAATCCTTTTAAGGAGGGAAGGATGTAACGATCGAGAAATTTGTAATTTAATTTAAATATTTATTGAATTAAATAAATATTTTAAATAATTTATTTATTAAGAAAATAAATAATTGATAATTGTGGTGAATTAATTTAGTAATTAAATTGAATAATGATAATTTTATCAAGGATTTAATTTAAGAAATAATTAAATTAAATCAATTGTTTAATATTTAAGAAAATAATTAAATTAAATGAATTGTTTAATTTAAAGAAAATAATTTAAAGGAAATAATAAATTAAAATAAAGTGATGTTTCTAATTTATTAATTAAAGTAGATATATAATTATTTATTAATTATAAGTATAATTATAATGAGATTATAATTAATTATTATTATTATAAAGTTATTTAAATTAACTAAAGTGTGACAAGTGGAAACTATATAATATAATAATATAAATATAATTGTGTTTGTGAATTATGTACATAACCAAACAAAGCCTTGTGGCTTTTGGTTAATGTAATCGCTTAAAGACGCTTGGTTTAATAAACTTATAATCACGATTATCGTTGTTTTATTATCAATTTTCTTATTTCACATATTTTGGCTAAGGAGAATAACAGAGATTTAGAGAGAAAATACAGTGGGAAATTGAGAGAATTGGAGAGGGACTTGTGAGATTTGGCTGCAATTAGCAAGGTTTACAAGCTAAGTGAAGGTATTCTTCTAAACCTTTCGATTATATCTATCTATCTATCTATCTATCTATCTATCTATCTATCTATCTATCTATCTATCTATCTATCTATCTGTCATCTATCTATCTATGAGTTTTACGACATAATTTGTAAACTCTGTGAATTTTAGTTTCTGTAAATTGTTGTTATGTAACCTGTGTATGATGATTATATATAGTTATGATGTTTGAGTTTGTATGAAAAGCAAGAATTCGTATGCTAACTACAGTTTAAAAAGGAAAAAAAGTATGACAGTATATATTTTTCCATATGGCTTGTGAATATTACCAATTTTAGTGGCCAATTTTTATGCCAAACTATAAATTGAGTCTTGTTTATGCTAGCTTATTAAGAAACGAGCATAACGTAATTTGAATTAAGTGTTTTGGCCAAGTTTTGAGATGTTAGTGATGATTTTTGTGTAAGAAGTTCAAAAATGGAGTTTTATATGAAAACATGGAATTTTGAGAAATCAAACTAGTTTTAGTTGATTATAAATTGTGTTAATTGGTTGTAAATGTTAGCAATCACGTTTGTAATAGTCTGTACCAATTGTAGATGTTAATTTCACTATTTGGTGGGTGAAATTCGTGTTAGTTGGGCTAAAAAAAGCTGCCATCGTTCATGCCGAAGTTTGCGTCTGTTCAGGCACTCAACAAGAAAGTCTTGGTGTTAAGGCAAAAATCAAGCAAAAGCTGCTGCAAGGCCAAATCAAGTGCAAATTGCCATTGGGTTTTCAGTAGAGCACCGGTAGCAATTGCTACTTGGTGCAAAGCAAGGATAAGCGTGAATAGTGGCTGGGTGCGTGCCGAGAGCTCAGCAAATGACTTCTCGCTTAATTACAGTGTTGTGTATGAGACTTATGTTAGTCTAGCATGCACGTTAATGATGTCGAGACATAATATAGACTACAATAACGGGTTGTCATGCGTTGTAATACAAAGTGTAAAATATTTTTAAATAATTGTTAAATAAGTTATAAAATGAAACCAAATGTGGTGTTTTCAAAGTTAGAGGTGAACGAGTAAGTAATGTTGGCTCGTAGTGAGATTTCAGATTCGTTAAGTGTGTTAACCTATATGGTTAGATGCTAAGTTAAGTTTATGACCTAAATGATGGTTTAAACCCTTAAAGCTAATATTCGTATAACTAATTGTTGTTGCGATTTCAATGATAAATGTAGGGTAATTGGAAATTGTTTTACATTTGTGTAGCTTACAAACAAGACAAGTTCTTTAACTTTACTCTTATAATAATTGTGCAAGTTTGTAAACCTTATCTTTGTCATTAAGCAAGACTATTGATTCTATTATGATGAATGATTGAATAAGCTCATGTAACATAATTTGTTACATCGAATGAGTTTCACATTCTCATTTCTTGTTATTAGTATTGAAAACATATATTGTTCTAATACATTGATTCAAAGGAGATTGTTTTAATTCCTTGAATATAATACTTTGCATATATATATATATATAAATATATATCATGCTTATTCAGTTATATATTGTTGATATTCGATCTTTGACTTGGATAGCCTTGTTCAGTTATACATTCTTGTATTAAACCATTATTGATTGAATTGAATAAGTGTTCTAAAATTCTAGAAACACTGATAAGCTAGTTCCAAACTAAACTTTCTTTAGTGCGGAAATTCTAAATTCAAACTGAGATGAACAACCCTAACATAGGGGATTTTGTACGTGTAACGTTTAGATGTTTGTGCACAATACATGGTACAAAGGGCTGATCCCCCTGAGTACGTTAAGAAGAGTCTGTACAGTCTAATGACTGTTGAGGTTAAGGTAATAATACCTAAACATCGTGGACATAGTTCGTGGTCATAAGACCCTCAGATAAATAAAGTTCGAACTTGTTTACTATTTTGATTCGTAGAACAAGTCCATTATTATTCAGTATTCATTTTTCACTCTCATGTTGTTATTATACTATCTTTATGTCAGTGAGTAATTGTTTGCTCACTCTTGCAATTAAACAATGCAGCTAAAGTTGAAAGAGGTGATGATCCATCTACTAGCAAGGGAAAGAGCAAGATGTCTAAGTGATGGAGAATTAGTTAAAGTTTATTTAAATGGTTGAAGTATTAAGACTTGTTTTATTTTATAATGTATTCCGCAAACTGATGTAATAATTTTAAGGTAGATTACCTGGGATTTATTTTGAGATTATGATGTAACCCTTTAATGGGAGAGATTATTGTTTAAGTTATTTATTTAATATTTTATCCTTTATTATGGGTAGTTAGATGTAATTATTTTGATAGTGAGCACCAAATTCGGTGGAAATGAAGTACCCGGATTTGGGGGTGTCACATTGTAACTCCTTTCCATGGAGCAATACGTAACAATACATGATCCCCAATATTAAATTCCACGTCCTTTCGATGAAGATCCACATAACTCTTTTGTCGATCCTGTGCCATTTGTATACGTTATCGAATCGTTTGGATCTTTTCTGTAGTTATACGTACCAATTCTGGTCCCAACAACGTTGCTTTACTCACCTCGTCCCAGCATATTAGAGAACGACATTTTCTTCCATACAACGCCTCGAATGGATCCATACCTATACTTGTCTGATAACTGTTGTTGTAGGAGAATTCCACCAATGGTAGATACTTATCCCAACTCCCTTTGAAATCTAGGACACAGAGTCTTAATAGATCTTCAAGAGTTTGAATAGTCCTCTCTGATTGCCCGTCCGTTTGAGGATGGTATGTCGAACTGAATCGTAAATCTGTGCCCATAGCTTTCTGCAAGCTAACCTAAAATTGTGAAGCGAATCCTGGGTCACGATCCAAAAATATGGATACTGGCATGCCATGCAATCTCATAATTTCATTCACGTATATACGAGCAAGACGTTCAAGGGAATAAGTCTCCCGTATAGGCAAGAAATGAGCAGACTTGGTTAATCTATCAACAATGACCCAAATCGCATCTATGCCTTAAGAAACCTTGGGAAGACCCGTAACGAAATCCATAGTAATGTGTTCCCACTTCCATTTTGGAATCTCAAGTGGTTGCAATGGACCCTTTGGCACTTGATGCTCCGCATTTACACGTTGACAAGTTAAACACCTCGAGATAAACTCCATGATCTCTCTCTCTTCATATTGCTCTACCAAAATGTATGTCGAATATCATTATACATTTTGGTACTCCCAGGATGGATTGCAAACGGTATGTTGTTGTTGGGTTTCGGCACATAAAATGCAGCAAAATATAAATAATTTAAAGTTCAATTTTGAAACCCCAAAAACAGGATCCATGCGAAAACAAAATTAATTCAGTGGTTTGAAATTTATACCGATTATTGAAGCTAGAATCGATGCGGTCAAATCTCCAACACAATCCAAACGAACTACGTCTCTACGGTATCCACACGAACGCCACGCGAATCGTCGTACGATTTGCAGAAAAAGGAACCGCGGTACTAGCCACCAATGATGAGGATTTTTGAAACTGTTTTTCTCTAGTCTCTCTCTAAGAGCGGCTATGGTTTTCTTAGGTTATGATTCATTACCTAAAATGGCTGTTATATATCATATATATAGTAGTTAATAGGAATTAATCAAAACCTTAATCTAATTAAAATAAAATCTAAATTTATATATATGTATATATCTTAATTAAGTCTTACTTAATTAATATACCTATAAATAAATTATCCTATTAATTTAAATTCATAATTTAAATTATATCAATCATATTGACATATTTAAATCTTTACAATTTAAATTAATTCCCTTTTAATTACGTTCTTTGTGTGTGACCCTATAGGTTATTATTACGTTGGCAATAATTTTAAAATTATATTATAAAATTATAAACAGTGAGCGGTATCTAGTAATGCATCACTGCTACCTAAGTAATAATAAAATCGATGATTCGATGCGACCTTTTTGTGACCAATGTTTCAATGTAATTTAATCTTTTTAACCTTGATATCTTAGATTAAACTCTAGTCATGGAATGTGTCATACTCTTCATAATTTAATCTGAGTTTTCTTGATCAATGAGTAGACTATATGAAATAAAATACTATTTGAGCATGGCCATGCATTTCATAGTCCTACTCAATTAAGAGGCCTATGGATATCACCCCTAATATATAGGAGGGTTAAATTCCATCTAGATCACTCATATTTCTCACACGATTCATGATGTACCCAATAATCACCTTTATAGTCCACCCTATTAATGGTGACCTTTGATGATATCAAAGAACATAAATTCCCGTGTAGTAATATAGTGATTTTAGGTCGGAGGATCATTACATCATTGTCACAATGATAATCGCTAATGACACTTCGCATAATGCTCCATATAGAATTCTCATGGTGGGTCTGTCCAGTACATCGTTCTCTAACATGTACCTATGCATTGACTTAATATCTCATATATTTATGACCAATGAGATTTTGTCATCAGTCAATCCACATAATAGTCTCAATGCATCATTGTTGTCCCATCAACAATGATACTCGACTAGGGACTTTTAAGAGCAATGATACTAATTGTAATTATATAATCTCATGTTCAAGTCACATACTTGAAACCATATAATTTGTATCATTATTCTAAGGAATTTTTATTATGTTAACATTTATATAACGCAGTAAATAAAACCATAATAAAATCATTCATTCATTCAATCAAATATAATATCAAAATGGTAAGCAATTATATCAAATAATTGGCCTCTAGGGCATAAACTCTAACAGTTGTGTGCCTCCATCATGATTCTATGCTTCAAGTCAGAATCGTTAGGAACACTAAGTCTGGAGTTGACTCGAAGTATTCCTTCTTCATCGATTATTACTTCTGGAATAACACCTTCCTTCACTTTCTTCTTCATACGCATCAGCTCCATGTCCGTAGCTTGAGCAACTTTAATTTTATCGATTAAAGTCGGTTCTACTCGTATGCTTGATATCATCACGTGGGTACTTAGAGCCTTTACCACCATCTCCATCCTTTGCAAGTCATACAAAATGGGCCTTTGTGTTAACAACATTACACTCGTACCCGCATATGATCTTCTACTCAATGCGTCAGCTACCACGTTTACTTTTCCAGGATGATATTAGATGGTATGGTCATAATCTTTCAACAACTCGAGCCAACGTCGTTGCCGCATGTTGAGTTCCTTTTGGGTGAAGAAATATTTGAGGCTTTTATGATCTGTATAGATCTCCACTTTATCCCCATACAGGTAGTGTCTCTAGATCTTCAATGCGAAAACGACTGCTGCCCACTCCAGGACATGAGTAGGATAATTCCTCTCATATTCTTTGAGTTGTCTCGAGGCATAGGATATGACTTTCCCATGTTGCATGAGAACACATCCTAACCCTTTGCCTGAAGCATCGCTGTAGATAACAAATCCATCCAAACTAGATGGTATTATCAGAATAGGTGTCGAAATGAGTCTTCTCTTGAGCTCTTGGAAACTCTTCTCGCATCCCTTGCTCCATACGAATTTTGTATCTTTCCGAGTCAGCTGAGTTAACGGAGTAGCGATTCAAGAAAATCCTTCCACGAATCTCTGATAATATCCAGCTAAGCCTAGAAAGCTAAGTACTTCGGTCACCGACTTCGGTTGCTCCCAACTTTGTATTGCTTCAATCTTCGCCAGGTCAACAGATACTCCATGTTTTGACAACCACGTGCCCAAGGAATGCTACTTCCTCAAGCCAGAACTCGCATTTCTTCAGTTTGGCATATAACTTGTTATCACGAAGCCTTTGAAGTACCAACTTCAAATGGTGCTCATGATCTTCACGGCTTTTGGAATAGATGAGGATGTCATCAATAAAGACAACAACAAACTGATCTAAATATTCCTTGAACACACGGTTCATCATATCCATGAAAGCAACAGGAGCATTAGTCAATCCAAAAGACATGACTAAGAATTCATAATGCCCATACCGAGTTCTGAAGGCAATCTTTGGAATATCCTCAGTTTTAATCTTCAGCTGATGATATCTAGAATGAAGATCGATCTTTGAAAAGAATTGTGCTCCTTATAACTGGTCGAACAAGTTATCAATGCGAGGTAACAGATACCTATTCTTGATAATGACATGGTTCAATTCCCGCTAGTCGATACAAAGTCGCATACTACCATCTTTCTTCTTTACGAATAAAATAAGAGCACCCCAAGGAGATGTACTAGGACGAATGAAACTGATGTCCAACAACTCCTATAGTTAGACCTTTAACTCCTGAAGTTCAATAGGAGCCATTCAATATGGTGGTTTAGAAATGGGCTTTGTACCAGGTTCAAGGTTAATAAAGAATTCAACTTCACGTTCTGGGGGTAGACCGGGAAGTTCTTCAGGAAATATGTCAGGATATTCACTAATAACAGAAATTTTATTCAAATCTGACGTGTTTTTGTTCAAGTCCGTGATATGGGCTAAGAAAGCTTGACATCCATTTTTAATAAACGAATAGCTTTATGGATTGATATGACAGTGATTGACTTTAGAGGTTTGGTTGTTTGAATTCGCATAACACGTTGGTTAGGAATATAAAAACTAATAACCTTACGAAATCAATCAATTTAGCATGATGAGTGGTTAACCAATAAATCCCTAAAATCACATCAAATGCAAGTATTTTCAATGAAATAAGATTGGCAGGTAATGTGATGGTACCAACTTGAATCAAGCAAGATTTATAAATAGTAGATGTAATGAAAGTTTCTCCTAATGGAGTCTCAACAGATAAGTCAATGTCTAATTTCTCCCGAGTCAAGTTCAAACATTGAACACAAGCAGGAGAGATAAAAGAATGGGTAGAACCCATATCTAATAAGGTATAAACTTCGCAAGAGTTTATGATTAGCTTACCCGTGATCACCTCATTCGGGTTCCTCGCGCTTTGGGTAGTCACGACAAACGCCCTTCCAAGAACCACCGAGTTTGACTTGTCCGGGACAACCTTTGGAGTCACCATCCCCGTTGAACTTGGTTTCGCAACTAGACAATCTCTAGCTATATGACCTTCCTTTCCACAGTTATAACACACCTTGGATTGTTGTGGGCAGTTTGGGCTGATGTGTCCCTCTTTCCCGCATTTATAACAAATGACCGATGCTCGTTCTCCTCCCCTAGAAATAGTGGATGTTGGTGCTGACGTCTTTATGTTATCATTGTTGTATTTTCTCTTCTTGAAATCTCCTCCCGACTCGCTTCTTCTATTATCATGGCTACGATTACCACCAGAGTGGTTACCGCTTTTGTTCGAATGTTTTCCTCCCCGCTGGTTGTTATTGCTCCAATGACTGCTGCCACCGATATGACCCTGGTTGTGGTCCCTCAGTTGAACATACTCATTATCTTGCTCTAATAATTGAGCCCTGTTTACAATATCTGAACATAAAGAAAATTTATGAGAGATAAGATATTGTCGAATCTCGGGTTTTAAACCTCTCAAAAACATCCGTGTCATTCGTTCCTCATTCTCTACCAAATGATGTACAAACCTGGATAACTCTACAAACTTTGCCTCGTACTGGGACACCGTCATGTTTTTTTGTTCAAGTCTAATAAATTCTACCTCCTTCATATGACGAATACTTTCAGGAAAGTACTTGCCATTAAACAGTTTTTGAAACATTTCCCAAGATATGTTGAGTGTGACTGGCTGGGTACGCTTCACAGACTCCCACTAGTAGTCTGCCTCACCACGGAACATAAAGGTAGCGAATGGAACCTTCTATTCCTCCGTGCATCCCAAGACATCGAATATCTTGGTAATTTACTTGACCCACGTTTCCGCCTTGATCGGATCCGGCTTTCCCGCAAATTCTGGTGGTCCCAACTCTTTGAACTTCTTGGCTGTGACAAGCCGCACATTGCTATCATTTCCACCCGTATTTTGTACACGAGTCTCCCTCGTCTGATTCTTCATGAACTGCAAAAAGTTTCTAAACATCCCATCATTCATCATTTGTTCGGTAGTGTTGTTTACAGGAGGAATATTACCTTCATGTTGCACGTTCCCCTGGGAGGTGATTAAAGGTGTCTCCACAGTCTCATTCAATCCATTGTTAATATTTCCAGCTGCCATTTTCAAATACTGCCACAAAACAAGGGTTAATTAACACATTAACATATCACATATTAACCATAAGCTCCGACTGACCAACCAAATAAGATTAGGTATGACACACTAGCGAAGGATTACTCGTCTCTCCCCTCCTAGTTCTATTCCCCGATCTCCTCCAGAGACCATATCCCTAAGCTCTGATACCAACTGTGACGCCCCCAAAATAGGTATACATCACCCATTCTGAGTCGCCAAATACATATTACAGAAACAAATACAACTTTAGTAATACAATTGTCGTGCAAAATACGACAACACATATACTGTGAGTTTGAATACAAATATAGTATACAAACTCAAAAGGAGTCCTCATTACAATTATTGATACACTATTTTACAAAATAGTGAGGACTACTAAAATAACTATCCTGAACCACCACTCCATACCCCGGCTAGTTCCTGCTATGTTCTCACCTCCTGAGAAGAAAAATGGAACAAAAAGGAAAAGGGTGAGCTCAACAAGCCCAGTAAAGAATATTATGACTAAGATAATATACAAAAAATTATCATTAGTCTTCAACAGGAAAAATCGATAGAACATAATAGACAACAAGTTTTAGATCAACAACCGCAATGAAACAACAATCCATTAAAAGAGTCAAGTAGAGAATGAATTCTACTATCTTCTAAGATTTAAAAGTCCATCATCAATATTTTATCCTCGTAACATCAATCAATATATATCTTGAATCAAATATTCATCTTTGCACTACTGAGCCAAAGATATTCATTTGTATCACTAGTTGGTCATGTTCATCTCAACACTGCTCATCTTTGCACCACGGCCAAAGATATTCATCAGTTAATCATTCATCTTTGCACTACAGGCCAAAGATATTCAGTAATATCATCATTTAGGACTGAGGATGATGAAAAACATCTTAAAGAAAACGAATCCAGTGAGACAAAAGGACAATTTTGAGGGATTCGTATTACAGTTTATCCAAGTTTAATAATACTCCATAATAACCAATTGTGAAACAAAATTCAAAAATAAAGATCAAAACATGGATACAATCAAAGATAATAACCATAATAGACATCTTACACAAAAAAGGAGAAAATTTTATTTTTTGGTGAATAGTGCCGTATTCGTGAATAGTGCCATATACGTGAATAGTACCGTATACATGAATAGTAACCCCGACACAACAAGGTAGAAATTCCACAATAAAATTCATATCAATATTTCGGCATAATGATATTGAAGAAAATAATATCATTTACGAAGAAAAGAACATCCCTTACCTCAAAAGAACAATATTTCTAACTGAAATATCAGATGTAAAGTCAAGGAAACTCAGACCGAATAAAGAACTCTTAAAATATCTAAATACTCACAAAATACGCCGATATATATATATATATATATATATATATATATATATATATAGAGAGAGAGAGAGAGAGAGAGAGAGAAAAAAAAAAAAAAACTTGTTTCTGGTGTGATTTTCAATTCTAACCTAAGCACCTATTTATAGGAAAATGCTAGAACGCCAAAGCAGACTAAATAATAAAATAATATTATTTATTTTCCTCTTCTACGCCATCCTTTTTGGAAAGCCATCAGCCCATCACATTTGAAATTTTTTTCCAGCACATGTTTTCAAAAAAACAAAAGTGGGTCCCACCCATAATTTTAATAAAATATTTAATTTTTGAAACTTCAATAATTCATAATAAATAGTCTTTTTATCAGAAAAATTTGAATCTAATGTCTATTCTATAGGAAATTAAATTCTCTACAACTTTGTAGCTTTAAGTTTTTCCAAATTTCAAACGAAAAATGCCCGAAATCCACATACGGATGATTTTTAATACCTCAATTCCGACAAAATACTGATAAAACACCCCAACATTAATTCCTTCATTTATAACGACATAAAATAAATATTTCCTTATCATATAAATCAATAATTAATTATTCACAAATAATATTACAAAATCACAATTATGACAACTAGGTCGTTCCTAGGAAAGAGGGGGCTTTTCGATAAGGATTTCTCCTTATTGGCGCGCAATTAGGTGACCAAACCCCTTTCCTAGACAGAACTTCCTTAGACATTGCCAATAATTCTATCTAACAATATTATTTAAATAATATGAATTATTGATCTGATAATGGAGATACTGTGCAGTGACAATTATTAAAACAAAAATAATATAAAATATCAACGTAGCAATTACTGAATCAATAAAAAAAAATATTAAACAGTAATTACTGTAACAATTATCGAGTAGTGTCTTCTTACGTAATAATCAATTGTTAGTTCCCAGAGGGCACAATAGATCTAGAAGGGGGGGGGGGGGGTTGAATAAATCCTTTTTATTTCAAATACTTTTTTGGTTTATATTATATTGTTCATAATTAGCATATTACAAACATATGAATCTTTTCAAGCACATCGGAATAAGTAAAAGATCCCCTTCATTGATATATTCATAATCATACATACATTATTCATAGAGTAAGTTTAGTTGTAAGCAGTTAAAACATACATAGCAGCTTATAGCAGTTATAGTACATAATGTAAATGACATAATGTAAAAGACACAAGGGTTTTAAGTGGTTCGTAGACTCAAGCTCCTAATCCACTCTTTCGCTTTCAACTAGCAGGATTTCCACCAAGGAAGGGCAAGACCTCGAATCACTAAGATTCCTTCAAGGCCAGCTGACCTTGGGACTTGATTCACTAAGAACTCTTCAAGGCCAAAGACCTTGGAACTTCGCGTTTAGTCCTAGGACAAGGACCCTTCGCCCCGCTTTGTTTAGTCCTTTCGACAAGGACCCTTCAGCCCCGCTTCATTTAGTCCCTTCGACAAGGACCCTCGTGCCCGGCTTTGTTGAGTTGTTTGTTTGTTGTTGTTAGAGTTTGGTCTTTGAGTTGCTAAGATGTCTTCATGCTCTGAACATCTTCTATACTTAGCAGCTTGGCTTGATCATCCTTGAAGTGCAGCTGAGTGTTGCATGATGCTCAGCTTCTTTGGTTACTCAACCACTTCGGATGACCTCTTGTTGAACTTCTTGAAGATCATTCTCCTTGGTACTTGATGATTGCACATGAGAGGCTTCTAAGCTGACAGTAGGCTCTTCTATAAGGTACTTAGAAGTTTTCTCATGCTTGATACCAAGATGGCTTTTGTGATCTCCTTTCTGCTACTTGATGCATCCTCATGATGGACTTGCTAAGATTGCTGTAGGCTCTTCTCTATTGTACTTAGAGTCTTCCCATGATGGACATCAAGATGACATGATGCTTTCTTTTCCTCGCCAGCTCGTAACACTCTTCATGTAGTAGAACTCTCACTTCTACATAGTAGAACTCACACTTCTACTTCTTTCTTATTCTGACTTCTGAGTGTTCTCGGTGGATCGTAGAGTGAGCCTTCAGACTCACTATCTCGCGTGGTTTAGATCAGTCCACCTTCTCTCCAAACTCGGCACCTACAGCAACCTTTGATCTTTGAAGCTCTTCCTTATTTATACTCCTTCCCAATCCTTCCATTGGAAAGTAGCCGTTGAAGGCTATTCAAATATCTTCATAGATCTCAAGTTGCTTGATGTAGACTGCTTGATGTGACTTGTCATATACTTTTTCCGACGCCATAGCTTCTACTATTTCACATATACCTCTCGGATGTATCACTTTAATGTCTTCAAGGTGTCAAAGACTTTATTATCTCTTTCTGATTCCTCGATTAGAGGTTGTCCTATTGCATCGATGCTCTCAATAAGTACTTGTCCAAATATTACCCTTCAGATTGAACCTTTGCCAATGCTTCAGTCTTCAGTTTATTCGGACTCTACGATTCTGATGCACGTCTTCAAGGACTTGATCTGTAGTGTCTTGTTGAGTGTTGCTCATCGACCGGTAGGTTTAACACTACGATCTTGAAGAGTGTTGATTGGATCTTCAAATAGAACACCTCTTCCTCAGATTGCAAAGAGCTTCAATACTTCTATTTGCTTCGATTGTTTCTCGAGACCGATGGCCTAATTCCTTGCTCGTCCCTCTCGAATATCAAGACACTTCAGATTTGTGGCGCGTCCAGCTTGCTTTCTCCTTGTGATCTCCCGTTCACTTATCATCAATGAACTAACCCTGCACTTAATCACTTTAACCTTGCTATTCAGAGGCTGACCAGTATCTTGGTTCACCTTCCATTAGTTCCTTCTTTGTTTGGCAAACACTACGATCTTGGTTGCTTCTAAGATCGTTGTCTTCTGTTCACTTGATAGCTACTGCGTAAGATGACTTTCCTTGGTCAACTTCTGAAGTCTTATTTGGATCTCCTTGTGGAAGGCTTCATCACGAATGGCCTTACACCTCAATCTTGATGTTGATTGGGTTGGTGCTGAGATCTTCTATTAGCCTACATGCCATTCATTGAGTGCTCTCTGGTTTCCTTAGATGTAGATTGCAGCCTGAACCAGAGGCTTCGTTCCTTTGGATATTCTGGGAGTGCTCATATGTTGAGATCCGTATATGCTTTACGATTCTTCCTTGGCATCGTGAGCACTTCATTGAGGTCGTAGTTTCGCGACTCTATATTTGCTTTTCTTTGGTGCAGACACTCACGATCCCGAGATCGATCTTGACACTCTACGATTTACGCCTTGTGCTTGTTGTCTTCATCCGATCTTGCTTGACTACGATCTCTCGCATGTAATCAATAGACTCTCATTTAACTCGAGTGTGATCTACGATCCTCGACTTGGCTTTGGCATCGAAGAGACTCTACGACGACTCGAGTGTAGTCTACGTTTCATCTTCGCTTTGGCAGATGACCCATTTCGGCAGAAAAAGGTGCTCTCTCACGATTCGAACATGACTTCTCTCATCACACTACGATCCCGAGGAAGCTCTACTCGATACACTACGATCCTTCTTCGCTTCCCCGGCGATCTCTGAACTCCGAGATATACTATCTCAGATACTCCTATTTTGCCTCGATAGCTCTCGAGTTAACCTTGACTCACCTGGCAAGATCACGACTTTTAGTGCAAAGGTTCGACGATCAGACTAGCCTATCTATTACATCATAAGATCAACCTAACAAGCTTGATCTTTCTATATTTATAGTCCTTGTACATCATTTCTTTTTAAGGACTTTACAAAGCTGTTTTGCTTATGTAGGATCAACCTAACATATTTGATCAATTCATTCTAAGTCCTTGTACATATACTTCTATTATCTATCAAAGGACTTTATGACTTTTTCTTAATGCAAGCATACTTCATATATATATTATTCATTATATATATATATATATATATATCATAATCAAATCATATATAAATAGAATCGCATTCACATGCTTATTCCCCATAATCTCCCCTATTTGATTATGACAAAAACAATAAGTGCATATGCATGTTATGAATGAATCTTATATACAGTGAGCAGCTGTATTTCTAAAATAGTTAATCATGAATGTCATTTATATTGATATGGCAATTTATACATTAAGACATTCTATATCCTGGATCCAGAACATTCCTAATAGGTTAGAGATGTACCTCCTTGGCTCTATGTTTGTTTCCAGGATGCTTGTTGATCAGCTACTCATCTGATTGGTCTTCTTTCTCTTGCTCCCCTTTAGCATCCTTCTGATCATGCTCCCCACTCAGACTTTGCAATCTTGTTATCATCATCTTTTGGCTCCCCCTCAAATGATGACTCTTTATCTGCAGCTGCTTTCTTCTTCTTTGACTTTTTCTCCCATAACCCTTTGCTCTTCCTTGAGTGCCTCTTGCTCCTCTTCTTTCTATGCCTCTTTTTCTCCCCCTTTTTGTCATCAATCATTTGAGAGAGCTGCTCCATGTTGGACATAAGCTGCTCCATCAGGTAGGAGGAGTTGGTAACTTTAAATTTTAGTTCTTGTTGGCCTAGCTCAAGTTGTATTGAGAAGGTCTGCCTCATATCATCAATCTTGTCAGAGAGGGCTTCAATCTGCTCTGCATTGGCCTTCTGAATTTGTCGAGCTTCTGCCTTCTGATCTTGTATGGCCTTCTGATAGATGCTATCTCTCTCTTGGAGTTTGAGCGATACATCAGCCAAGATAGCTTGAAGCTTGTGCTGGAAAGACTCATCTCCTGCAGCTGTCTGCTTCTGTGATTCTTCAATGAGCATAGATATCTTTTTGTTTAGATCATCAGAGCTCTTTTGTAGTTCTTGCTCCAAAGTAATTTGATCCTTTTATTGGGCAGCAGCTGGTTGAGTATCTAATTGGACTCTACGATTTTCATACAAATTTTCAAAGGTCTGGAGAATCTGGATAATCGTTGAGTTCCAATCGATGGTTGAGGTTGAGGATGAGGGAATATCTGATAGGAGTGCTTGGGCATAAGGAGGCTTCTGGTTTTGAGCTTGAACATCATTAGCAGTAGAGTGAAAGGACTCTACGACTAGCTCCTTGGTCATGGCTCTTTGTCCTTCAGAGTCCACTCTACTATTGTAAGGGATGTAGAGATTTCCAGCATGTCGATAGACCTTGAAGTGGGGCTGGTCTTTGATCAGTTTGGTGGCAAACTTCTTTACTCTTGGAAAGTTCTGAGCCACCAGTTCCATGCTTGGAAACTGCTTGTAACACCAGCTGAGGTAGCTTCCATCTCCTTTAATAAAGGCCTTTAGCCATGACATCCACTGGAAGAACCATCTCATCAGCAGATCATCAGAGTTATAGAGAATGGTTGAGAAATCTAGCTCCATATTGTTCCAGTTTTTGGCTAAGTCAAAAGTAGTCATTCTTACTACTCTGAGCTGCTCATTTCCATAGTTTACCCATTTGTCAGGAGGAGTCTCTGATGGTTCATTGGGAACTTCTACCACTATTCTCTTGATGAATCTTGTAGGTGAGAGGATAGGGTGAAGTTCTGAGTCTTCTGATTCCTGATCTTCAGAGTTGGAATCTTTTTCTACTTCTTCCTTCTCAGAGCCAGAACCATTTAGATCAGCTTCAGCAGATAATCCTTCTTGCTGCATTTCATGCCCAGAACCTTCTTCAGCAAGCATTTCCTCAGATTCTTCTTCTTCACTGCTGGTTTCATTATTAGCACTTTCTTCCGGGGATACAGACTCATCATCACTCAATTCAATGATGGCATTTGATTGGCCACTGTTCCTTTTGGAGGCAAACTGAGCTTGCAGTCTGTAGCTCTTTCTTCTTCGTGGAGGTTCAACTATTGGAGAGACAGACTCTTCTTCTTCTTCAGATTCTGACTCCTCTTGCTCAAGAGACAGACTTCTTTGGAGTTCAACACTTGCAGGGACAGATCCTACTTTCTTGGACTCATCACTTTCTGAGTCATAATGAAGGCTTTCTGGATTGGAGGGGGTATTCTCTTCTTCTTCTTGATCAACATTGTCTGACCCATTCTTTGGACTTGTTGGGGCAGGTGCATTTGGGGATGCAATTTGATCATCTTGAATTTCTTTGTCATCAGAGTGACTGCTCTAAGGTTTAGCCATGGGGCTTGAGCATTCTTCTTTTTCAGCAGATGCTGCAATCTCTTCCATCACATTAGCTTCATTTTCATTGCTGGATGTTGTTTGTGGAGACTGAGCCTTGACATCTGTTTCTTTTTCTTCACGACTTTCACGTCCCTTTCTTCGTCTCGATGTATCGATTTGGGAAGCTAAGGTTGGTGTGTCTTCCACCTTAGCTTTCTTGCTAATCGCCCTTGAAGCAACTCGCCGCTTTCTTCTCTTTGTTGTTTCAAAGAAGATTAGGACCTTTTCTTCTTTGTCCTTGTTCAGGGAGGAGACTCTCCTTGGTGGGGCCTGGGCTTTCTTCTCATCACCAACTTTCTTCACAACTTTTGATTTCTTTCTGGCTGGTGTGATTTTTGCTTCTACAGAGTCATCAGACTCTTGTCTCTCTTCCTCAACTATCTTTCTCTTCTTTGCAGAGGCTTTTATCTTTGCTCCCAAATTGTCGACCTTTTGTTCTCCTTAGGGTTCTTCTTCCAGTTCTCAAATAATTATGGAGACATCACTTTATGCACATTCAATGTTTTCTCCTCATCATCCTTGATTTTCCTCCTAGTTTCTTCTTTAGTATAATACTCAAAGATCCTTCCATGAAATGCTTTGGTCAAAGGCTTTTCAGTGGATTTCTTCTTCTCAAATTTCTCTACCCACTTGGAGATTTGATCGAACAAGATAGCTCCAAAGTCAATTTGTCTCTTCGTAACTATAATGACATTATCTTCAATTGTTGGTCAATCATCGTATCATGTGCAAGTTTTTTGCACAAGATGCACTTTCCAACAATTTCACTAGAACTCATATTCTTTCGTGAAACTCCTTCTTCTTCATATCTTTAAAACTAGGGTTTCTTTGGTACCCCATCAACTCCTTTCGCTTGTTCAAAGGTTGACATCTTCAAGGTTCTTTAGCCCTTGGTTAGGAAAACCTAGGCATTGATTTAGGTCAGAAGATTTCAAATTTAGAGTCTGACCTTTAACCTTGGTAGACGCGAGTTCCGAGTTTATGGAGACGTTTGAGTAGAACTCTTTAACCAGTCAATGTACACACGCAGTACTTGTCTCAAGACATTTCGAAAACCCAACTTTCTTTACTGAGTTCAAGAATGTCCCTGAACTTCTTCTCAGATTTCTCAAACGATTTGGTTCCGAGCTGAATGCCGGTGATAACTTGCCAGTTCTCCATTTGAATAGTTCAAAGAATGTGGGTGTTTGATTTAGAGATATTTATGCGAGATGGCTATCTGAGATTTGGTAGGACTCTGGAGGGTAAACTGATTTCGCTCTTGAAAAACTTTCTAGGGTTTTGAAAATGGGAGGGAGAGAGGTTCGATAGTTTTTGGTAACTGTCTGCAGATTTAAAATTGTCTTTAAGGCAATTCCTTCCAACTCTGCATACTCAGTGATGTGTCAACCACCTATTGGTTGTACGTTGCCCAGTAATAAGCTGTAACTCCCCATAACTTTTCAGTTAGATGATTACTTTTAGAAGAGTAGTCGTTTAAACGACGTGGCTTTGACCGTTGACCTTTTGATTCATAGAGTAACATGATGAGGCAGCTATAAACTCTACGATTTCCTTTGTTCACTCAACGATCAACTTCTGAGAGATGCTGCATGTGGATGGCTTTGTCTTTTATCCTTACTTTGATGCAGCATAGCTCAATCACTGATGTATTCGAACTTATCTCCTCAACTTGAATGGTTTAACAAATGTCTCATTTTCCAAGCTCCTTGTGAACTGGAGTACCCTTTGGTAGGACTACGATCATCAAGTTGTATTCTACGATCGCTGAGGTTGTACTACGATCGTTAAGGTTGCACTGCGATTGTTTAGTTTTCTTCAATCTTGACTTTTCGATCGTTGACTGACTTGGTCCTTGAGTTGAAGTTGATCAAGCATTCCTTCTGGGTTAAGGTAGCTCAGGAAAGGCCAACCTCTTAGAGTGAGCTAAAGGTCAGGTTTGTCCCTGAGGCGCTCTCCAGATGAAATACTATAGCAGTGATTTGTAATGACATCTCATTCGACCTCTTCTGATTGGGAGGTCTTCTACCAGCTTTAGACAACTGCATTACTGAAATCGCGGTGTCCTCCTTCTTCTTACACTACGATCATATGTTTGATCGTAAGCACTTCACGATTATGGGTTGGGTGGCTGAAAGGTTATCAGTAGTACGTTTTGAGACGTTCCTACTGACTATGGATCTTCATTTGGTTCATCAGCCACAAAGTTTTGGGACTCGGTAGTTGGTACAACTTTTCATAGTATATCTCAGTGCTGTTGTTCCTTAATAGATCACTGCTCCCCCGTTGTTAACACTGTCTTTCCAGATAGATGTGATTCCCTCTTCTTCAGGTTTATTTGAAGGTAGCCTTGCATATCTCCTTCTAACTGGAATCTCCATCATCGCTCGGATTTCCTTGTATCGTAGAGATGAGTATTTTCAGGACTGATCACTCTACGATTATATGATAGCACTACGAACGTAGTCTTCTTTGACAGTTGTGTTTGTGAAGTTCTGCTTTCGCAATAAGTTCCTCTTAAATGATGCTCGATAATCTTCTATTGTGAACTTCCTTGAGAATTCTTCTTCATATCTTGATCGGGATTAGCATATAAGACCCATGTGAGCTCCATTCGGTTAGCTTAGAGGGTCTTCAGGATGTGAGCTTGGACAAATAGGAACTCTATCGTAATCATCTATGAAGAGCAGGAACCTTAGTAATCATCTCAATTGGTCCTTAGTCTTCTTCGATCAAGTCTTTTGCTTCATCATTCCTTAGTGTGGTCGACCGACCAAGTACTTGCAGGTTTAAATATATTTCTATTTTTGGTACCCATAATTAAATGGGTCCTGCTAGGTTAGTTTTCTAAACCCCTATTCCTCTTATCTGGATAATCATCATATTTATCACCAACAGACATATTCATGCATGCACCGATCTTATGATAATACATTTTGAGATGCATGATGGTGAGTGTGTGTAAGATTTGGCATCTAATAACACACTCTCTATCTATGATGGTTTCATCATTCACTGGGTTATGTTCATAATGTTTAAGTGTTCACAGAGTGAGAATCAACTCTACGATTTAGGAGTATCTAGTTGATTCATTGAGGTGATTAGTTTCATAATCAAAGAAGATCCTCTTGAAAAACTGATCATGCTCTGTGTGTTGTCAAACACTTAGAACATAGGCTTGTACATACATACTAACCTATCATCAAAGATTACTTCACATAAAGTTCATTAGGCCTGTGATGCTCTTATGACCTATTTCAGATTTACTTTAAGATGTCATCTTCAACCTAAAACTTGGATGGAGAGAAAGTTTATAGTCATTTGAGTTTCCATCCTCAAAGTTACTTTTCTCTTCACCTTTTTAGGTAGATTATGACTTCTTGATGAATCATCGTTATAGTTCATAAGAAGATGCAATTATGATGTATATACTTATAATAGTGAGGAACCGTACCTTTTTATTTGTCGGCCATTAAACTATCATTTATCAAAGATATACCGAGTTTAGGTATTGATGAGCATAGCTTTACTTTTGCTCCTCGATAGCTTTTTGCTCTTCTGTTTGGCCTTTAATCAATCAAGAGTGATCTTGAAGATATAGGCCAAGAGAATCTCAAAGATTAAGATCTTTGACATCCTTTAGTCGATGAGTTTGCACCAATTTGTTGGTTGGCGGTCATAAGTTTGAGAAGATCTTCTTTCTTCTCTCGATGAGCATTTCTTAGCATGTATGGCTTCTTCCTCTTTCAAGTCGTGGTGTGCTTGACTTTTGTCATCGACGTCTCTTCGAGAGTTCTCGCCCCGGTATTAGGACTACAAGATCGATCATAGTTAGGATTGGTCTCATTGATGTACAATGGAGACCATGGACCAATCTGAGCGCCTTCTGTGTGTATATACACATTTTACCTATACACAATATTTTCAACATGTGAGCTCATCTGCATATAACAAGTTACTTACTATTAAACTAAGTTTAGAATAATGTTAGTGCCTTGGATCAGACTCAAAGCGATTAGCTTTTGAATATAGCATGAGAACCTGCTTTGATACCAATTGTTAGTTCCTAGAGGGCACAATAGACCTAGAATCTGGGGGGGGGGGGGTTGAATAGATCCTTTTATTTCAAATACTTTTCTGGTTTATATTATATTGTTCATAATTAGCATATGACAAACATAAGAATCTTTTCAAGCATAGCGGAATAAGTAAAAGATCCCCTTCATTGATATATTCATAATCATACATACATTGTTCATAGAGTAAGTTTAGTTGTAAGCAGTTAAAACATACATAGCAGTTATAGTACATAATGTAAATGACATAATGTAAAAGACACAAGGGGTTTTAAGTGGTTCAGAGACTCAAGCTCCTAATCCACTCTTCTGCTTTCAACTAGCAGGATTTCCACTAAGGAAGGGCAGCACCTTGAATCACTAAGATTCTTTCAAGGCCAGCAGCCTTGGGACTTCAGTTCACTAAGAACTCTTCAAGGCCAGCAGCCTTGGAACTTTGTTTAGTCCCTCTGGACAAGGACCCTTCTGGCCCTGCTTTGTTTAGTCTCTCTGGACAAGGACCCTTCAGGCCCTGCTTCATTTAGTCCCTTTGGACAAGGACCCCTCAGGCCCTGGCTTTGTTGAGTTGTTTTGTTGTTGTTGTTGTTGGAGTCGGTGCTGAGCTGCTAAGATGTCTTTATGCTCTGAACATCTTCTATACTTAGCAGCTTGGCTTGAGCATCTTTGAAGTGCAGCTGAGTGTTGCATGATGCTCAGCTTCTTTGGTTACTCAACCACTTTGGATGACCTCTTGTTGAACTGCCTTGAAGATCATTCTCCTTGGTACTTGATGACTGCACATGAGAGGCTTCTAAGCTGACAGTAGGCTCTTCTATTAGGTACTTAGAAGTTTTCTCATGCTTGACACTAAGACAACTTTTATGATCTCCCTTCTACTAAGATGACTGTAGGCTCTTCTTTATTGTACTTAGAGTCTTCCCATGATGGACATCAAGATGACATGATGCTCTTCTTCTTTCTCAAGCAGATTCGTAACACTCTTCATGTAGTAGAACTCTCACTTCTACATAGTAGAACTCACACTTCTACTTCTTTCTTATTCTGACTTCTGAGTGTTCTTGGTGGATCGTAGAGTGAGCCTTCAGACTCACTATCTCACGTGGTTTAGATCAGTCCACCTTCTCTCCAAACTCGGCAACTCTAGTAGCCTTTGATCTTTGAAGCTCTTCCTTATTTATACTCCTTCCCAATCCTTCCGTTGGAATGTAGCCGTTGAAGGCTATTCAAATATCTTCATAGATCTCAAGTTGCTTGATGTAGACTGCTTGATGTGACTTGTCATACTTTTTTTCCGACATCGCAGCTTCATTGTTTCACCTACCCCGCCGATGTATCACTTTAATGTCTTGGGCAGGTCGAAGACTTTATTACCTCTTTCCGATTCCTCGATCAGAGGTTGTCCTATTGCATCGATGCTCTCAAAAAGTACTTGTCCAAATATTACCCTTCAGATTGAACCTTTGCCAATGCTTTAGTCTTTAGTTTATTTGGACTCTACGATTCTGATGCACGTCTTCAAGGACTTGATCGTAGTGTCTTGTTGAGTGTTGCTCATTGACTGGTAGGTTTAACACTACGATCTTGAAGAGTGTTGATTGGATCTTCAATGTAGAACACCCCTTCCTCAGATTATGCGAGCTTCAATACTTCGCTTTTTCGACTATTCTCGAGACCGATGGCCTAATTCCTTTCTCGGTCCCCTTCGAATATCAAGACACTTTGATTTGTGGCGCGCCCAAATTTTGCTTTCTCCTTGTGATCTCCCGCTCACTTATCATCATCAATGAACCGACCTCGCAGACTTAATCACTTTAGCCTTGCTATTCGTAGGTCGACCAAGATCTCTGGTTCACCTTCCATCAGTTCCTTCTTTGTTTGGAAAACACTACGATCTTGGTTGCTTCCAAGATCGTTATCTTCTGTTCACTTGATAGCTACTGCGTAAGCTGACTTTCCTTGGTCAACTTCTGAAGTCTTCTTTGGATCTCCTCGTGGAAGACTTCATCACGAATGGCCTTACACCTCAATCTTGATGCTAATTGGGTTGGTGCTGAGATCTTCTGTTAGCCTGCATGCCATTCGTTGAGTGCTCTCTGGTTTCCTTAGATGTAGCTTGTAGCCTGAACCAGAGGCTTCGTTCCTTTGGATATTCTGGGAGTGCTCATATGTTGAGAACCGTATATGCTTTACGATTCTTTATTGGCACTGTGAGCACTTCTGTTGAGGTCGTAGTTCTGCACTTTATGATTCAGCTTCGGTTGGTGCAGACACTACGATCTCGAGATCAGATCTTGACACTCTACGATTTCTGCCTTGTGCTTGTTATCTTCATCTGATCTTGCTTGACTACGATCTCTGCATGTAATCAATAGAATCTACGAACTCAGAGTGTGATCTACGATCCTTGACTTGGCTTTGGCATCAGTAAACTCTACGACTCTAAGTGTAGTCTACATTTCTGTCTTGGCTTCTGCAGATGACCGGTCGGCTCGTAGGCAGGCTGTCTCTATAATTCTGAACATAACTTCCTCAACACACTACGATCCCGAGGAAGCTCTACTCGATACACTACGATCCTTCTTCATTTCTCCTGGCAGTCTACGAACTCTGAGATCTACTATCTTGCATACTCCTATTCTGCCTCGATAGCTCTCGAGTTAACCTTGACTCACCTTGCAGACTACGACTTCTGGTGCAGTGCTCGACGATCAGACTAGCCTATCTATTACGTCATAAGATCAACCTAACAAGCTTGATCTTTCTATATATATAGTTCTTGTACATCATTTCTTTTTAAGGACTTTACAAAGATGTTTTGCTTATGTAGGATCAACCAAACATATTTGATCAATTCATTCTACGTCCTTGTACATATACTTCTATTATCTATCAAAGGACTTTACAGCTTTTCTTAATGCAAGCATACTTGCATATTATTCATTCATATATATATATATATATATATATATATCATAATCAAATCATATATAAATAGGAATCGCATTCACATGCTTATTCCTGACATCAATAATTCAAAAATACTGTGCAATACCGTGTGCTACTGTGCAACCACGCGTATTACTGTATTTTAACCACCGGGTATTCCAACAGTGTTAACGGTAACAATTACACCATTATTTATAAAAATTCAAACTTGTCATTTTCTTCATCCGACCGTTTTCCGTTATGGGGCTCACAGATGGCTGCGCTGTCATACGAATATTCCCTGACAACAAGAATATTTCACGACTAAACGAATATTCCCCGACAACAATGAATATTTTTTATAACCACTTGCTCACTTTGCAAAATTTGCACATTTCACCCATAACCAAAGCGTTATATCAAATTAACACCTGATTATTCACAATAATAATTAGAGGAAAATTTGATTTTATTTATAAAAAGTTGGGGTCTTACAATTTATTTCAATCTTTGTAGAAAGTACATGTTAATATTTTTGGAGACTTTGTGTTGATGATTCGTTTCAATTTAATATGTACATGTTAGAACCCATTTGTGTTGATATTATGTCGCATGTGTTGTGACATGATATTTTGTTAGAATATACTGTAGGGTATACTTGAGTTATAACCACCTGTGAGGGTACCATAGGCATGTCCTCTTGGCACCGAGGCATGACACCTTCGTGGGTCGTGTGTGATCGATCCTGCACGCCTCGCATTTTGTGTTCCGGTGGGAGTTAGCCATTTGGTGATTTGTTGTGGGAGGCGTATGGGTCAACCCTAGTTTTCTGTTCTGTTATGTTCTGCGGAGTGGTGATGTTTGTGCCAAACACACCTTTCGATTTCGCATACATGTGGATTGTGCAGTCCGATGCGTGATTGCATGTGTGACATTATTTTGATTGCCTGTGTGGCAAGGTATATTTCTGTTTTATTTTAAGCTCAGTATGAAATAACACTCAGCCATTTGATTCAGCCTATTATTCGTTGTATTAGTTTTGTTCGTTTCAGTTCATTAAATTGAGTTAGATATGTCAGCTCATTATTTTGTACTCTATATTCGTACTGGGCATTAGGCTCATGCTGTGTTTTTCTTTCGGCAGGTAATATCAAGGGCAAGTGTGATGAGAGCTCTCTTTTATCTAATCGTTTTGATATATTTTGTCAGACTATGATATATTGGTTTATTTGGAGTTGTAATAATTATTTTAGATTGTGGTTTGAGTCAGTTTGACATTTATGATGGTTTGACTTGTGGTATTTATATTTTATTGGAGGGATTCTCTTTGTGGAATAGAGTTCTCTATTTATTTTATAGTTTGTTATGTTTTGTGTGCAATTTCTCTTTCTATTTCGAAAATGGGGTGTTACAGAGCTGATACCAACTCTGTAAAACCCCTTTCCAAAATCGAGAAGTGAACCGTGGGTCCCGATCTGAAATAATAGACAGTAGGGTACCATGAAGCCTATCTCCTGCTGAAAGATTTGTGCCAACCTATCCATCGAGCCCTCATGGATAGCAAAAAAAGTGTACTGATTTGGTCAACCGGTCCACCACTACCCAAATGGCATCATTCTCCCTAAAAGTCTTTGGCAAAGCAGTTAAAAAATTTATCGTGATATCCTCCCATTTTCAAATTGGAATGTTTAACTATTGCAACAAACCACTAGCTCGTTGATATTCTATCTTCACTTGTTGACAAGTGATACATTTCCCCACATATTCAGCCACATCTCGCTTCATCCCATTCCACCAAAAATTCTTTTTCAAATCCCTAGACATCTTTATAGAACCTAGATGAATAGAAAATGGTGAACTATGAGTCTCATCTAACATAGCCTCCTGAATGATTGGATCCGACGGTACACACATTCTCTTACACAACCAAATCACACCATGTTCATCAATACAAAACTCAGGCTACTTTCCATCCTCCAGATTATGCGTCATAACCCATAATTCCCCATTTTTCTTTTGCGCTTATTTAACTCGCAATATAAGATAGGGCACCACTCTCATACATGCCAAATGCACACCTAAACCTTGCATATACAACTCTAACTCTAATCGCTCCATATCCAAAATAAGCCGAGGTTGTGTAATAAGGGTTGTTACATCCCCTAAACTCTTTCGGCTAAAAGCATCTGCAACCACATTTGCCTTCTCTGGGTGATACTGAATTCTCGCATCATAATCTTTTAGAAGCTCCAACCAACGCATCTACCTCATGTTAAGCTCCTTCTGAGTGAAAATGTATTTAAAACTTTTGTGATCGGTGAAGATATCACAAGTCTCCCCATACAAATAGTGCCTCCAAATCTTTAGGGCAAAGATTACTGCTGCCAACTCCAAATCATAAGTGGGGTAGTTCTTCTCATAAGGTTTAAGTTGCCTAGAATTATAAGCAATCACCTTACCGTGTTGTATCATAAACACACCCCAAGCCCTTCTTAGAAGCGTCACTATAAATCTAGTAACCTCCTGTCCCCGACGACAATGTAAATATTGAAGCTGTCACAAGTCGTTTCTTTAACTACTCAAAACTCTTCTCGCACTCTAAAAGTAGTATGCATATAAGCCAATCATGTATGATGATAAAGCATATACTTTGTAAACAATCTTATTCATTTATTAATAAAAGTGTTATTTATTAAAGACATTTAATTATCTACATGGTTTTGTTTTAATAATTTGTGATAAACTCATAGTTTTAAGCAATGCTTTTAAAATGATGATGAGATCATGCTAATGAGATCTAAATTCTTAGATAGCTTAAAAACTAAAATGTTCCCAATCAATGGATTACTAAAAAAGGGATTAGTTAATCTGGATAGATTGGTACATACGTTGCTTGCTCATTGTATAAGGATGATTGATCTCATGATCATTTGTATGGAGACAATAAAGCAAGTATGTAGGTGCTTATTTGAGAATAAGTTCACTGAACGTGACTCTCTAAGAATACCTAATTGAGTTTTACTCGACTGTCAATAGGAATTACTGTAGTGATAGTAGTACAAGTGATCCTTAGACTTGAGATCATCATGGTGTCTTGTATATAATGATTTACACTTTGACTTATTCCTTAAGACCCTTAGGGTATATCAAAGGATATGCTTGGGTGTAATAAGTTATATATGGAGAGAATGAATGGTCAATAAAGAATCTACCACTTCTAGTAAAAGAAGAGATATATCCTATGTGATTCGATAAATGACAACCCAGAAATCCTTGGCCAAGATGGAATGAAATTAGAAAGATATTTCTAATTTGCATTCATTCAGAGTTGTGCATTTAGGAATCAAAATACATATAATTAAATAAAATAAGACTTGACAGTAATTCCATGTCTTATATTTAATTGAGACGTTGTATGGTGTAAGTATTGAATTGTACGGTAACTATTAACTCAAAGGTTCTTTTATGATTAATGTTGAAATCTATATTATCTGGAAATTCGTTGATCGCTAAGGAGGCTTATCCTTATTATAGAATAAATATTATTTATTTAAATAAATTAATATTTTAATTTATTTATTTAAATAAGATTAGAATTATTCTAATTGATTTATTCACACCCGGTTTAATATGGAGAACCTAAAGGGTCAAACCATAAAAGAAAGGATAATTATTTAAGAAGTTAATGACATAATTATAATAATATGTTAAGTGTATTTAATTTAATCTACGGTGATAGAATAAGTTAAATAGCTTAATATTAATTATGACGCCCCCAAAATTAGGTATGCATCACCCATCTTGGGTCGCCAAATACATGGTACAGAATTCAAATACAACTTACTAATACAACTGTCGTGTACAATACGACAAAATATAAACTGTGAGTTTGAATACAAATATTATCTACTAGAGATTATACAAACTCAAAAGGAGTCCTCATTACAATTATTATCACAATATTTCACAGAATAATGAGGACTACTAATGCTATCCTCTGGACCATCACTCCATTCCCCGACTCGTCTGAGCTATATTCTCATTTCCTGAAGAGAACAGTGAAAGGAAGGGTGAGCTTAACTAGCCCAGTAAGAAATATTATAACTAAGATAATGCAGAATAAATTATCATTAGTCTCCAACAATGTTAAACTGATAAAATATAATAGACATCGAGTTTAATTGCAGCGGAACATGCAATCCATTAAAAGAGTTAAGTAAAGAATAGAAACTACTATCTTTTATGATTTAAAAAGTTTTTCATCACTTTTATCACTGAGACTTAGCTTAATAAATAATCCACATCATCTCTGCACTACGGCCAAGGATATTCATTAGGGTCACGACCACAAATTCCATGCACTACGACGCCAAGGATATTTGTGTATTCATCAATGGTCATGATCATGCCAACAATCGCCCATCAATGCACTACGGGCCAATGAGGATTTTTTACACATCATTTGTAACATTACTACCATGATTACACCGAATAATCCCTGGTCATAATCATACCAAGTCCATCCATACTTTACAGGCCACAGATGACTTTCAAAAAAATATAAACATGAGGATGATGACAATGATATAAAAATTCAATAAAACAAGTTCAAGAATTAAGTTATTCAGGAACTAATAACGTCCAAATTGTCAACATGATACTGCTTTGTAGAGTAAAATTCAAGATTTCTTAGAAGAATATTTCCATGAAAAATACTGGATGAAGCGCAAATATCAAGGATATTCCACTAATTTCATGGAGTATAGAAGTCATAATTTTAACCAACTGAGAATAATAAGGAATGGAATAACAACAAAAATCACCATGCATGAGGTACTTCGCATATGCAGGTTATTCCAACAGAATAATAATAATGGAACCAGTTCAGGTGAAAATCACACCGACAGGATGTTCCAACAGAATAATAAAGAATGAAATAATAAAGAAAGCGGAACCAGTCCCACAGTAAGTTAATGCAGACGAGGATGTTCCAACGGAATAATAAAGGCAGAATAATAAAAACGGAACCAGGTCCGGCATATAGCACAGACAGGATGTTCCTACGGAAAATAAAGACAAAATAATAAAAACGGAACCCGTGTCCAGATAAAGCATGATGAGGATGTTCCGGTGAATAATAAAGACAGAATAATAGAAGAATGTCACCACGTATAAGGTATTCCGCGTATACAGGTTATTCCAAAAGAATAATAAAGAAATGGAATAACAGAAGTTCTCTTCACAAATACAAAGAATAATATCCCTTACCGTAAAAGAAACTAAATATAAGAGTTGGGAAGTAGCAGAATACTTTTCTATAGTCTTCTATAATTTCTCTCTCTAGAGTTTCAGTGAATTCGTAAGAAATAATGAAAGAATGAGCTTTTATTTATAGAAGAATGGAAGGGCACTATGTAAGGAAATATCACAGACGCAATAATTCACGGATAAAATTCTTATAACCTAAGGATGCAAAAGTCAATCCTTCATCCAATTAGATCAATGCAATCAAATGTTATTTATATATATATATAATATACAACATAAGTTATAATGCAATAAAGCAACAAAGAAAACCACTACCACCTTTTCCACCATCCTCCACTAACATCACTATCACACACACACACACACACACACACCTATCACTATCATATCATCACTCTTCCACTCACATTATATATATACACATACCATACTTATATATATATATATATATATATATTTTATCTCTCCTTTACGTAACTTCCTTTCACCCCTATTTCAAAAAATCATTTTTTCAACACATATGGGCCCCACATGTGGGCCCCACCTTTAAATAATTTCTACCGCTTATTTTGAAAGATGGGTAAATGGGGGTCCATAAAATAAGTAAAACTGAGTAACTTCTCACATAAGCATCAATAATCAATACCGTGTGCTACTATGCAACCACACGTATTACGGTACTTTTACTACCGAGTAGTTCAACAGTATTAACGGTAAAACTTTCGCCGTTATTTCCATAAAGTATTTTTGTTGTTTTCTTAATCCGACAATAATTCTGTTGTGGGGTCCACAAATGATTGAGCCGTTGTACGAATATTCCCCGACCAATCGAATATCATATAACAACTTGCATACTTTGCAGAATTTATAAATACTACCCACAAATATAACATTATATTAAATTTATTCCATAATATTAAAAAATGATAATTATAGAAAATTCATCTTTATTCAAAAAGTTGGGGTCTTACAACCTCCGCCCTCGAAATTAGGGTACGTACCTGGTATATCGAAGAGGTAAGGATACCTTGATTTCATTTCAGATTCTAACTCCCAGGTCATTTTCTCAACATCGTGGTTTCTCCACAAAACTTTGACTTGAGGTATAACCTTGGAGCGTAGAATATGTTCCTTCTTATCCAAGATTTGAACAGGAACCTCTTCATACGTTAAATCTTCCGCTATTTCATCTGGTTCTAACTCAATAATGTGGTTCGGGTCTTCCAAATATTTACGTAACATGGATATGTGAAAAACGTTATGAACACTAGACATACTTGGCGGTAAAGTGAGTCTATAGGCCACAGTTCCTACTCGATCGAGGATTAAAAATGGGCCAATGAATCGAGGATTGAGCTTTCCTCTCTTTCAAAATCTCGTAACTCCTTTCCATGGAGCAACACGTAACAACACATGATCTCCAATATCGAATTCCACGTCCTTTCGATGAAAATCAACATAACTCTTTTGTCGGTCTTGTGAGATTTTTATACGTTATCGGATCGTTTGAATCTTTTCCGTAGTCATACATACCAACTCTGATCCCAACAATGTTGCTTCACCCACCTCATCCCAGCACACTGGAGAACGACACTTTCTTCCATACAACGCCTCGAATGGAGCCATGCCAATACTTGCTTGATAACTGTTGTTGTATGAAAACTCCACCAACGGTAAGAACTTGTCCCAACTTCCCTTGAAATCAAGGACAAAGAGTCTTAATAGATCTTCAAGAGTTTGAATAGTTCTCTCCGACTGTCCGTCCGTCTGAGGATGATATGCTGAGCTAAATCGTAAATCTGTGCCCATAGCTTTTTGCAAACTAACCCAAAATCGTGAAGTGAATCTTGGGTCTCGATCAGAAACTATGGATACTGGCATACCATGAAATCTTACAACCTCGTTTATGCACATACGAGCAAGACGTTCAAGTGTATAAGTTTCTTGTATCGATAAAAAATGAGCAGACTTGGTCAATCTATCAACAATGACCCAAATCGCATCTATGCCTTGAGAAACTTTGGGAAGACCCGTAACGAAATCCATGGTAATGTGCTCCCACTTCCATTCTGGAATTGCAAGTGGTTGCAATAGACCTTTTGGTACTTGATGCTCCGCCTTGACTCGTTGACACGTTACACCTTGAGATAAACAACGCTATCTCTCTCTTCATATTGCCCCACCAAAATGTATGTCGAAGATCGTAATACATTTTGGTACTCCTAGGATGGATTGCAAACGATGTGTTGTGCGCCTCCATCATGATTTTATACTTTAAATCAGGGTCGTTAGGAACACAAAGTCTGGAGTTGACTCGAAGTATTTCTTCTTCATCGATTCTTGCTTCCGGCATCGCACCTTCTTGCACTTTCTTCCTCATACGCATCAGCTCCAGGTCTATAGTTTGAGCAGCTTTAACTTTATCAATTAAAGTCGGTTCCACTCGTATGTTCGCCATCATCACATGGGTCCCTGGAGTCTTTATCTCTATCTTCATCCTTTGCAAGTCGCACAAAATGGGCCTTTGCGTTGACAATATTGCACTAGTACCCACATATGATCTTCTACTTAATGCGTCAGCTACCACGTTCGCTTTTCCAGGATGGTATTGGATGGTATAATCATAATCTTTCAATAGTTCAAGCCAACGTCGTTGTCGCATGTTGAGTTCCTTTTGAGTGAAGAAATATTTGAGGCTTTTATGATCCGTAAAGATTTCCACCTTCTCCCCCATACAAGTAATGCCTCCAAATCTTTAGTGCGAAGACAACAGCTGCCAACTCTAGATCATGAGTAGGATAATTCCTCTCATATTCTTTGAGTTGTCGTGAGGCATAGGCTATGACTTTCCCATGTTGCATGAGAACAAATCCTAACCCTTTGCTCGAAGCATCACTGTAGATGACAAATCCCTCCGAACCAGATGGTATTGTCAGAACAGGTGCTAAAATGAGTCTCCTCTTGAGTTCTTGAAAACTCTTCTCACATTCCTCGCTCCAACCGAACTTTGTATCTTTTTGAGTCAGCTGAGTTAGTGGAGTAGCAATTCGAGAAAATCCTTCTACGAATCTCCGATAATAACCAATTAAATCGAGAAAGCTACGACTTGATCCATCGATTTAGGTTGCTCCCGACTTTGAATAGCTTCAATCTTTGCTGGGTCAACAGATATTCCATGACTTGACACCACGTGCCCAAGGAATGCTACTTCCTCAAGCCAGAACTCACATTTCTTCAACTTGGCATAAAGCTTATATTCACGAAGCTTTTGGAGTATCAGCCTCAAGTGTTGCTCATGATCTTCACGACTTTTGGAATAAATAAGGATGTCATCAATAAAGACGACCACAAAGTGATCCAAATATTCCTTGACTACTTGGTTCATCATATCCATGAAGGCAGCAGGAGCATTAGTCAATCCAAAGGACATGACTAGGAATTCATAATGCCCGTCTTGGGAGTTCAAAGTCGCCTTTAGAATATCATCGGTTCTAATCTTCAATTGGTGATATCCGGAATGAAGATTAATCTTTGAAAAGAATTTGGCTCCTTGCAACTGGTCAAACAGGTCATCAATACGTGGCAATGGGTACCTATTTTTGATGGTGACATGATTCAACTCCGATAATCAATACAAAGTCACATACTCCCATCTTTCTTTTCACGAATAGAACAGGAGCACCCTAAGGAGAAGTACTACTAGGACGAATAAAGCCAATGTCTAACAATTCTCTGTAGTTGGGTCTTTAACTCCTCAAGTTCAATAGAGCCATTCAATATGGGGCTTTGGAAATGGGTTTTGTACCGGGTTCAAGGTCGATACAAAATTTAATTTCACGCTCTGGGGTAAAGGCTAGAAGTTCTTCAGTGGAATACGTCAGAAATTCATTAACAATAGAAATATCATTTAAAACTGACGTATTTTTGTTTAGATCTGTGACATGAGCTAAGAAAGCTTGACATCCGTTTTTCAATAAAAGAATAGCTTTATGGCTTGAGATGACAGTGATTGATTTTAATGGTTTGGTTTCTTGAATTCGCATAATAGGTTGGTTAGGAATATGAAAGCTAACAGCCCTACGAAAACAATCAATTTTTGCAAGATGTGTAGTTAACCAATCAATCCCTAGAATTACATCAAATGCAAGTATTTTCAATGAAATAAGATCGACAGGTAACGTGCGGGTGCCGATTTGAACTAAACAAGACTTATAAACCGTGGAGGTAATGAAGGTTTCTCCCAACGGAGTTTCAACAGATAAATCAAAGTCCAATCTCTCCAGAGTCAAATTTAAACATTGAGCGCAAGTAGGAGAAATGAAAGAGTGGGTAGAACCGGTATTAAATAAAGTATAAACTTTGCTAGAGTTTATGATTAGCTTACCCGTGATGACCTCGTTCGGGTTCCTTGCTTTCTGGGAGGTCACGACAAATGCTCTCCCTTGCACCACCGGCTTTGACTTTTCTGGGAAGGCCTTTGGTGCCTCCATCCTAGCTGAACTTGTCTTCGGTGAATGATAAAATCGGGCTAGGTGACCTTCTCTTCCACAATTATAACACGCTTTGGATGGCATCACGCAATTTGGACTGATGTGTTCCTCCCCTCCGCATTTGAAGCATATGATAGGTGGTCTTTCTCCTTCCTTAACAACTGGTCTTTGGTCTTTGACGTCTTTCCATCATTGTTGAATCTCCTCTTCTTGAAATGTCCATTCTTATTATTTTGGCCCTGATTACCACCGAAGTGGTTACCATTTCTGGCATGTTGATTCCCTCCATGCTTGTTGTCACCGCTTTGATGACTGCTCTCACTGGTATTATCATTTTGCCAGCGGCTCTCTTTTGGTTGCGTTGACTCATTATCGCGCTCCACCAACTGAGCCCTATTTACAACATCTGAATACAAACATAGTTTATGAGAAATAAGATGTTGACGTATCTCCGGCTTCAAACCTCTTAAAAACATTCGCGCCATTCTTTCTTCATTATCCACCAAGTGGGACGCAAACCGGGATAACTCCACAAATTTTGCCTCATATTGCGACACGGTCATATTGTTTTGCTCCAATTTGATAAACTCCACCTCCTTCATGTGACGAATACTTTCGAGAAAGTATTTGTCGTTGAACATCTCTTGGAACTTTTCCCAAGACATCTTCAGTATGGCAGGTAGAGTACGTTTTACCGATTCCAACCAGTAATCTGCCTCTCCGCGCAACATAAAGGCGGCAAAGGGAACCTTTTGCTCCTTGGAGCATCCCAAGATATCAAATATTTTGGTGATCTGCTTTATCCATGCTTCCGCCATAAGTTGTTTTGGCTCTCCCTTAAACTCCGGTGGTCCCAGCTCCTTGAACTGTTTAGCGGTGACCGCCCGAGAGTTTCCAGTGTTTCCACCTACATTTTGGATAGGAGCCGCTCTCACCTGCTGTTGCATGAATTGCATAAAGCCTCTGAACAATCCATCATTCATCATTTGGTTAGTGTTGTTGTTTGCATGAGGATTGTCGCCTTCCTGATGCACATTCTCCTGATTATTGATATGTGGAGACTCAACGATCTCTTGTGCTCCATTGCTATTCTCAACATTTTCAGATGTCATTTTCAGATACTGCCACAAAACAAAGGTTAATTGACATGTAACATAATATCTCTAAACTCTGACCAACCAATTAAATAACAAATAAACTTAGGTAGGTCATACTAGTGAAAGAATTCCCCGTCTCTCCCCTCCTAGTTCTTGTCTCACACCTTAGCTGAGGATCATATCCTTAAGCTTTGATACCAAACCGTGATGCCCCCAAAATTAGGTATACATCACCCATCTTGGGTCGCCAGATACATGGTGCATGTAATTCAAATACAACTTACTAATACAATTATCGTGTACAATATGACAAAACATAAAGCTGTGAGTTTGAATACAAATATTATCTACTAGAGATTATACAAACTCAAAAGGAGTCCTCATTACGATTATTATCACACTATTTCACGTATAGTGAGGACTACTAATGCTATCCTCTGGACCATCACTCCGTTCCCCGACTCGTCCCAGCTATATTCTCATTTCCTGAAGAGAACAGTGAAAGGAAGGGTGAGCTCAACTAGCACAGTAAGAAATATTATGACTAAGATAATGCAGAATAAATTATCATTAGTCTCCAACAATGTTAAACTGATAAAATATAATAGACATCGAGTTTAACTGCAGCGGAACAAGCAATCCATTAAAAGAGTCAAGTAGAGAATAGAATCTACTATCTTTTATGATTTAAAAAGTTTTTCATCACTTTTATCACTGAGACTCAGCTTAATAAATAATCCACATCATCCCCCAAGACTGGCCAATGATATTTATTAGGGTCACGACCACAAATTCCATGCACTACGGGCCAAGGATATTTGTGTATTCATCAATGGTCATGATCATGCCAACAACTGTCCATCAATGCACTACGGGCCAATGAGGATTTTTTTACACATCATTTGTAACATTACGGTCATGATTACACCAAATAATCCCTGGTCATAATCATACCAAGTCCATCCATGCTTTACAGGCCACAGATGACTTTCAAAAAATATAAACATGAGGATGATGACAATGATATAAAAATTCAATAAAACAAGTTCAAGAATTAAGTTATTCAGGAACTAATAGCGTCTAAATTGTCAATATGATACTGCTTTGTAGAGTAAAATTCAAGATTTCTCAGAAGAATATTTCCATGAAAAATACTGGATGAAGCGCAAATATCAAGGATATTCCACTAATTTCATGGAGTATAGAAGTCAAAATTTTAACCAACTGAGAATAATAAGGAATGGAATAACAACAGAAATCACCATGCATGCGGTACTTCACATATGCAGGTTATTCCAACAGAATAATAATAATGGAACCAGGTCAGGTGAAAATAACACCGACATGATGTTCCAACAGAATAATAAAGAATGAAATAATAAAGACGGAACCAGGTTCGGCGTAAAGCACAAACATGATGTTCTAACGGAATAATAAAGATAGAATAATAAAAAATGGAACTGTGTCCACAGTATAGCATGCAGATGAGGATGTTCCAACGGAAAATAAAGACAGTAATAATAAAAAGCGAAACTAGGAATTACAGATATAGATGCATACAAGATGTTCCAACGGAATAATAAAGATGCAGAATAATAGAAGAATGTCACCACGATAGGTATTCACAGATATACAAAGTTATTATTCCAGAATAATAAAGAAATGGAATAACAGAAGTTCTCTTCACAAATACAAAGAATAATATTCCTTACCATAAAAGAAACTGAATATAAGAGTAGGGAAGTAACAAAATACTTTTTTGTAGTTTTCTATAATTTCTCTCTCTAGAGTTTTAGTGAATTCGTAAGAAATAATGAAAGAATGAGCTTCTATTTATAGAAGAATGGAAGGGCACTGTGTAAGGAAATATCACAGGCGCAATAATTCACGGATAAAATTCTTATAACCTAAGGATGCAAAAGTCAATCCTTCATCCAATTAGATCAATGCAATCAAATGTTATATATATATATATATATATATATATATATATATATATAATATACAACATAAGTTATAATGCAATAAAGCAACAAAGAAAACCACTACCACCTTTTCCACCATCCTCCACTAACATCACTATCACACACACACACACACACACACACACACACACCTATCACTATCATATCATCACTCTTCCACTCACATTATATATATACACATACCATACTTATAAATATATTTAATCTCTCCTTTACGTAACTTCCTTTCACCCCTATTTTAAAAAATCAATTTTTCAACACATATGGGCCCCACATGTGGGCCCTACCTTTAAATAATTTCTACCGCTTATTTTGAAAGATGGGTAAATGGGGGTCCATAAAATAAAATTGAGTAACTTCTCACATAAGCATCAATAATCAATATCGTGTGCTACTATGCAACCACGCGTATTACTGTACTTTTACTACCGAGTAGTTCAACAGTATTAACGGTAAAACTTCCACCGTTATTTTTATAAAGTATTTTTGTCGTTTTCTTAATCCGACAATAATTCTGTTGTGGGGTCCACTAATGATTGCGTCGTTGTACGAATATTCCCTGCTAAACGAATATTCTCCGACCAATCGAATATCATATAACAACTTGCATACTTTGCAGAATTTATAAATACTACCCAGAACTATAACATTATATTAAATTTATTCCATAATATTAAAAAATGATAATTATAGAAAATTCATCTTTATTCAAAAAGTTGGGATCTTACATTAATTATTTAATATTTTAGAAATATTAAATATTAATAATAAGAGGAGTCTTATTAATATTATTAAAATTAATATTTTAATTTCTAAAGGAGTTTGGGAATTAATTTAATATTAGTACTCTCATTTATTCCTAATAAGATTAGGAGGCAAATTAATTAAAAGAGTTTAATTAATTATCCCTAATAAGATTAGGGAGCCTAATTAATTAAAGGAGTTTAATTAATTAAATAATGCCCTATTTTAATTATATTAAAATAGGTTAACTGATATCTTTATATAAGAGGAGTCTTATATGAGATATTGAGCGTGTGCGTATAATTTACGTGATTCCAATTGTTGAAATGAGTACGCCTTTTTTCTATAGAGATAGAAAACTAGGGTTTGAGCCAATACACCTTTCTTCTTGATTCTTGTTCTTCCTTAGTGGATCACCTCTAGAAGTCAAACGCTTGGGTGGCTAACGTTGATCAAAGGAAGGAACCAAACCCGCGTATTCAAGGAGAGCACAATGGAATAGGTGTTGAACTTGTACCTGAGGAAGCTCAAATCTTCAAGGGTATGATTCTATTTCTCCTATTCTTTTATAGACTGATAATCAAAGCACAAGAATGATCTTGGTTTATGGTTTGTAAGAAAATTTTAAAATATGTTTTTCTTCACTTTCGCTTTATTTAAGTGCTTTGATTGCATGTTCTTGTTTCTAGCAAACCTAACAGTGGTATCAGAGTCAATCTTGTGTTAATTATCAGTCTTTGTGATTCCATATATGTGCAATATGTGATTGGATTGAATTCTGGACAACAAAAAAAGTTTACTATTTCGCGACGCGTGGCGCATTGCTGCTTGCAAATCTCGATTCTCATTCGGAGCGAAGTCGCTGTCGCATCCCGAGATCCGGTTTCCTAAATATTAAATAAGAGCTGCGCCAGTGACTCATTCATTCAGGTGCAATTGCTACTATTATTCGAAATCAACTTACGGCCTTAAAGCGCGATTCTTGCGTGACCTAGTTCATTCTAGGTACAGTTGTGCCCTAGTGCAGTTGTGCCCTTTTTCTATAGAGATAGAAAACTAGGGTTTGAGCCAATACATCTTTCTTCTTGATTCTTGTTCTTCCTTAGTGGATCACCTCTAGAAGTCAAACACTTGGGTGGCTAACGTTGATCAAAGGAAGGAACCAAACCCGCGTATTCAAGGAGAGCACAATGGAATAGGTGTTGAACTTGTACCTGAGGAAGCTCAAATCTTCAAGGGTATGATTCTATTTCTCCTATTCTTTTATAGACTGATAATCAAAGCACAAGAATGATCTTGGTTTATGGTTTGTAAGAAAATTTTAAAATATGTTTTTCTTCACTTTCGCTTTATTTAAGTGCTTTGATTGCATGCTCTTCTTTCTAGCAAACCTAACAGTGGTATCAGAGTCAATCTTGTGTTAATTATCAGTCTTTGTGATTCCATATATGTGCAATATGTGATTGGATCGAATTCTGGACAACAAAAAAAGTTTATCGTTTTACGATGTATGCGCAATTGCGCCATCTCCGATTCATTACGGAGCGAAGTCGCGTCTCTCTCGAGATCCGGGTTCCTAAATAAGCAAAGACAGATCTTGTAGTGATCCCGATTCATTTCAGGTGCAAATGTGCAAGTAGATTCGAAATCAACTTACGGCCTTAAAAGCGCGATTCTTTGTGACTGAGTTCATTCTAGGTGCAGTTGTGCCCTAGTGTAGAATCTGAAAAATTGTTGTATTTCTTTAATTAAATAAATGGTTTATTTAATTGATAAAAGTTTAAAATAAAGGTGTTTATTTTATCTGAAATATGATTTCAGATTTGCTAAAATTAAAAGAGTTTAATTTGGATTTGGCTTTTGATTAAAATAAAAGAGTTTCTTTTGTTTCAAAAACTAAAGGTTAGCAAACTTTTGCCCATTAATTGATATTAATGCATATATAGAATGGTTATAATATTCATGAGATGAATGTTATTTATTGATGTATATGTTGATATGTATGATAATAAATGAGATTGATTATGGACTATGACCAATGTGATTGGATTTTATTTTGGATGGATGCTTGAATGTATGGGTTTTATGAATGGGGTCTGCGTACCTCGTCTTTTCTGGTTTTCTTCTTGTTGTAAATTCTATCTCTCTCCTATGTACTTCCCCTTGACTGTTGATCAAGCTTTCTATTTATATTAAATAATTTATGTAATAGGATTAGTTAAAATTTCACGAAGAACCGGAGATCAAGGAGCAAGGAGCGCTAGAAGACCCGTTTGTAATGGAGCCCATGTTTAAATGTAATAGTTGTTTTTAAATATTAATTCTTGCACCCTAGGGTTTGACCTTTTGTCTCACTTGGTGGCTCTAGTAAACCAAACTAGAATAAAAGTCCATAATCAATCCGGGTAGAATATAGTATTCTATATGTGCATGCTAGTATTATATATGTGAGGGCCCCAAATCCGAGTCCTAAATCACCGTGGATTCGGTTCGATCATTCTATCACTATTACTATATTTGCGGAAGATATAAACAGAAATTGTTTATACATTAAACTTGTACACTTTTCCCCAAGGTCGAGTAACCTTAACTTAATACACAATACATAACTTATTTTAACACATAACCTTATTATACAACTATTACAAATCTAATCGCACACATTAACTTTACGCTGAAACTGTCTTTAACCTTTCCTTATATCCGACGCGTTCGTCTTAATCTGCAATGTTTATCATGATATAGCAAGGGTGAGCATAAGGATTGCCCAGCAATTTTAAATTCAATAATATAACGATATATCATGATTGAAATGATTTGAATAATTGGCTAGCTATAATTCAACAATATAATACTGAATTAGCACGAACAAACTTTTGACTGAACAAGTATATAACATGAACAAAAATATCTGAACCGAAGGGTAATGAAGGTGATCAGCCTTTCATACCTGACTTATACATGCAATATGTACAAAGTACAATTCTACAATGGCAATCAGCAATGATTATCCATAAGCATATATGAATAAAATAATTCTTATTAGAGTTAGGTAATAACAAACTTGGCTGAACCGTTGATTACCACAATGCAATTTATAACGCTTTATCCGAAGACCTAATATTAGTAATATAGATCTCCAATATTAGAATAATATCATCACAATATAATACTATTATATATATAGATATGCATAGAATAACCTAAACACATAACACATAACCCTATCAGTCTATAACATATATAAGACTCGGTATCAAGTCAAACTATTACAGTCTGAGTTGAACCCGACACAAAACTGACATCCCGACGGTCTTGTTGGACAATTCATGAGTTTAAGTTCAATTAAACTCTGCATTAAACACTTAACAATTAACTTAAATAATTTTAATATTAGTCAAAATAATTTTCATAAGCTCATAATGATTTTTAAATAATTATTACGATTTATCTTGATTTTCCAATCATTAAAAACGTATTTAAATGAATTAAATACCACATAATTCTTTTATCATTAATATTTATTTATTATCAAATATTAATGAAATACATGTCATAATATTATAATATATTTATAATATATCCAAGTATTTTTAATACTTTAAAATCGCATTTATATAATTTTTAAATACTTAAATCCATTATCCGATAATTGCTATTAATAATAAAATATTAATATTTTCATGACAAAATATCAAAAGTTATATTTTATAACTTAAAATATTTTTATAACACTTAAATCATTTTATATGATTTATAAATCATTAATTCTAATTTTCTATAATTTATTTAATATATTTATTAAATAAACTAATTATCATTAATATTAATTAATTAGTGAAATTCATCTCAAAATAATAAAAGTCATCAAAAATAACTTGAAATATTTTCTAATGTCATAATATTATTTTTCATGTATTAAAATCATTTTTAAATCATTTATTTAATATTATAATTAAATAAATAAATACCAATTATATTCCAAAAATATTAAATATTTATGAAATATACTTTAAATAATTAAAAACTAATTTCAGAATTTAAAATAATTTTTCAGAATTTATTATGTATTTTTAATCCTATGTTCTAGTTAAATTCTAGACTGGTAATTCTGTTATCGTTATAGTATAAGTGTAATACTATAACTAGAAACTGAGTTCATGGCCAAAACATTACTTAATCGAGAGATCTAAGCTGTAGAAAAGCATGTCAGAGCTGTTCTTCATTTCTGGGTTTTCCAAAAATGAAGAACAGTTGTTAGGTCTTACTTTGAGCCTCCGGATCTAGGCCTTCCAGGTATGAGTAATGTAATATTAAGGTTCCCTTATGTAGTACTCATGTCCCTGTACAACTACATAACCTCAGATCATCTTAACAACAACAGATCTAAGTTATCAAAGCCGGTCAAACTAGTGGTCAGGAATCGGTTCTTGAAGATTCTGGGTTACCCAGAATCTTCTTCCGAGAAGTTGGTCAATGGTGGTTTGACCATGATTATCTACTATTCTGTTCAAGATCTTGGTGTTCTAAAACCTTTAGTATATAGTCGTCATTTCAGGCTACAATAAAAACATAATAACGTGGCCAAAACATGAACATACAACAAGATCAATGGTCTAGAAAATCACTGTCAGACTTTTCTTGGCAAACTGGGTTACCCAGAAACAGTCATTCGTGGTCGGTCAACGCAGTTTGACTGCTCGTATCTTTCAATCTACTAATGATCTGGCCTTGTTTTTAGCTTCATATGAAAGTCCTAATGACATAGAACACATGTATAACATAAAACAACATATATCTAAAAGAGAGAAAGATCTAGGGCCTCTGACATATGACTGTCAGGCCATTTTTTGACATTTTTTCCAGATTACTAAAAATGCTTATTTCGTGCATCTAAGTGTGTTAGATCTATGATCTATCAACCCAGATCACTTAAAGACACCTTATAACACATCTTTAACCAACAACTTACAACAACTAACATCAGATTAAAGATTTAGAAAAATTAGGGTTCATACCTTCTTAGCTTTGATTTTTGATTGTGACTTTGTTGATCTGATCTAGGAGAGATAAAGGATGGTATTGGCTTATCTTATCTCCCTTTCTCACTCTATATTTCGAAGTTGAAGAGAGAGAATGGGTTTGGAGAAAATGAAAATGAAAGTATGCATTTTCTCTCTCTCAATCTAATATACATGGCATGATTCAATGTATCTAGTTGCTAGTTGGCATACCTATCTAATATAAAATAGATATAGAGCACATGGGATAAACATTAGGGTGATGACTCACAAGATTTGCAAAATCTTTTGCTTAAGATTAAAAAAAGGGCATTTTAGTCATTTTGCATAATATTTTAATGACATTCTAGTTAATGGCCAAAGCCTTAGGGTTTAGGGTTTGGGTTTATAAAACCTTAGGGTTTAGGGTTTGAAACCCTTAGGGTTTGCAATTTAATTTTCTAAATTTTCCAATTTAGGTTTTAAAAATAGAAAATTAACATTTCTAAATTATAATTAGGATTTTTTGATTATATTAAAATTTCTTAATCATAATTTAAATGTTGCTAATTAGGATTAGCATTTCCTAATTACAACTGTTAATTAAGCAATTATGGTCAAAATGGTCATTAGTGTTTATAAACCACTAATTAGGGTTTCTAATAGAAAAATATTTTTTTTCTAAATCTGAAAATTAGGGTTTGCTAATTAATTAAGTTTTACCCTAACTAATCTTATAATTATTTACACTTACGCCATTAAGTTCCCAATTTAGGATTTTATACACCGAATTAGGGTTTCGGATTCCCAGAACTGAATTTAGGGTTTCCAGAACCGATTTCGAGGATGTCTTATTAATCACTAGGGTTTTCTTATCGAACGTTGACGTTCTTAATATATAATTAGGGTTTGTTACATATATCGTTTATCTGGTCAACCCTTGACCCTTAACCACATCATGCACACATATACACAGAACCTAAACGCTTATTCCCTAATCCTGAATAATTCACTTAAATCATTCACAAAATTTTGAAATCCTCAAAATTTTATCTTAAAAATATCAAACGCATACACCTATTTTCTGTCCAGGTTCTAATTTTGAACCTTAAATCAATTAATAAAATTTTTAAAAATATTCAAAATTCTCGGGTTGTCACATTCACCCCTTCTTCTAAAAATTTCATCCCCGAAATTTACCTTACACCTTACACCTTGCACCTTGCACCTTGAACCATTCACCATTCATCATACACCATTCACACACATTCGCTCATGCTACCCAATACACCACTCACAAGAGTAAAAGTTTTCAAATTGTGCTGAGGGGTCATATAGACCATGAACACATAGTTTTAACGGTATTGATCATACCGCAAAACAATTCATTACTTGGTATGTTTACAATCACAAAGAAGGTAAACTACCGTTGCTAGTACTTTAGGTGATCAGCCTATTGTACTTTTACGTCATGCATAACGTATTAATTATGTATAGCGAATATATACGCTACTTGATTGGATTATTTATCCAAACAACATAGTTCACCTCTGTCTTATCATAGGATTCCGTACCAAAGCAATTTGGTTCGGGAAATTTCTTTCAATGAACACTTAGAGTTTTCATAAACTTTAGTCTAGCTGAATCCAATAACATAGACTCATATCAATAATTCAATTCAATAGAATTATTTAGGTGTAGCCAAACCCCGTTGGCAAATTAAATTTTATTAAAAATATTTTCGAGAATGACGTCATGATGCCGTAATGTATTAACAGTCCGTTTGAGGATGCCGTCATTGTATGACTTTGTCATAACACATCATACAATAGTGGAACAACGATTTTAGATCAAATTCACACTAAGTATTCCTGTATTTACAACTCCATCAAATTTTTATCATCTCGCACTTTTGAGTTACATACGTACATAAGTGATAAATAAAATGTATTTTGATATTTCAAATCATTTTATGCCTAGTGAAATAAGTAGCATAGACTATGCTTTAAACCGTTTCAAAAATGATTACGAGTCTACATAATTTTTTTTAAAGGCACATAGTGCGTATTTAGCTTGATGTCAAAATTTTGAAGTCTAGCATAGATAGGAGTTTTGGAAAACATAATTCTTCACTAATAATTATTTGCTTAACAATCTATCTGTTCCTATTATCCTTAACACTCCATTCATACATAACTATACCCAGATCGTCAAACCATACTTCTGAGTCCATAAACTTGGCCACAATTATATGAGTTTAAGAACTTTTCTTAGTCTGACCTTTGGAGTCCGTTCGCTGAGGGGTTCATAAATATTTCATATAACTATGAGTCAAGAATGTCACATAAGTATGAGTTTTAAGAACATGTACTTAACCCTATATTCTCTACCTATGACCTATCTATCTGTTATACACATGAGAAAGGAATCACCCTCTTAACATGCATATAGTAAATAGCGCGACACAAATATTTCAATGATTATCAATGCCAGAAACTAAGTAGTTTTTACACCAAGTACAATTCCCCGCCCATACAAGGAATCATACAACTCAGCCGCCGACATGAATCCTCAATTGAATCCCCACCTAACACTAACCCCCTTTTTCAATACGAATTTCATTTAACTCGTATTCATAATCCTTTCATGAATCTGTACCAATTCACACAACAATCTTGCTATAAACTTTCTAATCATTAGTTTGATACTTTTTCCTGCTATCACTTTATCAGATCACGGAGCGATCTCATCGTATATATTACGATTCATTTCTATGTCTTGATCGTTTTGTTTTACGATCCCCTATCACTGTTCTTTTAGTCCTTTAGACTTTATCTATTCACCATTACTGTTCAACTTTATTATCAGAGTTAGGGAACTCTGTATCTTATAACTCGCCGAGATTCGTCTTTGAATCTTACCGACCGACTAACTCTATTTGAGTTAGTACTTATCCTAATCACTGCAGTTATTAGTCTCAGGTATTATTACCAAAGGTTTATAACCTACAACTTTGATACCAACTGTGAGGGCCCCAAATCCGGGTCCTAAATCACCGCGGATCCGGTTCGATCATTCTATCACTATTACTATATTTGCGAAAGATATAAACATAAATTGTTTATAAATTAAACTAGTACACCTTTCCCCAAGGTCGAGTAACCTTAACTTAATACACAATACATAACTTATTTTAACACATAACCTTATTATACAACTATTACAAATCTAATCGCACATATTAACTTTACGCTGGAACTGTCTTTAACCTTTTCTTATATCCGACGCGTTCGTCTTAATCTACAATGTTTATCATGATATAGCAAGGGTGAGCATAAGGATTGCCCAGCAAGTTTAAATTCAATAATATAACGATATATCATGATTGAAATGATTTGAATAATTGGCTGGCTATAATTCAACAATATAATTATGAATTAGCATGAATAAACTTTTGACTGAACAAGTATATAACATGAACAAATATATCTGAACCGAAGGGTAATGAAGGTGATCAGCCTTTCATACCTAACTTATACATGCAATATGTACATAGTACAATTCTACAATGGCAATCAGCAATGATTATCCATAAGCATATATGAATAAAACAACTCTTAGTAGAGTTAGGTAATATCAAACTTGCCTGAACCGTTGATTACCGCAATGCAATTTATAACGCTTTATCCGAAGACCTAATATTAGTAATATAGATCTTTAATATTAGAATAATATCATCACAATATAATACTATTATATATATAGATATACATAGAATAACCTAAACACATAACATATAACACATAACCCTATCAGTCTATAACATATATAAGACTCGGTATCAAGTCAAACTATTGCAGTCTGAGTTAAACCCGACACAAAACTGACATCCCGACGGTCTTGTCGAACAATTCACGAGTTTAAGTTCAATTAAACTCTACATTAAACACTTAACAATTAACTTAAATAATTTTAATATTAGTCAAAATAATTTTCATAAGCTCAAAATAATTTTTAAATAATTATTACTATTTATCTTGATTTTCCAATCATTAAAAAAGTATTTAAATGAATTAAATACCACATAATTCTTTTATCATTAATATTTATTTATTATCAAATATTAATAAAATACATGTCATAATATTATAATATATTTATAATATATCCAAGTATTTTAATACTTTAAAATAACATTTATATAATTTTAAATACTTAAATCCATTATCCGATAATTGCTATTAATATTAAAATATTAATATTTTTATGAAAAAATATTAAAAGTTATCTTTATAACTTCAAATATTTTTATAACACTTAAATCATTTTATATGATTTATAAATCATTAATTCTATTTTTCCATAATTTATTTAATATATTTATTAAATAAACTAATTACCATTAATATTAATTAATTAGTGAAATTCATCTCAAAATATTAAAAGTCATCAAAAATAATTTGAAATATTTTCTAATATCATAATATTATTTTTCATGTATTAAAATCATTTTTAAATCATTTATTTAATATTATAATTAAATAAATAAATACCAATTATATTCCAAAAATATTAAATATTTATGAAATATACTTTAAATAATTTAAAACTAATTTTTAGAATTTAAAATAATTTTTTGGAATTTATTATGTATTTTTAATAATTAAAAATCATTTTTATCTATTTTTAAATAATTTCTGAAAAATCAGAAAATAAAATAAATAGAAACTGTCTCTAAAGGGCCTATAATGATGACTTCAAATCATTATAGGTGTTCTTGAAGGTCGTTTCTTGGCTTTTAAATCTTCACGTATCGCACAACAAGGTTGGTCGTTCAATTTATCCCTAATCATATGTTTTAGTTAAATTCTGGACTGGTAATTCTGTTATCGTTGTAGTATAAGTGTAATACTACAACTAGAAACTGAGTTCATGGCCAAAACATTACTTAATCGAGAGATCTAAGCTGTAGAAAAGCATGTTAGAGCTGTTCTTCATTTCCGGGTTTTCCAGAAATGAAGAACAGTTGTTAGGTCTTACTTTGAGCCTCCGGATCTAAGCCTTACAGGTATGAGTAATGTAATATTAAGGTTCCATTGTGTAGTACTCATGTCCCTGTAAAACTACATAACCTCAGATCATCTTAACAACAATAGATCTAAGCTATCAAAGTAGAATTCAAACTAGTGGTGAGAATCGGTTCTTGAAGATTACGGGTTACCCGTAATCTTCTTAGAAAGTTGGTCGATGGTGGTTTGACCATGATTATCTACTATTCTGTTCAAGATCTTGGTGTTCTAAAACCTTTAGTATGTAGTCGTCATTTCAGGCTACAATAAAAGCATAATAACGTGGCCAAAACATGAACATATAGCAAGATCAATGGTCTAGAAAATCACTGTCAGACTTTTCTGGGCAAACTGGGTTACCCAGAAACAGTCATTCGTGGTCGGTCAACGCAGTTTGACAGCTCGTATCTTTCAATCTACTAATGATCTGGCCTTGTTTCTAGCTTCATATGAAAGTCCTCATGACATAGAACACATGTATAACATAAAATAACATATATCTAAAACAGAGAAAGATCTAGGCCCCTCGACATATGGTATCGGGCCATTTTTGACATTTTTTTCCAGATTACTAAAAATGCTTGATTAGTGCATCTAAGTGTTATAGATCTATGATCTATCAACCCAGATCACTTGAATACACTTTATAACACATCTTTAACCAACAACTTACAACAACTAACATTAGATTAAAGATTTAGAAAAATTAGGGTTCATACCTTCTTAGCTTTGATTTTTGATTCTGACTTTGTTGATCTGATCTAGGAGAGATAAAGGATGGTATTGGCTTATCTTATCTCCCTTTTGAAAGTATTATGCATACAAGCCAATCATACATGATGATAAAGCATATACTGTGTAATCAATCTTATTTATTTATTAATAAAAGAATTATTTATTAAAGGCATTTATTATCTACATGGTGCTGTTTTAATAATATGTGATAAACCCATAGTTTTAAGCAACTCTTTTAGAATAATGATGATGATCATTCTAATGGGATCTAAATTCTTAGAAAGCTTAAAACTAAAATAGTTCCCAATCATTGGATTACTAAATTGGGGATTAGTGAATCCAGGATAGATTGAAGTACATCGTTGTCTTGCTTTCATTGAATGAGGATGATTGATCTCATGATCATTTATGTGGAGACACTAAAGCAAGTATGTAGGTGCTTATTAGAGAATAAGTTCAATGAGCGTGACTCGCTAAGGAATACCTAATGGAGTTTTACTTACTGTCGATAGGAATTCTTGTAGTGATAGTAGTACAAATAATCCTTAGACTTGAGATCATCATAGTATCTTATATATAATAAATTACACTTTGACTTATTCCTTAAGACTCTTAGAGTATATCAAAGGGTATGCTTGGGTGTAATAAGTTATATATGAAGATAATGAATGATCAATAAAGAATCTACCACTTTAGTAAAAGGAGAAATGTCCTATGTGATTCGATAAATGACAACCCGGGAATCCTTGGTTAAGGTGGAATGAAATTAGAAAGTAGTTTCTAATTTGCATTCATTAGGAGTTATTCATTTAGGAATCGAAATACATATAATTAAATAAAATAAGACTTGTGATAATTCCATGTCTTATATTTAATTGGGACATTGTATATGGTGGAAGGATTGAATTATCACGGTAACTATTTACTCAAAGGTTCTTTTATGATTAATGTTGAAATCTATATTATCCGAAAGTCGTTGATCGCTTGGGAGGCTTATCCTATTGTAGAATAAATATTATTTATTTAAATAAATTATTTGTTTAATTTATTTATTTAAATGAGATTAGAATTGTTCTAATTGATTTATTCACAACTAGGTTTAATATGGAGAACCTAAAGGGTCACACCATAAAAGGAAGAATAATTATTTAAGAAGTTAATGGCATAATTGTAATAATATGTTAAGTATATTTAATTTAATCTATGGCGATAGAATAAATTAAATAGCTTAATATTTATTATTTAATATTTTAGAAATATTAAATATAAATTAATAAGAGGAGTCTTATTAATATTATTACAATTATTATTATTTTAATTTCTAAAAGGTTTAGGAATTAATTTAATATAAGTATTCTCATTTATTCCTAATTGGATTAGGAAAGAAAATTAGTTAAAGGAGTTTAATTAATTACCCCTAATAGGATTAGAGAGCCCATTTAATTAAAAGAGTTTAATTAAATAAATAATACCTTATTTTAATTAAAATAGGTTACATGATATCTTTATAAGAGAGTCTTATATCGGATATCTAATATACGTAATTCTAGATTTTGAGACACCCTTTTTCTATCTGAGATAGGAAAAACTAGGGTTTGAGCCAATACCCCTTCTTCTTGATAATTATTCTTCTTTGGTGGATCACCTATAGAGGCCATACACTTGGGTGGCTTACATTGATCAAAGGAAGGAATCTACCAGGAGATTGAGGAGATCATGAATAGGAGGTGAACTCGTACTGAGGAAGCTCGTTTCTACAAGGGTATGATTTCATAATTTCTTATTCTTCGTTTAATTAATAATATGCATAAAGGATGATCAAGGGTAATTGGTTTGTGAAAAATTTTAAAATCGATTTTATTTCGCTCCGCTTAAATTTTGCAATTTGATTGCTACTTTGATTTTCACAAAACCTAATGATTGGTATCAAGAGCCAAACTTTATGTGAATTATTAATTATTTTGATTCCATATTTGTATGGGTATATATTTTGAATAATTTATTGGGCATATTTTGTTGTATAAAATTAGTATTTTATGGAAATAAAAGGGGCGTAAAGCTGGTTTTTTTTCCTTTCGGTTTTACCCTGAACAGGTTATGTTAAAAAAAAAAAGCTTTCCGTGTAAAGCTGAGACGGTTTTCTATAATGTGATTCACGTCTGATATGATATATATATAATAATATTATAGTTATATATATTGTTAACATGTGATCCTGACATTTTCGGTAAAATGGGTATATCATATACCGTTATTAATTATATCTTGTTTCTGGTATCTAGTTTCCTGAAGCTTTTAATACCATATATAGTAATTATATATTATAATATATATGGTCACCTTTTTATTTGATTACAAGGATGTGCAGGATCAACATGCCTCTTATTAACGTGATTTATAAATTTTATTTTATTTTAACATGCCACAACGTTCGGTAATATATTATATAATATCTTAATAATTTTATAATTAAAATAAAAGAGTTTATTTTAATCTTGAAATTGGATTTCATGCAACATAAAATTGCCCATTAAATGATACTCATATTTATATGGAATAATTTAATTTATTGATACATATGATGATATGTATGATAATAAATGGGATTGATTATGGACAATTGACAAATATGATTGGATTTATTTTAGTTGGATGTTTGAATGAATGGGTTTTATTAAATGGGGTCTGCGTACCTCGTCTTTTTACGGTTTTCTTCTTGATGTAAATTCTATCTCTCTCCTATGTACTTCCCTCGATCAGCGATCAAGGTTTCTATTTAAATTAAATAGTTTAATGTAATAGGATTAGTTAGAATTTTTTTTGAAGAACCCAGGAGATCAAGGGCGCTAAAAGACCCGTTTGTAATGGAGCCCAGGGTTTAAATGTAATAGTTATATTTAAATGTTTATTCTTTGCGACTTAGGGTTTGACCTTTTGGTTCACTTGGTGGCTCTAGTGAACCAAACTAGAATAAAAGTCCATAATTAATCCGGGTAGAATATAGTATTTTTATATGTGCATTCTAGTATTATATATATTATATATTATGCAAACATGCTTCGCATGTTTAATAATATAATAGCGTATTTTATATATATATATTTGCATGCTGTATTTAAACAAGATGAGACAAATAATAACAAAATCCTCAAAGTTTTATATATTAAGTCTTAAGCGCATAAAGATATTTAGAATATCGAACGTCGCCTTCTAGCATGATAAAATTAATAGAGTATTAAATATTTAATATGAGTTTGTTGTCTCACCACAAGGCAAGTATTAAGTATTTAAGATGTTAATTTATCACATTTGATGCTTATAAAGAAAATTGAACAATATTGTTTTGTTGTGTCACCACAAAGGCGATATTTTTCTTTTTGAATATATGGAAGTGCTAGGTTGGACTTAACTTAGATAATTTTGATTCGGATGTGCCACCACTTGATCAAAATAATCTAAGAGGCAAAACATAAGGAGTTACATGTTGATGTAATTGACAAGGAGTTGTCTACTTATTTATTTATATATAGTTTGTTGTGTCACCACAAGGCTATATATATTTGAAATGGGATCCTTATTCTCACTAGCAAAAACTTTAATTAGATTTTGCCGAACTATATAAATGAGGGTAATATAGTTTGAAGAAAATAGTGGGAGATACCAATATAAAATAAGACCTAATTTATTTTGGTAATTAATTAAATGAATGTTTGCTAAAATATTATCTTTTTACATGCAGAATTTTGAAAATGTCACATTCACTAATTTCACTGCGTAGCATACTTGATGCTAACAAAAGTAATTTGGGAATAGAACTACATGGATTTGGTTAAGGAATCGAGAATTGTTCTCTTCTTTGAAAAGATTTCTTATGTCCTAAATTCGCCTGATACACTGCAAAAGTTGCGAGGCGACCTCGAGGAAGAGATTGCTACTTTTAAACAGTGGCAAGATGATGCATCTGTGGCTTAATGCATCATGCTCGCATCCATGAGTAACGAGCTTCAGCGTCAGCATGAAAACATGGATGCTCCTACTATGCTCTTTTGCACCTTCGAGAGTTGTATGGTGAGCAAAGTAGGATTGCTAGATATGAAATATCTAAGGAGCTCTTAGATCTCGGATGACCGAGGGCACTACTGAGTTGAGACTCATGTCCTAAAGATGATCAATCTGATTGAGCGTCTTGGGCGACTTGGGTTAAATCATGGATGGGGAGTTGAGTCAAGATTTAGTCTTGCGGTCACTCCCGGACACCTTCTCACAATTGGTTGTGAATTTTCACATGAATAAGTTGGATGTCGACTTGCACGAATTACTTAACATGTTGAAAGCTGGCGAAGGTCACTTCCCATCCAAGAAGAACCATGTCTTATTGGTGGATGATTCTTCCAAGAAAAGGAAGAGGCCCAAGGTATCTTTCGAAGGAAGAAATCCAAGAAGGCTAAGGGAAAGGCGAAAGTGAAGGATCAAAGAAACTGATCCACTAGCAAAGGAATTTGCTTCCATTGCAATAAGCCGGGTCTTTGGAAGAGGCTGCAAGGATTATCTCATGAGAACAAAAGCGGAAGAAGCTTGAGAAGCTTGAATCCTAATCAAGGTTTGTTTATGATTGAAATTAATTTTTTCGAAAGTCGATCTTCTACTTGGGTATTGGATGGGATGTGGTTCTCACATATGTAATAATAATATGGGGGATGGTCAAAAGTAGAAAGGTGAGCAAGGATGAGGTCGTCTTACGAGTGGGAAATGGAGCAAAGGTTCTTTGCATTATTTGTGAGGGACTTATTGTTTATACCGCCTACTGGGCAAGTTCATTAATTTAAATAATTGTTATTTTGTTCCAAATATCATTAGAAACATTATTTCTATCTCTGTATTGGATATGGATGGTTTTAATATTATAATAAAGAACACCGGTTGTTCCATTTATAATGATAATGTTTTATATGGTGTTGGTAATTTGCGAAATGGACTTTATATACTTGACTTGCATGAAAATATATTTCAAATTGAACAAACTAAGAAAAGGAAAAGAGATGATGTTAATTATACCTTCATGTGGCAATTGTAGACTCGGTCGTATTAATGAAACAAGATTATCCAAGTTGCATAAAGATGGGCTCTAGAGCTATCGATTATGAATCATATCCAACCTGTGAATCTTGTCTCATGGGTAAAATGACTAAATCTCCTTTTAGTGGAAAAGGAGAAAAAGAGTTCTGAGTTGTTAGCGTTGGTACACACAGGATGTATGGACTATGACAACGGCCTTACGAGGAGGGTATTCTTATTTTATTACATTCAACGATGCGACCACTCAAGATTTGGATATGTGTATTTAATGAAATACAAATCTGAATCATTTGAAAAGTTCAAAGAGTTCAGAAGTGAAGTTGAGAAACAAACTGGTAAGAGTATTAAGATTCTTCGATCTGATCGAGGAGGAGAATACTTAAGTGGTGAGTTTCTCAATTGTCTCAAAGAAAATGGTATAATCTCACAATGGACTCCACCAGGGATGCCACAAATGAATGGTGTATCTGAAAGGAGAAATCGAACATTGTTGGACATGGTTCGATCCATGATGAGCTTTATCGACCTTCCAGTTTCATTCTAGGGATATGCCCTAGAATCGACTGCATACCTACTTAACAAGGTACCTACAAAATCCGTCCCCAAGACCCCATATGAGTTATGGGCGGGGAGAAACCAAATCTTAAGCATGTTAAGACTTGGGGTTGTCCGACTTATGTCAAAAAGTTTGAAAAGCGATAAGGCTGCAGACTAGATCCGACAAATGTAGATTTGTGGGATACCCTAAAGAAACATCGGGGTATTATTTCTATCATCCAAGTGATCAAAAGGTGTTTGTTGCGAAAAACATGCCGCCTTCTTGGAAAAGGAGTTTATTCTTGAAGGGTCGATTGGGAGTAAGATATATCTTGAAGAGGTTCAAGAACCACAAAATACTACGAGATCAAAGTGAGGTACCTAACCAAGTAGAGATTCATACATACCACACCCTATTCAGTAAATCTGGAAGAGTACCAAAGATGCCAAACGGTATGGACTTGTCATAGAAGATGACAATGATGAGGTACGCATCATAGATGATGATGATCCATTGAATTCTGAGCAGGCTATGAGTAGTAAAGACTCGGAGAAGTGGCAAGAAGCCATGAAATCGAGATGGACTCCATGTATGAGAACCAAGTATGGACTTTGGTCTCACCACACGAAGGCATTAAGCTTTATTGGGTGTAAATGGGTCTTTAAAGAAAGGCTGGAGCGGGGCAGACAAGGTAGAGACCTATAAGGCCCATTTGGTTGCAAAAGGTTTCAAACAAAGACAAGGAGTTGACTATGACGAAACCTTTCACCCGAGAGTAATGCTCAAGTCCATTCGGATTTTGCTTGCGATTGCGACTTACCATGACTCACAAAATGGCGGATGGACGTGAAAAAGGCCTTCCTCAATGGGAAACTTGAGGAGGATGTGTATATGACACAACCGGAGGATTTGTTTCAAAGGTTGGAACAAATCAAGTCATAAGCTTCTGACGATCCATTTATGGATTAAAGCAAGCTTCTCGTAGGTGGAACATCCGTTTTGATGAGACAATCAAAAAGTTTGATTTTATCAAAAATAAGGATGAACCATGTGTGTACAAGAAGGTTAGTGGGAGCGCTATTTCATTCCTTGTATTATATGTTGATGATATATTACTGATAGGGAATGATATTCTATCTATCGCAAAACAATTAAAATCTGGTTATCTAAACACTTCTCCATGAAGGACTTGGGAGAAACATCCTATATTTTGGGGATAAAGATCTATAGAGATAGATCTAATAGGTGTTAGGTTTGTAATATTCATAACGCAATCAAATTGCATAAAATTAGCGGAAGCGAGATAAAATCAGAGTTTAAAATTAATTTACAAACCATAAACCCGGATCATCCTTTATGCACAATTATTAATTAAACGAAAAGATAAAGAATAAATCATACCCTTGAAGATCGAGCTTCCTCAGTACAAGTTCACCTCCAAATCCTTTTCGCGTTCAATCTTGAATCCACGGGTTTGGTTCCTTCCTTTGATCGGCGTTAGCCACCCAAATATTTGGCCTCTAGAGGTGATCCACCAAGGAAGAAGAAAATTCAAGAAGATGGGTGTTTATGGCTCAAACCCTAGTTTTTCCTATCTACATAGAAAAAGGGTACTCTCCAACAAATTGGAATTATTACGTTGTGAAAAGTCAACAACCCATACCACCCATAATAAGACTCCTCTTATTTATAGATGTGGGCAACCCATCTTAACAATTAAGGAATTGGGTTTTATTTAATTAATTAAATTCTTTTAATTAATTAAGCTCCCTAATCTTATTAGGGATAATTAATTAAACTCCTTTAACTAATTTTCCTTCCTAATCCAATTAGGAATAAATGAGAGTACTTATATTAAATTAATTCCTAAACTCTTTAGAAATTAAAATAATAATAATTGTAATAATATTAATAAGACTCCTCTTATTAATTTATATTTAATATTTCTAAAATATTAAATAATAAATATTAAGCTATTTAATTTATTCTATCACCATAGATTAAATTAAATATACTTAACATATTATTACGATTATGCCATTAACTTCTTAAATAATTATTCTTCCTTTTATGGTGTGACCCTTTAGGTTCTCCATATTAAACCGGTTGTGAATAAATCAATTAGAACAATTCTAATCTTATTTAAATAAATAAATTAAACAATTAATTTATTTAAATAAATAATATTTATTCTCTGATAGGGATAAGCCTCCTAGCGATCAACGACTTTCCGGATAATATAGATTTCAACATTAATCATTAAAGAACCTTTGAGTAAATAGTTACTGTACAATTCAATCCTTCCACCATACTGATGTCCCAATTAAATATAAGGCATGGAATTCTTTGTCAAGTCTTATTTTATTTAATTATATGTATTTCGATCCTTAAATGCCTGACTCAAATAATGCAAATTAGAAACTCCTTTCTAATTTCATTACGCCTTAAGCCAAGGACTCTTTGGGTTGTCATTTATCGAATCACATAGGACATTTCTCTTCTTTTATTAGAAGTGGTAGATTCTTTATTGATCATACATTATCTCCATGTACTGACTTATTATACCCAAGCATACCCTTTGATATACCCTAAGGGTCTTAAGGAATAAGTCAAAGTATAACTCATCATACACAAGATACTATGATGATCTCAAGTCCAAGGATCACTTGTCTTACTATCACTTCTGAGAATTCCTATTGATGAAGGCAAATAAAACTCCATTAGGTATTCCTTAGCGAGCCACGTTCAAATTGTACTTATTCTCTAATAAGCACCTACATACTTGCTTTAGTGTCTCCACACAAATGATCATGAGATCAATCATCCTCATCAATGAGCAAGACAGCGTATGTACCAATCTATCCGGATTTACTAATCCCCGATTTAGTAATCCAATGATTGGGAACTATTTTAGTTTTAAGCTTTCTAAGAATTTAGATCTCATTAGAATGATCATCATCATTATTCTAAAAGCATTGCTTAAAACTATGGGTTTATCACATATTATAAAGCGACATCATGTAGATAATTAAAAGCCTTTAATAAATGAATACTTTTATTAATAAATGAATAAGATTATTACAAAGTATATGCTTTATCATCAAACATGATTGGCTTGTGTGCATACTACTTTCAATCTCCCACTTGCACTAAAGCCGATCGCCATGGTATCTCATACTCTTCTTCTCTAAGTGGCGATTATCCTGTTTGTTGGATAAGCTTTAGTTAATGGATATGTAATGTTGTTCATGAGAGTCCACTATCTCTATAGTGATTTCCCATCTTTCAATGATTCTAATAATCAAATGAAAGTGCCACAACACATGTTTAGATTCAAGATGAGACTTAGGAACTATTCCTAGTTACGTAATGAACTTTTAATCCAAACAATCAACTTGCGACTTCATTTATAGCTATATACTTTGTCTTTATCACTAAACCAAAGAATCTGTTTTCGCATTTGGAACCTTTCAATTCAACGCACCCTTTGTTCAAAGTAACGATTTACCTTAAAGTGGATTTTTTACGTCATCTTGGTGCATGCGAAAAACTTGAGTCATTAAGCCCTCTAGTTTTAATTTAGACCCACCATAAATATGATCACATCCTTAGTGCTTGGGTTAAGCACTTTAAGATATATTTTCAGCGACTCACGGTGAACTTCTCCGAATATGGTGATCAACATCGGGTCTCGTATATTTCATTGCATACATGATAGTTACTCATGTGATCTCTCTTTTAGAGTCTGTGGGGACTATTAGGAGAGATACACTCCATAGCTCATCGACATGAGACATCTCTTGGAGTTTGCCATGCTAAAGCGACTTTAGCATCAAATGAATATCGTTCCTTGGGTTAAGTCGAGCATCCTCTTAAATCTATCTATATAGATTTATATCCCCAATTAAGATACTCTTCCCAAATCATTCATGGAGGAATGTTTAGACAACTTTATCTTTCTTGATTGTAGCATTGGTATGTCATTCCTTATCCGTAGTATATCAACATATAATACTAGAAATTTCACACACGCGCTCCCAATGACCCTTTTGTACACACTAGAACTCTTACCTCATCGTATGTAACTCTGGATCATCATCTTTCATGATCGTACCTCATCATCATCATCCATGATGAATCCATACCTCTTAGGTATCTTGGTACTATTCCGCATTTATGATTCGATTTGTGAATGCAAATAGGTCTATCTCTGAGTTCTCTCTTTTTAACTTATAGTGTTTTGTGGATCATGAACTCTTCAAGATCTATAATCCTCCCACTAGCCCTTCAATGATAAACACCTTTATCTTAGAAAGCGGCGTGTTCGTAACAAACAACTTTTGCTAAGTAGAATTATAGAACATATACCCTAAACTTACTTTAGGATGTCCCACAAATCGACACTTATAAAATCTTGTCCCAAGCTTATCCTTTGAAACCTTTTCACATAAGTTGGACACCCCCTTATCTTAACATACTTAAGATTAGGAATCCTCCCATCCATAACTTTTATGGAGTCTTGAAATTTGGATTTTGAGGTTACCATTTTCGTAGATATGTCGACCATTTCTAGGACATTATCCCGGAAGGATCTTTGGAATGTCGGTAAAATCATTATGGACCGCACCATGTCCAACAAGTGTACGATTTTCATTCAGATACATCAATCAATTATTGCATATCGGGATGTGTCCATTATGAGAAAACTATTTGAGATGATCTAGAAACTTATTGCACAAGTATTTATCCTTGATCTAATCAAAGAATCTTAATACTTTGCCAATTTGTTTCACTTACGAATTCTTTGAACCTTTCAAATAATTCACACTTGTATTTAGAAAATATACACATTCAACTTTTGAATGATCATCTCATTTTCTTATACTAATTTGTTCAATATGCAAAATAATTTTTCACGTAAGTCAAGTATACAAAATTTATTAAGTAATATTCGATTCTATACAAAACATTATTATTATAAATAGAACAACAATTGTTCTTTATTATAATACCAAAGATTTCATTGTCCAACAATAAAATGGAAATAATATTTTAATAAGAGGCTGGAATACAATAACAACTTATTGACTTAATAGATTTGCTAGTAAGCGATGCAAAACTATAAGTTTCTATAGCTAATGCAAGCAACCTTTGCTTCATTTTTCCCACATAGGATTACTTATATTTGTTTAGCTTTCTACTTCGCTTGGTCCCTTCATAAATCTATATTTATGATAACCAAAGTCGGTATCCAATACCCAAGTAGAACCTTGACTTAAAGAAAAATTATTTTAAATCATGAACAAAAAGCGTATTATAGAAGAAACTTCACTAAGCTTCTTTGGTTAGCCTCTCGCAAGACGCTTCTCGCAGATTTCTTTCCGGTGTCCATGTTTATTGCGGTGGAAGCAAACTCTTTTGCTATCCGTATCGGTTTTGTTCTTATTATCCTTTGTTTATGCCTTTCTATTTACCTTCTTTGAATCGTTCTTCTTTTCGGAAGATCCTTTGGCCCCTACCGGTAAGACTTGATCTTTCTTGGTTGGAAAGTGACTCTCAACATTTTTCAACATGTTAAGCAAATCGGTGAGGTGATATCTAGCTTGTTCATATGAAAATTCACAACAATTGTGAAAGGAGTAGGGAGTGAGTGCAAGATCAAATCTTGGCTCAACTCTCCATTATGACAAAACCGGTTGTCCTAATTGATCAATCAAATTGATAATGTTAAGGACTTTTTATGCATCTTTATAGTGCCATTGGCCATTCTAGATCGGAAGAGCTCCTTAGATATCGATATCTATCGGTCCTACTTTCCTCACCATCAACTACTTGACGTGCGGGGAGTATAGTAGAAGTATCCATAGTTTCAGTGACGTGAAGCTTGTTACTCATGGATCTGAGCATGATGCATTGAGCAATTTGTGCATCATCTTGCCACTTTCTAAAAGTAGCAATCTCTTCCTCGAGGCATTGTTCGCAACCATTGCGGTGTGCGCAACCATTGCGAGGAGGATAGGCGTATTAAGGACATAAGATAGCTTTTCGACTATGAGAACTATTCTCAAATTCCTTAACCAATCCAGTTTAATTAGGTCCCAGGTTAATTTAGCATCTAATATGCTCTGTGATGATAGTAATTTTAGACATTGTAAAATTACGTAAATAAATTTGTAATTAACAACATTTTAACATACATTCTTTTATTAATTACCAAAATAATTTAGGTCTTGTTTTAAATTGGTATCTCCCACTATTTTCTTCAAACTATATTACCCTCACTTATATAGTTCGGCAAAATCTAATTAAAGATTTGCTAGTGAGAATAAGGATCCCATTTCAAATGTATATAGCCTTGTGGTGACACAACAAACTATATATAAATAAATAGGTAGACAACTTTTGTCAATTACATCAACTATGCAACTCCTTGTATTTTGCCTCTTAGATTATTTTGATCAGTGGTGGCACATCCGAATCAAAATTATCCAAGTTAAGTCCGAACCTAGCACTCCATATATTCAAAAAAGAAAATATCATCCTTGTGGTGACACAACAAAACAATATTGTTCAATTTTCTTTATAAGCATCAAATGTGATAAATTAACATCTTAAATACTTAATACTTGCCTTGTGGTGACACAACAAACTTATATTAAATATTTAATACTCTATTAATTTTATCATGCTAGAAAGCGACGTTCGATATTCCAAATATCTTTGAGCGCTTAGGACTTAATATAAAAATTGAGAGGATTTGTTATTAATTTGTCTCATCTTTTTTAGCTGCATTGCACATATATATATAAAATACGCGTCATATTAATGAACATGCGAAGCATGTTTGCATAATATATAATATATATATATAGTATAAGCATGCACATATAGAATACTATATTCTACCCGGATTGATTATGAACTTTTATTCTAGTTTGGTTCACTAGAGCCACCAAGTGAACCAAAAGGTCAAACCCTAGGGGTGCAAGAAATAATATTTAAATATAACTATTACATTTAAACCCGGGGCTTCATACAAAACGGGTCTTCAAGCGCTCCTTGTCCTTGATCTCTAATTCTTCAAAATTAATTCTAACTATTCCTATTACATAACTATTTTAAAATAAATAGAAACCTTGATCGGTGATCGAGGGAAGTACATAGGAGGAGTTAGAATTTACATTAAGAAAAAATTAGAGAAGGCGAGGCAGGCATGAGAACCCCATTTAATAAAACCCATACATTCATGCATCCAACTAAAATAAAATCCAATCGCATTGGTTGATAGTCCATAATCAATCCCATTTATTATCATACACATCATCATATACATCGATAAATAACATTCATCTTATGAATAATAAACATTTAATATATATATTGATATCATTTAATGGGCAAATTTAGTTAGTATAAAATCTATTTTTGAATCAAAATAAACTCCTTTATTTTAATCCAAATTTAAATCAAAATAAAACTATTTTATTTTAATTTATCTAATTTTGAATAAAATAAACTATTTTATTTTAATCAAAATCTTTAATCAAAATAAACTCCTTTATTTTAATTAATTATGGAATCCAATTCCATGTAATAAAAAAAATCTTTAATTAAAATAAACTCTTTTATTTTAATTAATTGTGGAATCAATTCCATGTAAAAAAAATAAAATTATTAAAGGAAACACGGATATTCTTTTCCTATTCACAAATAAACTCCTTTATTTTGAATAATATGAAATCTTATTTCATATTTAAATAAACTCCTTTATTTAAGGAAATTAAGATTCTCTTTCCTATTCACAAATAAACTCTTTTATTTTGAATAATATGAAATCTATTTCATATCTAAATAAACTCATTTATTTAAGGAAAGATGGATTTACTTCCTATTCACAAATAAACTCCTTTATTTTAGGAAAAATAAAATCCAATTTCAACTCCAATTAGTTAGCATGGAATCCAATTCCAACTCTAATTAGTTAGCATGAAATTTAATTTTAAAATTAAAATAAATCTTTTATTTTAATATTAAAATAAATATTTTATTTTAAGATTAAAATAAACCCTTTTATTTTAATTATAAAATTATTAAAATTAAAATAAAACTTTATATTTTAATATTAAAATAAACCTTTTATTTTAAAATTAAAATAAACTTTTATTTTAATTATATAATAATTAAGAATAATATATATATATATAACTATTATATATATATATGTAAAACCGTATATATATTACATATATATATATTTACTTTTATTTGCCAAAAAACCGTGTAATCGTTAAAAAAAAATAAGTAGCCGTAGTCAGAATGCCTCTTGGCCGTATGAGCCATATATATATATATATATATAATCATTATATAATCATTGGATAATCATTAGTAATCATTAGATTATCATGTTCATGCAATGATTGTTAATAATTATTCATCCTCGATTTAAAATGCGTGATTAAAAAAATACAATTTGCCATCTCGATTTTTACGTCAAGATATAACCGGATTTGGCATACCAATCATTAATCAATCATGCCCTTTGTTTTCCGGATGCCTTGAATTTCGTGCATTGCAAGTCCACTAATTATCAGCCAATCATCAGCATGATTAGCCCATAATTTCAGCGCTCTCTCGATTTCCGTATATTTGGTGTTCTTTGAATTCAATGCATGCTATGTAATGTAAAATACTTCCAAAAACAAAAAAACGGCACCTTTTTTTTTTTTTTTTTATTTTAAATTTTATACAACAAAAATATGCCCAATTAAATTGTTCTAAACACATATCAATATATAAATTAAATCTGAACAATTAATAATTTGCATAAAGGTTTGGCTTTGATACCACTGTTAGGTTTGTAATATTCATGTGCGCAATCAAATTGCACAAAATTGCGGAAGCGTGTAAAAATTGCACAAGATTTGACAAGTACAATTTGTGGGACATCCTAAAGTAAGTTTAGGGTATATGTTCTATAATCCTACTTAGCAAAAGGTGTTTGTTACGAAACACGCTGCCTTCTAAGATAAGTGTGTTTATCATTAAAGGGCTAGTGGGAGGATAATAGATCTTGAAAAGTTCAAGAACCACAAAACACTATAAGTCAAATAAGAGGAACCTATAAATAGACCTATTGTACCACAAATAGAATCGTAAATCGAATAGTACCAAAGATACAGGAGGTATGGATTCATCATGGATGATGATGATGAGGTACACATCATAGAAGATGATGATCCAGAGTTACATTTGATGAGGTAAGACTTCTAGTGTGTACAAAAGGGTCAGTGGGTGCATTGTGACATTCTAGTATTATATGTTGATATACTACGAATGAGGAATTACATACCAATGCTACAATCAGTAAAGATAAAGTTGTCTAAATATTCCTCCATGAATGATTTGGAAGAGTATCTTAATTGGGGATATAAATCTATATAGATAGATTTAAAAGGATGCTCCACTTAACCCAAGGAACGTATATTCATTTGATGCTAAAGTCGTTTAGCATGGAAAACTCCAAGAGATGTCTCATGTCGATGAGCTATGGAGTGTATCTCTCTTAATAGTCCCCACAGACTCCTGAAAAGAGAGGTCACATGAGTAACTATCATGTATGCAATGAAATATACGAGACCTGATGTTGATTAGTCATATTCTGGAGAAGATCACTGTAAGACAGTGAAAAACATCTTAAAGTTCTTAACCGGCACTAAAGATGTGAGCATACATGGTGGGTCTAAATTAAAACTAGAGGGCTTAACAGACTCAAGTTTTTCGAGACGCACCAAGATTTAATGAAAATCCACTTTAAGGTAAAGCGTTATCTTGAACAGTGGTGCAGTGAATTAGAAAGGTTCCAAACAATAAAGAGTTACTGGTATTGTAATAAAGACAAAGTATATAGCTATAAATGAAGCTGCAAGTTGATTGTTTGGATTAAAAGTTCATTACAGAACTAGGAATAGTTCCTAAGTCTCATCTTGGATCTAAACATGTGTTGTGGCACTTTCATTTGATTATTAGAATCATTGAAAGATGGGAAATCACTATAGAGATAGTGGACTCTCATGAACAACATTACATATCCATTAACTAAAGCTTATCCAACAGCAGGATAGTCGTCACTTAGAGAAGAAGAGTATGAGTTACCATGACGATTGGCTTTAGTGCAAGTGGGAGATTGAAAGTAGTATGCACACAAGCAATCATGTTTGATGATAAAGCATATACTTTGTAACAATCTTATTCATTTATTAATAAAAATATTAATTTATTAAAGGCTTTTAATTATCTACATGATCTTTGTTTTATAATATGTGATAAACCCATAGTTTTAAGCAATGCTTTTAGAATAATGATGATGATCATTCTAATGAGATCTAAATTCTTAGAAAGCTTAAAACTAAAATAGTTCCCAATCATTGGATTACTAAATTGGGGATTAGTGAATCCAGGATAGATTGGTACATCGTTGCTTGCTCATTGGATGAGGATGATTGATCTCATGATCATTTGTGTGGAGACACTAAAGCAAGTATGTAGGTGCTTATTAGAGAATAAGTTCCTTTGAACGTGGCTCGCTAAGGAATACCTAATGGAGTTTTATTTGCTGTCGATAGGAATTTCTGTAGTGATAGTAGTACAAGTGATCCTTGGACTTGAGATCATCATAGTATCTTGTGTATGATGAGTTATACTTTGACTTATTCCTTAAGACCCTTAGGGTATATCAAAGGGTATGCTTGGGTATAATAAGTTATACATGGAGATAATGTATGATCGATAAAGAATCTACCACTTCTAATAAAGAAGAGAAATGTCTATGTGATTCGATAAATGACAACCCGGTAGTCCTTGGCGGCGAATGAAATTAGAAAGGAGTTTTTAATTTGCATTATTTGGTGTTGTGCATTTAAGAGTCGAAATACATATAATTAAATAAAATAAGACTTGTGATAATTCCATGTCTTATATTTAATTGGGACATTGTATGGTGGAAGGATTGAATTATACGGTAACTATTTACTCAAAGGTTCTTTTATGATTAATGTTGAAATCTATATTATCTGGAAAGTCGTTGATCGCTAGGGAGGCTTATCCCTATTGTAGAATAAATATTATTTAAATAAATTAATTGTTTAATTTATTTATTTAAATAAGATTAGAATTGTTCTAATTGATTTATTCACAACCGGTTTAATATGGAGAACCTAAAGGGTCACACCATAAAAGGAAGAATAATTATTTAAGAAGTTAATGGTTTCATATTATTCTGTTAGGTTTGTAATATTCATAACGCAATCAAATTGCATAAAATTAGCGGAAGCGAGATAAAATCAGAGTTTAAAATTAATTTACAAACCATAAACCCGGATCATCCTTTATGCACAATTATTAATTAAACGAAAAGATAAAGAATAAATCATACCCTTGAAGATCGAGCTTCCTCAGGTACAAGTTCACCTCCAAATCCTTTCGCGTTCAATCTTGAATCCACCGGGTTTGGTTCCTTCCTTTGATCAACGTTAGCCACCCAAATATTTGGCCTCTAGAGGTGATCCACCAAGGAAGAAGAAAATTCAAGAAGATGGGTGTTTATGGCTCAAACCCTAGTTTTTCCTATCTCTATAGAAAAAGGGTACTCTCCAACAAATTAGAATTATTACGTTGTAAAAGTCAACAACCCATACCACCCATAATAAGACTCCTCTTATTTATAGATGTGGGCAACCCATCTTAACAATTAAGGAATTGGGTTTTATTTAATTAATTAAATTCTTTTAATTAATTAAGCTCCCTAATCTTATTAGGGATAATTAATTAAACTCCTTTAACTAATTTTCCTTCCTAATCCAATTAGGAATAAATGAGAGTACTTATATTAAATTAATTCCTAAACTCTTTTAGAAATTAAAATAATAATAATTGTAATAATATTAATAAGACTCCTCTTATTAATTTATATTTAATATTTCTAAAATATTAAATAATAAATATTAAGCTATTTAATTTATTCTATCACCATAGATTAAATTAAATATACTTAACATATTATTACGATTATGCCATTAACTTCTTAAATAATTATTCTTCCTTTTATGGTGTGACCCTTTAGGTTCTCCATATTAAACCGGTTGTGAATAAATCAATTAGAACAATTCTAATCTTATTTAAATAAATAAATTAAATAATTAATTTATTTAAATAAATAATATTTATTCTACAATAGGGATAAGCCTCCCTAGCGATCAGCGACTTTCCAGATAATATAGATTTCAACATTAATCATTAAAGAACCTTTGAGTAAATAGTTACCGTACAATTCAATCCTTCCACCATACAATGTCCCAATTAAATATAAGACATGGAATTACATCAAGTCTTATTTTATTTAATTATATATATTTCGATCCTTAAATGCACAACTCAAATAATGCAAATTAGAAACTCCTTTCTAATTTCATTCTCGCCTTGGCCAAGGACTCTTTGGGTTGTCATTTATCGAATCACATAGGACATTTCTCTTCTTTTAATAGAAGTGGTAGATTCTTTATTGATCATACATTATCTCCATGTACAACTTATTATACCCAAGCATACCCTTTGATATACCCTAAGGGTCTTAAGGAATAAGTCAAAGTATAACTCATCATACACAAGATACTATGATGATCTCAAGTCCAAGGATCACTTCACTACTATCACTACAGAATTCCTATCGACAGCAAATAAAACTCCATTAGGTATTCCTTAGCGAGCCAACGCTCAAAGGTACTTATTCTCTAATAAGCACCTACATACTTGCTTTAGTGTCTCCACACAAATGATCATGAGATCAATCATCCTCATCCAATGAGCAAAGTTAACGATGTACCAATCTATCCGGATTTACTAATCCCCAATTTAGTAATCCAATGATTGGGAACTATTTTAGTTTTAAGCTTTCTAAGAATTTAGATCTCATTAGAATGATCATCATCATTATTCTAAAAGCATTGCTTAAAACTATGGGTTTATCACATATTATAAAACAGCATCATGTAGATAATTAAAAGCCTTTAATAAATGAATACTTTTTATTAATAAATGAATAAGATTGTTACAAAGTATATGCTTTATCATCAAACATGATTGGCTTGTGTGCATACTACTTTCAATAGGATGCTTGGCTTATCCCAAGGAACGTACATTGACATGATGCTAAAAAGGTTTAGCATGGAAGATTCCAAAAGAGGTCTCATGCCGATGAGCCATGGAATACATCTCTCCAAGAAACAAGCCCCAAAGACACTGAGAGAGAAACCTGTATGAGTAAGATTCCTTATGCTTCAACAATAGGATCTATCATGTACGGTATGATATGTACTAGACCGGATGTCGCTCATGCACTTAGTGTAACAAGCGAGATATCGATCGAATCCGGGAGAAGAACACTTTGAAGGCGGTGAAAATGTCCTAAAGTACTTAAGAAGAACTAAGGATGTATTTCTTGTCTACGGTGGGTCCAATTAAAACTAGAAGGCTTCACAGACTCAAGTTTTCAAACAGACCAAGATGATGATGATCCGTTTTGGTATGTGTTTACCTTAAGCGGTGGCGCAGTTGAGTTGAAAAGTTCTAGCAACAAACGATTCTTTGATTGATGGAGAGGCGAGTACATAGCTGCAAGTGAAGCTGCAAAGGAAGCTGTTTGGATGAAAAAATTCATTACCGAACTTGATGTGGTTTCTAGCATTAAAGGACCAGTGCCTTTATTTTGTGACAACACTGGAGCTGTTGCACAAGCTAAGGAACCCAAGTCTCATCAGAAATCCAAACACGTGTTGCGACGATTTCATTTGATCAGAGAGATCATTGAAAGAGGAGACGTCACCCTGGAGCGTGTGGACTCTCAAGACAATATTGCAGATCCATTTACTAAAGCGTTAAACAATGCGGTAGTTTGATCGTCACTTAGAGAAGATGGGTATGAGATACCACGACGATTGGCTTTAGTGCAAGTGGGAGATTGAAAGTATTATGCATACAAGCCAATCATACATGATGATAAAGCATATACTGTGTAATCAATCTTATTTATTTATTAATAAAAGAATTATTTATTAAAGGCATTTATTATCTACATGGTCTTTGTTTTTAATAATATGTGATAAACCCATAGTTTTAAGCAACACTTTTAGAATAATGATGATGATCATTCTAATGAGATCTAAATTCTTAGAAAGCTTAAAACTAAAATAGTTCCCAATCATTGGATTACTAAATTGGGGATTAGTGAATCCGGATAGATTGGTACATACGTTGCTTGCTCATTGAATGAGGATGATTGATCTCATGATCATTTGTGTGGAGACACTAAAGCAAGTATGTAGGTGCTTATTAGAGAATAAGTTCACTAAACGTGACTCGCTAAGGAATACCTAATGGAGTTTTACTTACCTGTCAATAGGAATTCTTGTAGTGATAGTAGTACAAATAATCCTTAGACTTGAGATCATCATAGTATCTTATATATAATAAATTACACTTTGACTTATTCCTTAAGACTCTTAGAGTATATCAAAGGGTATGCTTGGGTGTAATAAGTTATATATGAAGATAATGAATGATCAATAAAGAATCTACCACTTCTAGTAAAAGGAGAAATGTCCTATGTGATTCGATAAATGACAACCCAGGAATCCTTGGCCAAGGTGGAATAAAATTAGAAAGTAGTTTCTAATTTGCATTCATTAGGAGTTGTTCATTTAGGAATCAAAATACATATAATTAAATAAAATAAGACTTGACAGTAATTCCATGTCTTATATTTAATTGGGACATTGTATGGTGGAAGGATTGAATTGTACGGTAACTATTTACTCAAAGGTTCTTTTATGATTAATGTTGAAATCTATATTATCTGGAAAGTCGTTGATCGCTAGGGAGCTTATCCCTATTGTAGAATAAATATTATTTATTTAAATAAATTATTTGTTTAATTTATTTATTTAAATGAGATTAGAATTGTTCTAATTGATTTATTCACAACTGGTTTAATATGGAGAACCTAAAGGGTCACACCATAAAAGGAAGAATAATTATTTAAGAAGTTAATGGCATAATTGTAATAATATGTCAAGTATATTTAATTTAATCTATGGCAATAGAATAAATTAAATAGCTTAATTTTATTATTTAATATTTTAGAAATATTAAATATAAATTAATAAGATGAGTCTTATTAATATTATTACAATTATTATTATTTTAATTTCTAAAAGGTTTAGGAATTAATTTAATATAAGTACTCTCATTTATTCCTAATTGGATTAGGAAAGAAAATTAGTTAAAGGAGTTTAATTAATTACCCCTAATAGGATTAGGAGCCCATTTAATTAAAAGAGTTTAATTAAATAAATAATACCTTATTTTAATTAAAATAGGTTACATGATATCTTTATAAGAGAGTCTTATATCGGATATCTAATATACGTAATTCTAGATTTTGAGAGTACGCCCCTTTTTCTATCTGAGATAGGAAAAACTAGGGTTTGAGCCAATACCCTTCTTCTTGATAATTATTCTTCTTTGGTGGATCACCTATAGAGGCCATACACTTGGGTGGCTTACATTGATCAAAGGAAGGAATCTACAGGAGATTCAAGGAGATCATGGAGAAGTGGGAGGTGAACTGCACTGAGGAAGCTTTCGTTTCTACAAGGGTATGATTTCATAATTTCTTATTCTTCGTTTAATTAATAATATGCATAAAGGATGATCCGGGTAATTGGTTTGTGAAAATTTTTAAAATCTGATTTTATTTCGCTTCCGCTAAATTTTGCAATTTGATTGCTACTTTGATTTTCACAAAACCTAACACCTTTCTCACTCTATATTTCGAAGTTGAAGAGAGAGAATGGGTTTGGAGAAAATGAAAATGAAAGTATGCATTTTCTCTCTCTTAATCTAATAAACATGGCATGATTCAATGTATCTAGTTGCTAGTTGTCATACCTATCTAATATAAAATAGATACAGAGCACATGGGATAAACATTAGGGTGATGACTCACAAGATTTGCAAAATCTTTTGCTTAAGATTAAGAAAAGGGCATTTTAGTCATTTTGCATAATATTTTAATGGCATTCTAGTAAATGGCCAAACCCTTAAGGTTTAGGGTTTGGGTTAGGGTTTAGGGTTTGGAAAACCTTAAGGTTTAGGGTTTGAAACCCTTAGGGTTTGCAATTTAATTTTCTAAATTTTCCAATTTAGGTTTTAAAAATAGAAAATTAACATTTCTAAATTATAATTAGGATTTTCTAATTATATTAAAATTTCTTAATTATAATTTAAATCTTGCTAATTAGGATTAGCATTTCCTAATTATAATTGCTAATTAAGCAATTAGGGTCAAAATGGTCATTAGGGTTTATAAACCACTAATTAGGGTTCTAATAGAAAAATAATTTTTTTTTCTAAATTTGAAAATTAGGGTTTGCTAATTAATTAAGCTTTACCCTAACTAATCTTATAATTATTTACACTTACGCCATTAAGTTCCCAATTTAGGATTTTATACACCGAATTAGGGTTTCGGATTCCCGGAACTGAATTTAGGGTTTACACAACTGATTTCCAAGATTTCTTATTAATCACTAGGGTTTTCAAACCGAACGTTGACGTTCTTAATATATAATTAGGGTTTGTTACAGATATCGTTTATCTGGTCAACCCTTGACCCTTAACCACATCATGCACACATATACACATAACATAAACGCTTATTCCCTAATCTTGAATAATTCACTTAAATAATTCAAAATTTTTTGAAATCCTCAAAATTCTATCTTAAAAATATCAAACGCATACACCTATTTTCTGTCCAGGTTCTAATTTTGAACCTTAAATCAATTAATAAAATTTTTAAAAATATTCAAAATTCTCGGGTTGTCACATTCACCCCTTCTTCTAAAAATTACGTCCCCGAAATTTACCTTACACCTTACACCTTACACCTTGAACCATTCACCATTAATCATACACCATTCACACACATTCGCTCATGCTATCCAATACACCACTCATAAGGGTAAAAAATTTTAAATTGTGCTGAGGGGTCATATAGACCATGAACACATAGTTTTAATTAGATTGATCATACTCAACAAAACAATTTATTACTTGGTATGTTTACAATCACAAAGAAGGTAAACTACCGTTGCTAGTACTTTAGGTGATCAGCCTAGTGTACTTTTACGTCATTCATAACGTATTAATTATGTATAGCGAATATTTACGCTACTTGATTGGATTATTTATCCAAACAACATAGTTCACCTCAGTCTTATCATAGGATTCCGTACCAAAGCAACTTGGTTTGGGAAATTTCTTTTAATGAACACTTAGAGTTTTCATAAACTTTAGTCTAGCTAAATCCAATAGCATAGACTCATATCAATAATTCAATTCAATAAAATTATTTAGGTGTAGCCAAACCCCGTTGGCAAATTAAATTTTATTGAAAATATTTTCGAGAATGACGTCATGATGCCGTACTGTATTAACAGTCCGTTTGAGGATGCCGTCATTGTATGACTTTGTCATAACACATCATACAGTAGTGGAACAACTATTTTAGATCAAATTCACCCTAAGTATTCCTGTATTTACAACTCCATCAAATTTTTATCATCTCTGCACCAGGTTACATAGTACATAAGTGATAAATAAAATGTATTTTGATATTTCAAATCATTTGCGTCTAGCTGAAATAAGTAGCATAGACTATACTTTAAACCGTTTCAAAAATGATTACGAGTCTACATAATTTTTTTTAAAGGCATATAGTGCGTATTTAGCTTGATGTCAAAATTTTGAAGTCTAGCATAGCTAGGAGTTTTGGAAAACTTAATTCTTCACTGATAATCATTTGCTTAACAATCTATCTATTCCTATTATACTTAACACTCCATTCATACATAACTATACCCAGATCGTCAAACCACACTTATGAGTCCATAAACTTGGCCACAATTATATGATTTTAAGAACTTGTCCTAGTCTGACCTTTGGAGTCCGTTCGCTGAGGGGTTCATAAACATTTCATATAACTATGAGTCAAGAATGTCACATAAGTATGAGTTTTAAGAACACGTACTTAACCCTATAATCTCTACTTATGACCTATCTATTTGTTATACACATGAGAAAGGAATCACCCTCTTAACATGCATATAGTAAATAACGCGACACAAACATTTTAATGATTATCAATGCCAGAAACTAAGTAGTTTTTACACCAAGTACAATTCCCCGCCCAAACAAGGAATCATACAACTCAGCCGCCGACATGAATCCTCAATTGAATCCCCACCTAACACTAACCCCCTTTTTTAATACGAATTTCATTTAACTCGTATTCATAATCCTATCCTGAATTTGTACCAATTCACACAACAATCTTGCTGTAAACTTTCCAATCATTAGATTAATACTTTTCCCTGCTATCACTTTATCAGATCACGGAGTGATCTCATCGTATATATTACGATTCATTTCTATGTCTTGATCGTTTTGTTTTACGATCTCCTATCACTGTTCTTTTAGTCCTTTAGACTCTATCTATTCACCATTACTGTTCAACTTTATTATCAGAGTTTGGGAACTCTGTATCTTATAACTCGCCGAGATTCGTCTTTGAATCTTCATCAATGTAACTAACTCTATTTGAGTTAGTACTTATCCTAATCATTGCAGTTATTAGTCTCAGGTATTCCTACCTAAGGTTCATAACCTACAGCTTTGATACCAACTGTGAGGGCCCCAAATCCGGGTCCTAAATCACCGCGGATCCGGTTCGATCATTCTATCATTATTACTATATTTGCGGAAGATATAAACATAAATTGTTTATACATTAAACTTGTACACTTTTCCCCAAGGTCGAGTAACCTTAACTTAATACAAAATACATAACTTATTTTAACACATAACCTTATTATACAACTATTACAAATCTAATCGCACATATTAACTTTCCATTTGAACCCCATCTTTTAACCTTTCCTTGATCCCACGCGTTCGTCTTAATCTGCAATGTTTATCATGATATAGCAAGGGTGAGCATAAGGATTGCCCAGCAAGTTTAAATTCAATAATATAACGATATATCTTGATTGAAATGATTTGAATAATTGGCTGGCTATAATTCAATAATATAATTGTGAATTAACACGAACAAACTTTTGACTGAACAAGTATATAACATGAACAAATATATCTGAACCGAAGGGTAATGAAGGTGATCAGCCTTTCATACCTGAGTTATACATGCAATATGTACAGAGTACAATTCTACAATGGCAATCAGCAATGATTATCCATAAGTATATATGAATAAAACAACTCTTAGTAGAGTTAGGTAATAACAAACTTGCCTGAACCGTTGATTACCGCAATGCAATTTATAACGCTTTATCCGAAGACCTAATATTAGTAATATAGATCTCCAATATTAGAATAATATCATCACAATATAATACTATTATATATATAGATATACATAGAATAACCTAAACACATAACATATAACACATAACCCTATCGATTCTATATATATATAAGACTCGGTATCAAGTCAAACTATTGCGGTGCAAAGTTGAACTAGACCAATAAAGTTCCGACATTCCGACGGTCTTGTCAGACAATTCACGAGTTTAAGTTCAATTAAACTCTACATTAAACACTTAACAATTAACTTAAATAATTTTAATATTAGTCAAAATAATTTTCATAAGCTCTCATAATAATTTTAAATAATTATTACTATTTATCTTGATTTTCAATAATTAAAAACGTATTTAAATGAATTAAATACCACATAATTCTTTTATCATTAATATTTATTTTTTATCAAATATTAATAAAATATCATAATATTATAATATTATAATATATCCAAGTATTTTTAATACTTTAAAATCACATTTATATAATTTTTAAATACTTAAATCCATTATTCGATAATTGCTATTAATATTAAAATATTAATATTTTTATGACAAAATATTAAAAGTTATCTTTTATAACTTAAAATATTTTTATAACACTTAAATCATTTTATATGATTTATAAATCATTAATTCTATTTTTCCATAATTTATTTAATATATTTATTAAATAAACTAATTACCATTAATATTAATTAATTAGTGAAATTCATCTCAAAATATTAAAAGTCATAAAAATAACTTGAAATAATTTCTAATATCATGATATTATTTTTCATGTATTAAAATCATTTTTAAATCATTTATTTAATATTATAATTAAATAAATAAATACCAATTATATTCAAAAAATATTATATATTTATGAAATATACTTTAAATAATTAAAACTAATTTTTAGAATTTAAAATAATTTTTGGAATTTATTATGTATTTTAATAATTAAAACCATTTTATCTATTTTAAATAATTTTTAGAAAAATCGGAAAATAAAATAAATAGAAGCTGTCGCTAAAGGTCCCTATACTTACAGAACCCGTCGCTATAGGTGTTCTTGAAATTTGTTCTTCATTATATAGGTGTTCTTGAGGTCATTTCGAAGCATTTGCCGGATCTTAAATGTCGACAACAAGGTGGGTCGTTTGACCTGTCCTAATCATATGTTTTAGTTAAATTCTGGACTGGTAATTCTGTTATCGTTATAGTATAAGTGTAATACTACAACTAGAAACTGAGTTCATGACCAAAACATTACTTAATCGAGAGATCTAAGTCAGAGAAAAGCGTGTTGAAGTCGCTTTCTTCATTTCCGGGTTTTCCAGAAATGAAGAATAGTTGTTAGGTCTTACTTTGAGCCTCCGGATCTAGGCCTTCCAGGTATGAGTAATGTAATATTAAGGTTCCATTGTGTAGTACTCATGTCCCTGTACAACTACATAACCTCGGGTCATCTTAACAACAACAGATCTAAGCTATCAAGGCCGGTCAAACTAGTGGTCAGGAATCGGTTCTTGAAGATTCTGGGTTACCCAGAATCTTCTTCCGAGAAGTTGGTCAATGGTGGTTTGACCATGATTATCTACTATTCTGTTCAAGATCTTGGTGTTCTAAAACCTTTAGTATGTAGTCGTCATTTCAGGCTACAATAAAAACATAATAACGTGGCCAAAACATGAACATATAGCAAGATCAATGGTCTAGAAAATCTTTCATCGGACTTTTTCGGGCGGCGTGTTACCCGAAAAGCAGTCATTCGTGGGTCGGTCAGCGCAGTTTTGATCGTCAGATATTTTAATCTACTAATGATCTGGCCTTGTTTCTAGCTTCATATGAAAGTCCTCATGACATAGAACACATGTATAACATAAAACAACATATATCTAAAACAGAGAAAGATCTAGGGCCTCTGACATATGACTGTCAAGCCATTTTTTGACATTTTTCGATTACTAAAAATGCTTGATTCGGTGCATCTAAGTGTTATAGATCTATGATCTATCAACTTAGATCACTTAAAGACACCTTATAACACATCTTTAACCAACAACTTACAACAACTAACATCAGATTAAAGATTTAGAAAAATTAGAGTTCATACCTTCTTAGCTTTGATTTTTGATTCTGACTTTGTTGATCCGATCTAGAGAGATAAAGGATGGTATTGGCTTATCTTATCTCCCTTCTCACTCTATATTTCGAAGTTGAAGAGAGAGAATGGGTTTGGAGAAAATGAAAGTATGCATTTTCTCTCTCTTAATCTAATATACATGGCATAATTCAATGTATCTAGTTGCTAGTTGGCATACATATCTAATATAAAATAGATATAGAGCACATGGGATAAACATTAGGGTGATGACTCACAAGATTTGCAAAATCTTTTGCTTAAGATTAAGAAAAGGGCATTTTAGTCATTTTGCATAATATTTTAATGGCATTCTAGTAAATGGCCAAACCCTTAGGGTTTAGGGTTTGGGTTAGGGTTTAGGGTTTGGAAAACCTTAAGGTTTAGGGTTTGAAACCCTTAGGGTTTGCAATTTAATTTTCTAAATTTTCCAATTTAGGTTTTAAAAATAGAAAATTAACATTTCTAAATTATAATTAGGATTTTCTAATTATATTAAAATTTCTTAATCATAATTTAAATCTTGCTAATTAGGATTAGCATTTCCTAATTATAATTGCTAATTAAGCAATTAGGGTCAAAATGGTCATTAGGGTTTATAAACCACTAATTAGGGTTCTAATAGAAAAATAATTTTTTTTCTAAATTTGAAAATTAGGGTTTGCTAATTAATTAAGCTTTACCCTAACTAATCTTATAATTATTTACACTTACGCCATTAAGTTCCCAATTTAGGATTTTATACACCGAATTAGGGTTTCGGATTCCCGGAACTGAATTTAGGGTTTGCAAAACTGGTTTCCAGGATTTCTTATTAATCACTAGGGTTTTCTAACCGAACGTTGACGTTCTTAATATATAATTATGGTTTGTTACAGATATTGTTTATCTGGTCAACCCTTGACCCTTAACCACATCATGCACACATATACACATAACATAAACGCTTATTCCCTAATCTTGAATAATTCACTTAAATAATTCAAAATTTTTTGAAATCCTCAAAATTCTATCTTACAAATATCAAACGCATACACCTATTTTCTGTCCAGGTTCTAATTTTGAACCTTAAATCAATTAATAATTTTTTTAAAAATAATTCAAAATTCTCGGGTTGTCACATTCACCCCTTCTTCTAAAAATTATGTCCCCGAAATTTACCTTACACCTTACAGCTTGAACCATTCACCATTAATCATACACCATTCACACACATTCGCTCATGCTATCCAATACACCACTCATAAGGGTAAAAGTTTTTAAATTGTGCTGAGGGGTCATATAGACCATGAACACATAGTTTTAACGGTATTGATCATACGGCAAAACAATTTATTACTTGGTATGTTTACAATCACAAAGAAGGTAAACTACCGTTGCTAGTACTTTAGGTGATCAGCCTAGTGTACTTTTACGTCATTCATAACGTATTAATTATGTATAGCGAATATTTACGCTACTTGATTGGATTATTTATCCAAACAACATAGTTCACCTCAGTCTTATCATAGGATTCCGTACCAAAGCAATTTGGTTTGGGAAATTTCTTTTAATGAACACTTAGAGTTTTCATAAACTTTAGTCTAGCTGAATCCAATAGCATAGACTAATATCAATAATTCAATTCAATAAAATTATTTAGGTGTAGCCAAACCCCGTTGGCAAATTAAATTTTATTGAAAATATTTTCGAGAATGACGTCATGATGCCGTACTGTATTAACAGTCCGTTTGAGGATGCCGTCATTGTATGACTTTGTCATAACACATCATACAATAGTGGAACAACTATTTTAGATCAAATTCACACTAAGTATTCCTGTATTTACAACTTCATCAAATTTTTATCATCTCTGCACCAGGTTACATGGTACATAAGTGATAAATAAAATGTATTTTGATATTTCAAATCATTTGCGTCTAGCTGAAATACGTAGCATAGACTATACTTTAAACCGTTTCAAAAATGATTACGAGTCTACATAATTTTTTTTTAAAGGCACATAGTGCGTATTTAGCTTGATGTCAAAATTTTGAAGTCTAGCATAGCTAGGAGTTTTGGAAAACTTAATTCTTCACTAATAATCATTTGCTTAATAATCTATCTGTTTCTATTATACTTAACACTTCATTCATACATAACTATACCCAGATCGTCAAACCACACTTATGAGTCCATAAACTTGGCCATAATTATATGAGTTTAAGAACTTGTCCTAGTCTGACCTTTGGAGTCCGTTCGCTGTGGGGTTCATAAACATTTCATATAACTATGAGTTAAGAATGTCACATAAGTATGAGTTTTAAGAACACGTACTTAACCCTATAATCTCTACCTATGACCTATCTATCTGTTATACACATGAGAAAGGAATCACCCTCTTAACATGCATATAGTAAATAGCGCGACACAAACATTTCAATGATTATCAATGCCAGAAACTAAGTAGTTTTTACACCAAGTACAATTCCCCGCCCATACAAGGAATCATACAACTCAACCGCCGACATGAATCCTCAATTGAATCCCCACCTAACACTAACCCCCTTTTTCAATACGAATTTCATTTAACTCGTATTCATAATCCTTTCCTGAATCTGTACCAATTAACACAACAATCTTGTTGTAAACTTTCCAATCATTAGATTAATACTTTTCCCTGCTATCACTTTATCAGATCACGGAGTGATCTCATCGTATATATTACGATTCATTTCTATGTCTTGATCGTTTTGTTTTACGATCTCCTATCACTGTTCTTTTAGTCCTTTAGACTCTATCTATTCACCATTACTGTTCAACTTTATTATCAGAGTTTGGGAACTCTGTATCTTATAACTCGCCGAGATTCGTCTTTGAATCTTACCGACCGACTAACTCTATTTGAGTTAGTACTTATCCTAATCATTGCAGTTATTAGTCTCAGGTATTCCTACCTAAGGTTCATAACCTACAGCTTTGATACCAACTGTGAGGGCCCCAAATCCGGGTCCTAAATCACCGCGGATCCGGTTCGATCATTCTATCATTATTACTATATTTGCGGAAGATATAAACATAAATTGTTTATACATTAAACTTGTACACTTTTCCCCAAGGTTGAGTAACCTTAACTTAATACAAAATACATAACTTATTTTAACACATAACCTTATTATACAACTATTACAAATCTAATCGCACATATTAACTTTCCGCTGGAACTGTCTTTAACCTTTCCTTGTATCGACGCGTTCGTCTTAATCTGCAATGTTTATCATGATATAACAAGGGTGAGCATAAGGATTGCCCAGCAAGTTTAAATTCAATAATATAACGATATATCATAATTGAAATGATTTGAATAATTGGCTGGCTATAATTCAATAATATAATTGTGAATTAGCACGAATAAACTTTTGACTGAACAAGTATATAACATGAACAAATATATCTGAACCGAAGGGTAATGAAGGTGATCAGCCATTCATACCTGACTTATACATGCAATATGTACAGAGTACAATTCTACAATGGCAATCAGCAATGATTATCCATAAGTATATATGAATAAAACAACTCTTAGTAGAGTTAGGTAATAACAAACTTGCCTGAACCGTTGATTACCTCAATGCAATTTATAACGCTTTATCCGAAGACCTAATATTAGTAATATAGATCTCCAATATTAGAATAATTCATCACAATATAATACTATTATATATATAGATATACATAGAATAACCTAAACACATAACATATAACACATAACCCTATCAGTCTATAACATATATAAGACTCGGTATCAAGTCAAACTATTGCAGTCTGAATTGAACCCGACACAAAACTGACATCCCGACGGTCTTGTCGGACAATTCACGAGTTTAAGTTCAATTAAACTCTACATTAAACACTTAACAATTAACTTAAATAATTTTAATATTAGTCAAAATAATTTTCATAAGCTCATAATAATTTTTAAATAATTATTACTATTTATCTTGATTTTTCAATAATTAAAAACGTATTTAAATGAATTAAATACCACATAATTCTTTTATCATTAATATTTATTTATTATCAAATATTAATAAAATACATGTCATAATATTATAATATATTTATAATATATCCAAGTATTTTAATACTTTAAAATCACATTTATATAATTTTTAAATACTTAAATCCATTATCCGATAATTTTATTAATATTAAAATATTAATATTTTCATGACAAAATATTAAAAGTTATCTTTTATAACTTAAAATATTTTTATAACACTTAAATCATTTTTATATGATTTATAAATCATTAATTCTATTTTTCCATAATTTATTTAATATATTTATTAAATAAACTAATTACCATTAATATTAATTAATTAGTGAAATTCATCTCAAAATATTAAAAGTCATAAAAAATAACTTGAAATATTTTTAATATATCAATATTATTATTTTCATGTATTAAAATCATTTTTAAATCATTTATTTAATATTATAATTAAATAAATAAATACCAATTATATTCCAAAGATATTAAATATTTATGAAATATACTTTAAATAATTAAAACTAATTTTAGAATTTAAAATAATTTTTTAGAATTTATTATGTATTTTAATAATTAAAACCATTTTATCTATTTTTAAATAATTTGAAAAATCGAAAATAAAATAAATAAAAAAGCTGTCAAGCTAAAAGGGCCTATAGCGACAGACATTCGTCGCTATAGGTGTTCTTTGAGGTCGTTCTTGAGTGTTCAGAGATCTTCATGTCAAACAACAAGGTGGGTCGTTTGATTTTATTCTAATCATATGTTTTAGTTAAATGCGAATTGGGTGGTAAGTTTGTTATCGTTATAGTATAAGTGTAATACTACAACTAGAAACTGAGTTCATGGCCAAAACATTACTTAATCGTGAGATCTAAGTCGTGAGAAAAGCGTGAATGTTATTCTTCATTTCCGGTTTTTTCCAGAAATGAAGAATAGTTGTTAGGTCTTACTTTGAGCCTCCGGATCTAGGCCTTCCAGGTATGAGTAATGTAATATTAAGGTTCCATTGTGTAGTACTCATGTCCCTGTACAACTACATAACCTCGGGTCATCTTAACAACAACAGATCTAAGCTATCAAAGGTCTTGGCCAAACTAGTGGTCGAATCGGTTCTTGAAGATTACGGGTTACCGTAATCTTCTTAGAGAAGTTGGTCAATGGTGGTTTGACCATGATTATCTACTATTCTGTTCAAGATCTTGGTGTTCTAAAACCTTTAGTATGTAGTCGTCATTTCAGGCTACAATAAAAACATAATAACGTGGCCAAAACATGAACATATAGTAAGATCAATGGTCTAGAAAATCTTTCGCCGAGACTTTTTACGGGCAAACGTAGGTTACCCGTAAAAAAGCATTATTCGTGGGGTGGTCAACGCAGCTTGATTTGACTTCTCGTATCTTTCAATCTACTAATGATCTGGCCTTGTTTCTAGCTTCATATGAAAGTCCTCATGACATAGAACACATGTATAACATAAAACAACATATATCTAAAACAGAGAAAGATCTAGGGCCTCTGACATATGACTGTCAGGCCATTTTTGACATTTTTTCCAGATTACTAAAAATGCTTGATTCGTGCATCTAAGTGTTATAGATCTATGATCTATCAACTTAGATCACTTAAAGACACCTTATAACACATCTTTAACCAACAACTTACAACAACTAACATCAGATTAAAGATTTAGAAAAATTAGAGTTCATACCTTCTTAGCTTTGATTTTTGATTCTGACTTTGTTGATCTGATCTAGGAGAGATAAAGGATGGTATTGGCTTATCTTATCTCCCTTTCTCACTCTATATTTCGAAGTTGAAGAGAGAGAATGGGTTTGGAGAAAATGAAAGTATGCATTTTCTCTCTCTTAATCTAATATACATGGCATGATTCAATGTATCTAGTTGCTAGTTGGCATACATATCTAATATAAAATAGATATAGAGCACATGGGATAAACATTAGGGTGATGACTCACAAGATTTGCAAAATCTTTTGCTTAAGATTAAGAAAATGGCATTTTAGTCATTTTGCATAATATTTTAATGGCATTCTAGTAAATGGCCAAACCCTTAGGGTTTAGGGTTTGGGTTAGGGTTTAGGGTTTGGAAAACCTTAAGGTTTAGGGTTTGAAACCCTTAGGGTTTGCAATTTAATTTTCTAAATTTTCCAATTTAGGTTTTAAAAATAGAAAATTAACATTTCTAAATTATAATTAGGATTTTCTAATTATATTAAAATTTCTTAATCATAATTTAAATCTTGCTAATTAGGATTAGCATTTCCTAATTACAATTTCTAATTAAGTAATTAGGGTCAAAATGGTCATTAGGGTTTATAAACCACTAATTAGGGTTTCTAATAGAAAAATATTTTTTTTCTAAATTTTAAAATTAGGGTTTGCTAATTAATTAAGCTTTACCCTAACTAATCTTATAATTATTTACACTTACGCCATTAAGTTCCCAATTTAGGATTTTATACAACGAATTAGGGTTTCGGATTCCCGGACCTGAATTTAGGGTTTCCAGAACCGGTTTCTAGGATTTCTTATTAATCACTAGGGTTTTCTAACCGAACGTTGACGTTCTTAATATATAATTGGGGTTTGTTACAGATATCATTTATCTGGTCAACCCTTGACCCTTAACCACATCATGCACACATATACACAAAACATAAACGCTTATTCCCTAATCTTGAATAATTCAAAAATTTTTGAAATCCTCAAAATTCTATCTTAAAAATATCAAACGCATACACCTATTTTCTGTCCAGATTCTAATTTTGAACCTTAAATCAATTAATAAATTTTTTAAAAATATTCAAAATTCTCGGGTTGTCACAATATATATTATATATTATGCAAACATGATTTGCATGTTTAATAATATGATGCGTATTTTATATATATATATATATATATATATATATGTGTGTGTGTGTGTGTGTGTGTGTGTGTGTGTCTGTGTGTGTGTGTGTGTGCATGCGCTAAACAAGATGAGACAAATAATAACAAACCCCTCAAAGAAATTATATTAAGTTATAACGTTCAAAGATATTTGGAATATCGAACGTTGCCTTCTAGCATGATAAAAGAAATAGAGCATTAAATATTTAATATGAGTTTGTTGTGCACACACAAGGCAAATTTTAAATATATGAGATGTTATTTTTATTACATATGATGTTTATAAGGAATTGAACATTACTGCTTTGTTGTGTACATACAAGGGCTATAGTTTTCTTTTCACTTATATGGAGATGCTGGGTATGACTTAACTTAAATCATTTTAGTTCGGATGTGCACACACTTGACCATTATAATTTAAAAGGCAACATATAAGGAGTTACATGATAATGTAATTGACAAGAGTTGTCTACCTATTTATTTATATATAGTTTGTTGTGCACACACAAGGCTATATACTTTTGAAATGGAATCCTTATTCCCACTAGAATATCTTTAATTAGATATTGCCGAACTATATAATGAGGGTAATATAGTTTGAAGAAAATAGTGGGAGATACTGATTTAAAATAAGACCTAATTTATTTTGGTAATTAATTAAATGAATGTTTGCTAAAATGTTATTTTTCACATGAAAAAAATTTAAAAATGTCACATTCACTAATTTCACTATGTAACATAGTTGATGCTAACAAACTGACCGGACCGACATTTATGGACTGGTTAAGGAATCTGAGAATTGTTCACTGCTGAAAAGATTTCTTACGTCTTAAATTCGCCCGTACCTGTAAAAATTGCAGAGACAGCCTCTGAGGAAGAGATTGCTACTTTTAAGCAGTGGCAAGATGATGAAACTGTGGCTCAATGCATCATACTCGCATCCATGAGTAACGAGCTTTAGCGTCAACATGAAACCATGGATGCTCCTACTATATTGCTGCACCTACAAGAGTTGTATGGTGAGCAAAATAGGATAGCTAGATATAAAATATCTAAGGAGCTCTTCCGATCTCAGATGACCGAGGGTACTACTGTTTAGACTCATGTCCTAAAGATGATCAATTTGATTAAACGTCTTGGAAAGCTTGGGTTCATTATGGATGGGGAGTTAACTAAAGATTTAGTCTTGCATTCACTCCCGGACACCTTCTCACAATTTATTGTGAATTTTCACATGTATAAGTTAGATGTCAGCTTTCCTGAATTACTTAACATGTTGAAAACCGCTGAAGGTCACTTCCCATCCAAGAAGGACCATGTCTTAATAGTGCATGATTCTTCCAAGAAAAGGAAGATGCCCAAGGTATCTTCTGAAAAGAAGAAATCCAAGAAGGCTAAGGGTAAGGCTAAAGTGAAAGATCAAAAGAAATCTGATCCAACTAGCAAAGGAATTTGCTTCCATTGTAACAAGACGAGTCATTTGAAGAGGAACTGGAAGGATTATCTTGCGGAACAAAGGCAGAAGAAGCTTGGGGAAGCTTCGAATCCTAATCAAGGTTTGTTTATGATTGAAATTAATTTTTTTGAAATTCAATCTTCTACTTGGGTATTGGATACCGATTGTGGTTCTCACATATGTTATAATATGCAGGGACTGGTCAGAAGTAGAAAGCTGAGCAAAGATGAAGTTGTCCTACGAGTGGGAAATAGAGCAAAGGTTACTACATTAGCTGTAGGAACTTATTGTTTAGCACTGCCTACTGGCAAGTCCATTAGGTTAAATAATTGTTATTTTGTTCCATCACTTATTAGAAACATTATTTCAATTTCTGTATTGGATATGGATGGTTTTGACATTATAATAAAGAACAATAGTTGTTTTATTTATAATAATAATATTTTATATGGTATTGGTAATTTGTGAAATGGACTTTATATACTTGACTTGCATGAAAATATACTTCAAGTTGAATAAACTAATAAAAAGAAAAGAGATGTTGTTAATTATACTTATATGTGGCACTGTAGACCAACTTGTGAATCTTGTCTAATCGGAAAAATGACTAAATCTCCTTTTAGTGGAAAAGGAGAAAGAGTTACAGAGTTGTTAGCGTTGATTCACATAAATGTTTGTGGACCTATGATGACGAATGCATGAGGTGGTTATTCTTATTTTATTATGTTCACTGATGATCAGTCAAGATTTGGATATGTGTATTTAATGAAATACAAATCTGAATCATTTGAAAAGTTCAAAGTGTTCAGAAGTGAAGTAGAGAAACAAACTGGCAAGAGTATTAAGATCCTTCTGTGATGCCCCCAAATCCGGGTAACTTCCAACCTGACAGATGGTGCTCCACGATACTATAATTCATATAGTCATTCCATTGAAACAATAACCAAATGATTGTATTTACTATCTTTGTATTATAATAATACCAAATTTTTCCCAGGTTCATAAACCGAATACATTCTTTGTTCTTCATAAGTATATTACATACAAATACACTAATCTATTATAGGATGATTAACTGTCCATCTTAGCCTTGCCTGTATCTCTCTTAGAACTCTCAGTTCGTTCGGCTTTAGCTGCAATCATATGGTTCAAGTAAGAGTAAGCATAACTAGCTCAACAAGTCTAACAAAGGATCATATGAATATCACATTGAGAATTATATGCTTAACTTCCATAACTGATCAATTAACTACTAAGCACTATGAAACATTTGACTAGTACTTCTAATTTCATAACAATGATTCCAAAGTATATATAATAACTTAGGAATTCTGAACCAGTCGAAAGACCATGAACATACTCTTTTCATTTTCATACTTGAAAAGGACATCCGACACTAAGGCCATCCATCCGTCTTTATTTACGAGCACTTCTAGGTGATCAGCCTATTGTACTCTATGTTGATCAACACTCTTCCGTTAAACGTATTTATGTTTAACATTTGGCAACCTCGCGTGCCCATCGAATAATCGATGAAAATACTTTTGTTTGTGCATAGACAAACTTAACTTTACATCCGTATCAAATACTTGGCATATGATAGCGTTAACAGTTCTATATCGAAAGACTTGTAAACAAATCAACCAATTCTTCAAGACTTGTCTAGCCGAGTCAAAACAGGCATCAACTCTTTCTTTAAAACCATTCATGCATCTTATAACATGAATTATAGAAAACTTGGCTAACACAGAGGTTAGACAAGCGTTAAGAAAGACTTGCCTTCAAGCTTCTTCGAATATAATATTCAATCAATTCTCAATCTTTACAGGATCTACATGATATATTCACATAGCACACTGTAATTAGTTTACAAATAACTAACTTTATTGTTTTAACCAACTTCTTTCTCTTCTATGTCTTACTTGAATTTATCTCGTTTAATAAAGTCAATTCCACTTACTATGCTTCGTTATGGCTTGTTAACGTTTTTACATTATTAACCGACATTCGATCATTATTGATGAAGTACCAACATTGAACATCATTCACGGTGTTACTTATTACATTCTTGCGTTCTTCGTTTTAATTCTTATTAAACCATACTAAATCTTCCAACTTTATCACTTATAAGTGATTTAAGGTCAGCCTTATCATAAACATTAAGTACATTCATGTCTTACTATTGGTTTATATTTAATTTAGAATCAAAACCTAACTTGGTCAACTTTTTTTACATCACGGGGAGTGCATGCGCGACACATCCCTAGTATAAACTCTATGCTGGACGCCAATTAACGAGGACAAGGTGGATCCCCACCGCAAAGACGGACATTTTGTGCTAGGTTTCATACTGCATACTACCGCACAATGCACCGATTGGGTAGAGACGGTTGGTTTTTCCAACGAAACTCTCAGCTCATAACTTATTCGTTTTACATCCGAATTGGCTCATTCGAAATGCCACAACTCACAAATTACATATTCTAAGTGTTCATATAAGAATTTTATATTTTCTAATCCGTTAACTCGGAATTCACCTTTCGGTTCATTTTGAGTGTTCGTTTATCGTTTTCGAGCGTTCAATACTCGTTTTCTTCGTTATAAGTCAGAATTCGACGATTCTCGAGTCCACAACTCTTGAATACCCTATCTCACGTGTTGGCATTGAAAACCAACATTTTCAAGTCACATGACAACTTTTGACCCTTAATCCGAGATTTTTACGTTTTCGACGTTTAACGTCTATTTTCGCAAAATTCGCTATAACTTCGTTGCTCGTGTTCTATAAGCCAAATCAAATGGAACACTCAATTGATTCTTCATCTACACCTTAACCAACCAATATGCACATACCCCAGCTATGATGGTTTTCAATTCATCCAATCACAACTAAGTTAACGTTCATTACTTTCTATGGTTTTAACTTATGTAAACGCTTATGATTTCTATTCGATTATGACTTATCAATGTTTTCGTTATTAATAGTCATCCTTATTCCTCCTCACTAAACATGCTCCACCAATCTACGATTCTCTACGAGAAAGAAATCGAAAAAAGATGAAGACTATTATTTACGAGAATATTACCTTTGTCGTTCTTCACGTTTTTGATAAACGTCTTATGGTTTGCTTGGAAGTAGATTGATTATAAGTTTCTAGCTCTTTCTCTCTCTCAATATGTATTGGTCAATCTTTTCAAAACACCAAATGACCAACCCTAGCTTTATATTTATAGGAAATCAACATGGGGGAAAAATGGTCAAAGAGGCCACCTCCTTACAATTCCACCTCCTTAATCAACTTAGCCACCAAGTAATCACTTTACTTGGTGGCCAAGTGGTCGGCCCACCTCCTTTATGGATCATCCCATGGGTTGCCCCATTGGTTTTACCCATCCCGTGACTGTAATAACCCGATATTTTCTATATAATTAAATCAAAAATTTTGCGTATAAATTTTTTTTTATTTTAAAGATGAGGATTTGTACAAGATAATGTGTTTATGTAATTATGTAATAAATAAAAATATATTTATTACATGAATGTTTACAAATAAATTTATTTTAGAATTATTGCACATTATAAACTATATTCTTATAATAATTAATTTTATAGTAAAAATGTTTTTTATTAATTATTTTCTATGAAAATATGATTTTATATTATATAAATAATATATGAAAGCGGTTATTAGAATTATTATAATAATTATTTTATTTTATTATATGAATTCAATTTATATTAATTAAGTTAATTATTTTAACTTAATTAATAAAGGTATATATGCTAGATAAATCAGATATGGAAACCAAACCCTAATTTTGGATTTTGATCAAGGAATAAGAATAATAATATAATATTAATTAAATTTTGATTTTTCAGTGCTATGATTAAGTACTGTATATGTGTGGACTGATAATGGTTGTTCAATTATGTTGTGTCATGACTAAAACCTAATATTAATTTGTTTATGTGACACCCCCAAATCCTGGTACTTCATTTCCTCAAGATTTGGTGTTCACTTAATCAAAACATTCATTTCTAACTACCCAATCATAATAAAATTGAATAATAAAAAACCTGCCCATACAGGATTAACTTAAATAAAAATCTCTCAGGTTATCTAGCCTTAAATTACAAACATTCAAATGCGAAAAATTAAATAAACTTCATTACAATCTTTAAATCAAAGTCTGATAATAAAACTATCACAACTATTACAAGTCTTCATCACTTGTACATTTTTCCCTTCCCTTTGCTAGTAGTAGGTTCATTGACCTTCTCAATCTTAGCTGCAATAAGTATTTAATACGCAAGAGTGAGCAAACAAGGCCCACTTGAATTAAGAATGAATAACTTTATAACATTACAACATTTTCCAGAAAGAGGCTCAATAGAACTGAATGATAGGTTCTATTAACATTTTAAAACATACTACTGAGGGTCTAATGACCACGAATCATGTCCACAGTTATAAGTAATCTTTCAACTTTAACTTTAATAGTCATAAGACTATAAGGACTCCACGTACTTAGGGGATCAACCTTCGCGTACAATGTATTGTGCACAACCATTTCAACGCTAAGCGTAAACCTCTAATAATAGAGTTGTTCATCTCAAAGATTTAGAAAACAAATGCACCAAATTAAGTTTGGTTTGGATACATTATAGGGTAATTTAGAATTCATTCAGTAATCAACTAAGGATTAGTTGATTTAGCGTAAATAATGTATGCTATGGAATAATCATAACTGAATTGATATTTGTAATTAACATCATGCTTTAGGAATAATCTAATAGCACAAACATTGAATAATCATATCATAATTTGCTTTGAACAATATTAGGTCAATGTTATTGAGAATTGAATACTAAGCATACATAGTGAATAGTATTTTGAACGATAAAGTTGTTCAACACTAGAATATATAAAGCGACTCGCATGCTAAATAATAAGTAACATATTAGAGAAACTTGCTCAATATTAAACTATAAGATTTGGAATACTTATATCGTTATGAGCAACTAGATACAATAACTTATTCAATAATAGGCAATCTAGCTCTACGAAAGTGTAGAGGTAGCAACTTACAACAATTATAATTGAATTTGAAAACAATAACGTACTAATGAAATTAAACTCGCACAATGAAGTTTTGAGTTAGAGAACTTGCCTTAAGCACAAGCTAAACCATACAACTTGAATCAATACCCTATACATATGTCATCATGACATAATTAGTCATTACTAACATTTTATATCTATATAAACAATACATACATCATGTAGGTCGAAGTACCCATTCACATAATCAAAATATGTTAATACTAGTTAACACTTGAGAACATGCTCATTCATAGTTTAATACTACTGAAATCATCATTTAGCATTCATATTATTAACACATAACCTTTATTTTCAAAATTTGTGTAATAAACTAAAACTGTCAGAACATTCTGCTAACTCAAGATCTTGATTACCACAATTTACATCGTGGATCATATTGCAACCTGGAGTTAGCATTGCGGCTAGGTCACAGGCCATTGATTTGGTCAAGGCGTGGCAAGGCCACTATGACATGAGATTTGTATCTTCTTTGGGCAGCTATTTGTGGCGCCAGAGTCCGAACTTGACGACCAAGCTCTAAGCAGAACAAAGATGAACAAAAGCCAAATTGGCCTAAAAGCTCGAATCTAATAGATCGATTAACATGTAATACACATATAGACTTCATATAAACATATTGTGAAGACTTCTAACATGTTTCTACCCATAAAATAACATAAACATCAAATCTACAACACCCAATTTCAATGTTTTTGGCAAAAGCGCATTTTTGACATTTTAATGGAAATCAACAACTGTGATTTTGTTTTTCGATCAAAACAGAAATTTCAAAACACCATAGTTATGATTATACATACTCTATCAAATTCAACAATCAATTTATCGGTTTAACAACTAATTAAACCTTAATTTCTACTTTAAACTAAGCGTATTATTATATATATATATATATATATATATATATATATATATATATATATTCATATGAACTCACTTTGTGATATATATATTTCTTCACAATTTACATACATACATAAAGTAATTGATTATAATCATACATACTCTCAACAAAACAGTTTTACAACTACAATCATCATCTAAAGCTATATACACAAGAAATTCATCATCCATAATTATTTATAGAGAACTTTTTGGAGAAGAAAACTAAACTAAAAAAAATAAAATACAAGGATTAATATACCACCTTTGATTAAGAAGATGATACTCTAGAGTTTAGAAGAAAATAGTTATGATTACAATCTTCTTTCCCCCAATTCTTTTCTCAATTTCTCTAAGTTCTCTCAACTTTTCTCTCTGTATTTTTCTTCTTCTCTTTTCTTCACCGAGTCTTCTTCCTAACTCTAGTCTAACTAACGTAGAAAAAATATAACATATAAGATATAATATGTATTAAATATATAATATAACTCTAGCTATAAATTATATCTGTTATGTAAGATTTGAAAATCAAAAGCCATAAGGCTTGTTTGGTTAAGATAATAAAAATAACTCATTAACCCTTACACCTTGTATGGCAAATCTAACTAAAACAAATGGATTAATCCTTATACCTTGTTTGATAAAACACTATTAGATTAAAGAGTTAATATGCATTAAGACTTGTTTGGCCAAAACTAAATTAAAGTCCTTTAATTTATTTTAATAACTCCTTTATAAGAAGTTATTAGTCACACTTTTATTTAATTAATTAATCAATTAAAACATTAATCTATTAAATTACTTTAGCACATAATTTAATATCACATAACTATAATTTCTTTTATAATTGTAATTTTATTCGACCAACTTATATTTTAAATTACAATTTCCCATTTAAAATATTATAATTTATTTAAATCACTATAAGCTCTCCAAATTTACTTATTAAATTAAATTGGTATATAATCTCATAAAAATTAATTTTCTTAGCTCCTTAATTATTTATTCAACAAATAATTAACTAAACCACATCAACTCAAATTGAACAATTATTTATTCAACAATAAATATATCCATTAAATACTTATATAAATCAATAAATATTTAATATTACACTTTAAAATTCTAGAATGTTACATCATTCCCTCCTTACAAGGATTCTGTCCTAAGAATCACAATTCAAACAAATCATTCGTTACATTCTTCCCTACTTACAAAGATTCTGTCCCCAGAATCAAAGACACAGATTAAACAAATAACTCAGGGTACTCTTTCAACATTTTCTCTTCGAGTTCCCACGTAGCTTCTTCAGTGTTGTGGTTCCTCAATATTACCTTCACAGAAGGTATCACTTTATTTCTGAACACTTGTTCTTTCCTGTCGACTATCTGGATAGGAACCTCTTTATAAGACAAATCTTTCTCGAACTGTAACGGTTCATACTCGATCACATGTTTGTAGTCAAGTTTATATGGTCGTAACACCGAAATGTGAAAAACATTATGAATGTTTTCCAACTCTGGAGGTAGAGCTACCTCGTAAGCCACTTCTCCCACTCTTCGCAGCACTTCAAAGGGTCCAATAAACCTCGGGCTTAGCTTTCCCTTTTTACCAAAATGAATTTTCCCCTTCCAGGGAGAAACTTTTAAAAATACAAAAGTTCCTACGTCGAATGTGACGAACGAGATTTTTGTAATTAATTTTAATATTTATTGAATTAAATAAATATTTTTTGATGATTTAATTATTAGATTAAATAATTAATTGATGCAATTGTGGTAGATTAATTTAATTATATGTGTTACATTTATTAAATTAATGTAGAGAATTTTATTATCGAAGTATGTGATTATGTGATCTTATTGTATTAAAAGAAATATTTAATAAGCCTATTGGTATTTTAATTAATTTAATTATTAATTAGAGAGTTAATAATTTGACATTATTAATTAATGAGAAACTTAAATATATGACTATGTGAATTTATGAGAAATTATTATATTTTATTTAAAGTAAATTTAAATAAAATATTGGATTTATTTTATAAGGAGTGTGACATTTTTAAACTATATTATAAAGGTTTTATTAAATTAAATGGATTTGAAACCTTTTCTTGCTAGCCAAACAAGGCCTTATTGGAAGTTGGGAACAGTTACCCATGATTGGATAACTGACCACATCGCGTCAGTTCTTTATTTCAATTGACGTCTTCTTTTCTTTCTTCATTATTTGCCTAAGCCTAGAGAATAATCAGAGAGTGTTTGTCAGATATATTTATAATATTGAGAAGGAGATTAAGAGTGAGTGATTGAAGAAACATCTGAGTTTTCTAAATCTACGCTTTATACTCTACGGGTAATCTCCTCCTTCCCAATTTCTATTTTACGTTGTTTGAGTTTTACAAAAAATGGCTTTCACAGTTTTCTGTAAAGTCTCTATGATGGGAAATTGTAAGGCTTATGTGCATATATAGGTTAAGATGTTGTCAAATCATATTTAATTATATATATTTTGTAAACCATAACATCAGTTTCATGAAAATACGTAGTATATGATTTCTACAAAATTACATAGTATGGGTTTTGGCCTTATGGCCTTATACGTGATAATTCATGTGTTGATCGTATATTATCCCTAAATTTTACACTCGTATGTTGTTATGCATGTTGATACGAAGAGACCAAAGTTTAAATAAACGGATTCGGTGTTATAACGAATCCGTAGTGACAATTTTTATGTTTTATTTTAAAAACTTTTAAGAACATCAAAGTCAGTGAAATTCACATATTTTAGTTATGTGATTATGTGATTTAATGGGTTAAAACCATTCTATAAATGTTGGGTTATGTTTATGCATGAATTATAACATGTGGGTATGATTAAATTCGTGTAGTGATAATTTAATTGGAATTTTTTTTTGGCTGTGTTCTGCAATTTTTGCGAATTGCGTAGCAGTTCACGTTCGTCATGGCGTCATGCAATGCCAAATCAACGCCTTAAGGCCCGCGTCGCAGCGCCAGATGTCAAACCATGTCATTACTTGTGTCTTGTCACGAAGACTATATACAAAAGTGAAATGCCATACCACACTCTCTGCAGAATGGTCCAGAAATGTAATTTTTAAAGTGTTAAGTCTAGCAATGTATTGTTAACTTAATTTAATGAACATGTAAACATGTTAGAAGTATAATGAGATGTTAAAATAGTTGTTTAACATGTAAATAACATAATTGCATGTCGATTGAATTATTGAATACATAATTAGCTTGATATTCATGAAGTACAAATTATGTGACAAAGTGGTAATTTGACTAAGTATAGTCAATAATCAAAGTAGATAAAGAGAATGAGTTTATGATGATTAGTTAAGTTATAATTAACTGGTATTGTGAATGTGAATGGTATGTAGGATTAAATTCAAAGAACGTGCTTAGTTAAAGTGTAATCTATGCATGAGGTAAGTTTTCTAACCCTACTTGTCATTATTGTTTAAGTTTATTATTTACCTCGAGTAAATTATCATTACTATTATTCAAGTTTGAATTATTATATTAAAGATTGATATCTTTTCAAAGTATGATTTTGTTATAAAATAATCGTTCTATTGTATACTCCTTAAGATTATTATTCAATTTGAATATCATTATATTTGAACCTATTAGACTAGCGAACCCTTATTGATTCGACTAGTCCATAGTTGATGAGCGTTTTAAATTTTAGAACCCTTGATGAATTATCCAAACCAAACTTCCTTTGGTGCGGACTCGAATGTCAAACTGAGATGAACAACCCTGCAAAGGGATTTACTTATGCGTTAGCGTTAAGATATTGTTCACAGTATGGTACTAAGGGCTGATCCCCCCTAAGTACGAGTAGAAAGGTCCATAGTCTTATTACTGTTAAAGGTTTCAAGTATAACCCTTGATAACCTAGGACATAGTTCAAGGTCTTATGACCCTCAAAATTCTTTTAATTCTTGTTATTTATTCTTGATTCAAAAGTTGAGCTTTTATTCAGATGTCTTTGATTTACTCGCATGTTATTATACTGTTATTTCCTTATTGTACTTGTGGGCAATAGTGCTCACTCTTGCTTAATAATAACATTGCAGTTAAGAACGAAAGAACTGATAAACCTTCCACTAGTAAGGGTAAGGGCAAAGTTAGCAAGTGACGAAGACTTGTTGTCTATGTTATGATGTATTTTGTTTAAGACTTGAGTTAATGATGTTGTTTAAGACTTAATTGTTTATGATTCCGCATAGATGTTTAAGGTTAGTTTAACCTGGGATTGTATTATTATTATTCGGATGTTGTAACCCTTAAGGGGAAGATTTTTATTCTATCTATTGCATGGCTTGCATTTATTATGGGTAGATAGATAGATGATATTTGTACAGTGAACACCAAATCCCATGGAATTGAAGTACCCGGATTTGGGGTTGTCACATCAAATGCACGATCTTGTCTATGTTGATCAGCATACTTTTTCTGTCTGTCTTGGGCTGCTACTAATCTTGTCCTGATGAGTTTAACAACGTCAGTAGTTTGTTGTACCGATTCGGTCCTAACGGTAAGCGCCACCGACTTCATCCCGGCCTGAGTGGAGTTTCGCACTTTTTCGCCGCATAATGCCTCGTAAGGTGGCATGCCGATTTCGCGTGATAACTTGTTGTTGTAAGCAAATTCCACCAACCAGTAATTATTCTTCCAAGCTTCCTTTAAAGTCCATGACACATGCTCTCAGCATATCTTCCAATGTCTGAATTATTCGTTCGCTTTGGCCATCTGTTTGTGGATGATAAGCCATACTCATTTGCAACTGTGTCCCCATGCATTCTTGTAGTCTCTTCCAGAAATTTGACATGAATCGCGGATCTCTATCGGACACAATTGATATTGGCACTCCATGCCTCGAAATAATCTCTTTAATGTACAATCTTGCCAACTGATCAAGATTGAATCTAATCTTTATTTATAAAAAGTGCGCTGACTTTGTCAGTCTATCCACTATTACCCAAATCGCATCACATCCTCTCTGAGTAGTTGGCAGACCCACCACAAAATCCATCATGATGTGTTCCCACTTCCATTCCGGTATTTCCAACGGTTGTAGTAATCCGCTGGGTCTTTGATGTTCGGCTTTTACTCTTTGACATGTCAAGCATTTCGCTACGCATTCTGCAACGTCCCTTTACATATTCGGCCACCAAAAATGTCGGCGCAAATCTTGATACATATTCGTGCTTCCTGGATGAATTAAATATTTTGAGCTATGAGCTTCGGTCAAAATTTCTTCTTTCAGCTCTGGTGTTGCTGGAACCCAGATTCTTTCCTCAAACCGTAATAGTCCTTTGGTATTGATCTTATATTTTACATCACTACTCTCAATCAGATTCTCTTTGATTTTCCCACACTCTTCATCTTGTAGTTGAGCATTCTTCACTTTGTCCACTAAAGTTGGACCCGCTTCGATCTGGAATAGTTGTTCATCAGATTCTTTTGAAAATTTGATTTCCAACTCCAGTTTTTTCATTGCTGAAATGAGCTCCTCCTGAGTTGTTATCAACATCAATTTCTCCCGACCTTTTCTGCTTAAAACATCTGCCACCACATTCGCTTTGCCCGGATGATAAAAGATTTCACAATCATAATCTTTTATCAATTCCATCCACCTTCTTTGACGCATGTTCAAATCCTTCTGAGTGAAAATATACTTCAGACTTTTGTGGTCCATGTAGATCTCACATTTCTCTCCATAAAGATAGTGTCTCCATATCTTGAGCAAATACAATCTGCACCTAATTCCAAATCATGAGTCGGATACCCTTTCTCATAATCCTTCATTGTCTTGATGCGTATGCAATAACTTTGTCGATTCGCATAAGAACATAACCCAACCCTTTTTGTGTGAGGCATCACTATACACCACAAAATTTCTCAGATTATCCGGTAATGTCAAAGACTGGTGCCATACTTAACTTTTTCTTCAAATCTTGGAAACTCTCTTCACACTTCTCTCGTCCAAACGAATTTCTGACTTTCCTTGTCAAATTTGTTAGCGAGTAACTATCTTAGAAAAATCTTGAATAAATCTTCTATAATAACCGGCCGGTCCCCAAAAAACTCCTCACCGATGGTGTTCTTGGTTGTTCCCAATTGATTCTGATTCCACTTTTGATGGATCTCTCGAAATCCCATCCTTGTCAATAACATGACCCAAAAATTGTACACGGTCGAGCCAAAATTCGCACTTAGAGAATTTTGCGTATAACTTTTCCTTTCTTAGTGTCTCCAATATTAAACGTAAATGTTCCTCGTGTTCTTCTTGAGTTTTGGAATACACCAGAATGTCATCAATAAATACCACTATAAACTTGTCTAAGAATAGTTTAAACACCCTGTTCATCAAATCCATGAACGCAGCAGGGGCATTTGTTAAACCAAAAGACATCACCAAAAACTCGTAATGTCCGTACCGAGTTCTGAATGTCGTTCTAGGTATATCCTCCTTTCTCACCTTCAATTGGTGATACCCACTTCTCAAATCTTTTTTCGAGAAATATTTAGCACCCTTCAGCTGATCAAACAAGTCATCTATTCTAGGCAACGGATACCTATTCTTAATAGTGACTTTGTTTAACTCTCTATAATCAATGCAAAGACGCATTGTTCCATCCTTCTTCTTAACGAATAAAATTGGCGCTCCCCACGGCGATACGCTTGGTTGAATATATTTCTTGTCTAGCAACTCTCTTAAACTGTGTACCATCGGTTCCTTCATTTCACTAGGAACCATTCTCAGACGGGGCCTTCGATATCGGTACTGTTCCCGGCGCCAAGTCGATCACGAACTCTATTTCTCTGTCAGGCGGAAGTCCTGGCAAATCCTCTGGAAACACGTCTTCGAATTCCCTCACTACTGGTATTTCTTCCAGTTTCACACCCTTTTTCTGAGTATCGACTATGTAAGCTAAATAGCCCACACAACCTTGACTCAACAATTTCTTGGCCTGCATAGTCGTCAGACATTTCATTTGTCTAGGCGACTTGCTACCATGAAATACTACCTTTGACGGGGTCATAAGGTTTACACACTTCTTTTGGCAGTCAATTACCGCTCCATATTTGAACAACCAATCCATTCCCAAAATTATATCAAATTCCCCAAGTCTAATCGGAATCAAATCTACCAACAAGATATTCTTCTTAATGTTCACCCTACAGTTCTTGTATACGGATCTAACAGGGATTACTTCCTTATTTGCAATTTCTATGTTCAAAGAAAAATTTAGTTCTTCTCTGGGAAATTCTAACCTCTTAGCAAATTCATCAGATATAAACGAGCAAGTAGCACCCGAATCAAATAATACATATGCATTAATATCATTGATTGGGATAATACCTGACACCACATCTTTTGATTGCACATCATCTTGCACAGTCATGTTGAAGGTTCTGGCTGTGGGTTTATTTGATGTTGCAGGTCCTACAATGGCCCATGTACCTCCATTGTTACCTCCATTGCTTCTGGTTGTCACTCCATCCTTCTTCTTAGGGCACTCACGAGCAAAGTGATCCTTGGATCCGCACGTGAAGCATACATTCTTCTTCGGTTGAGTGCAATTTGGGGCGATGTGACCCTCTTGGCCACAATTGAAGCAAACTCGTTTCCCCATTAAGCATGCACCCTTGTGAAATTTACCGCATGTCGCACATGCTTCAAACTTTTTGTTTTGCTGGTTACCCTGCTGGTGTCCAACACCCATGCTCCCATTCCACTTCCTCTTCAAGCCGTTGTTGTTGTTGTTGTTATTGTTGTTTGCACCGCTACCACTCCCATTCTTAGTCTCATTCTCATTCCTCTTATTCTTTTGTTCCTGGTTGAACTTTGTCACTACTTCGCCTCCACCTTCGGTAGTAACGCTTTCTCCATCATCACTGCTTGCAAATGTCTTCAATCGAGCAGGAGACCCTCTTGTCATGACGGCCTGGGCTTGGGTCCTGTTCAAATCTCTTCACCTTACGTTCATCATCTTGACGATATGGTGCAAACCTCGCCAATTCATTGAACTTCGCGGCATACTCAGAAACCGTCATCGTTCCTTACTTTAGTTCTAGAAACTGTACTTCCAGCTGACTCTTCGAACTCTCTGGGAAATAGGTCTCGAAGAACAACTCCTTGAACCTATCCCAGGTCATCACTCCTGGCCCTTCACGAGTTTTATTGGCCTACCACCAATAACTAGCTTCTGCTTTCAATATGAATGTCATGAAAGCGATCTTACGATCATCCCCTACCCTAGCGACATCGAACACCTTTTCTATCTTCATAATCCAGGTCTGTGCTTCGACTGGATTCATAGACCCACGGAATTCAGGTGGTCCAACCGCCTTGAAATCCTTAAACGTTGTACCATGGTTTTGTGGTTGATTCTGCAATGCTCCTGTCAGTAGTGTCACTAGTTGTTGAACGAGGTTACCGTCAACATTGTCGTTATTGGTAGTTCTCTCATTGTTTCTCTGTCGAGGTGGTTCACGTCTGGGAGGCATTTTTTGTTGAAACAAAACATCTATTAGACTATTACTCAGCTTCTTTAAGTATTTTCTAATTAACTTGCCTCCATAAAATAAATAACCACATAACACACAACACTTTGAATAAAGTAACAACTTTTATTTATTCAAAACATTTTTGGAAAACATAAAACAATAGCATCACTGCTATCTACATTACTTTCCTGAACTACAAAAGTTTTAGGACAACATCATAGTCATATCCCATAGGTTGCATAACACTTGGGATTTACAATTTATTTAACCTTTCACTCATCGTACAACAGCTACGATGTTCTATTAAGATACTTCTTAGCCCTATCACATTCTTCCTCCATGACTCAAAACATTGTTCTGCGATCTTAAACGAATGATGGCAGTGTCTCAAACTGAATCGGATATCCCATGACCCGATCTTGAGCTCGATTAATTGCGGTGTTAAATACTTTATCCATCTCTTCCATCTTCATCCTCTTTACTTGCGTGTCTCTTGTTGCTAATCTGGTTCATTGAAAAGATTCTTCATAAGCATCTTCAGTTCTTGCCCTCTTAGCAGCTTCTTCTCTCAGCTTGTTCTTCAGTTCAACGACCACTTCGATCAGTTGCTCTTTCTCTCCTTCAGTCTGTACTAGTTTCTCCTCGACATTTGTCAATCGTTATTCACGATCCTGGATCTCGCCGTCTTTTTACATCATTGCGATACATTGTTGCCTACTATCTCTCGCAACTCCTCAATTTGTATCCACGAAGTTCCACGTTACGGGCCATGCACCTCATCGTATATACTACTCTTATCGAGTTAAGTGGAATCCTTTCCTCCTCGTCCTCATCATCCTCATCCTCCTGTGGTAACTCAACGGGATCCTTCTCGTCTGTCTCCACATCATCATCCTCATCTTCAACTACTGTGACCAACGGAGCTGACTCCCGTGGCAGTAGTTGTTCCCAAAATACCTGAATGTCGCGAGGCTCCTCCTCTATAGGCACTTGAGGTCCCTCCTCCATAGCCTGACTGGATTCTCTGACATTAGCATCCTGACAACAAAGTTTTAAGGTTTTAATTATTAATCATTACTACTCGACACTCACGATTACATAAACTATAAACACATAAGCACATAAGTGTTTTATTACTTCTTTCTTAAAACTCGATAAGAGTTATCTCCACTATCTTTTCAAAGGTTACTTCATAAGGCTTTCCCCCCACCTAAGGTTCATAACCTAAAGCTTTGATACCAACCTGTGACACTCCCAAATCCTGGTACTTCATTTCCTCAAGATTTGGTGTTCACTTAATCAAAGCATTCATTTCTAACTACCCAATCATAATAAAATTGAATAATAAAAAACCTACCCATATAGGATTAACTTAAATAAAAATCTCCCAGGTTATCTAACCTTAAATTACAAACATTCAAATGCGGAAAATTAAATAAACTTCATTACAATCTTTAAATCAAAGTCTGATAATAAAACTATCACAACTATTACAAGTCTTCATCACTTGTACATTTTTCCCATCCCTTTGCTAGTAGTAGGTTCATTGACCTTCTCAATCTTAGCTGCAATAAGTATTTAATACGCAAGAGTGAGCAAACAAGGCCCACTTGAATTAAGAATGAATAACTTTATAACATTACAACATTTGCCAGAAAGAGGCTCAATAGAACTGAATGATAGGTTCTATTAACATTTTAAAACATACTACTGAGGGTCTAATGAACATGAATCATGTCCACAGTTATAAGTAATCTTTCAACTTTAACTTTAACAGTCATAAGACTATAAGGACTCCACGTACTTAGGGGGATCAACCCTTCGTACAATGTATTGTGCACAACCATTTCAACGCTAAGCGTAAACCTCTAATAATAGAGTTGTTCATCTCAGTATTTAGAAAACAAGTCCACACCAAAGTAAGTTTGGTTTGGATACATTACAGGATAATTTAGAATTCAATGGTAGTCAACTAAGGATTAGTTGATTACAACAGAAATAACTGTATGCTATGGAATAATCATAACTGAATTGATATTTGTAATTAACATCATGCTTTAGGAATAATCTAATAGCATAAACATTGAATAATCATATCATAATTTGCTTTGAACAATATTAGGTCAAAGTTATTGAGAATTGAATACTAAGCATGCATAGTGAATAGTAATTTGAACGATAAAGTTGTTCAACGCTAGAATATATAAAGCGACTCGCATGCTAAATAATAAGTTACATAATAGAGAAACTTGCTCAATATTAAACTATAAGATTTGGAATACTTGTATCGTTATGAGCAACTAGATACAATAACTTATTCAATAATAGGCAATCTAGCTCTACGAAAGTGTAGAGGTAGCAACTTACAACAATTGTAATTGAATTTGAAAACAATAACGTACTAATGAAATTAAACTCGCACAATGAAGTTTTGAGTTAGAGAACTTGCTTTAAGCACAAGCTAAACCTTACAACTTGAATCAATACCCTATAAATATATCATCATGACATAATTAGTCATTACCAACATTTTATATCTATATAAACAATACATACATCATGTAGATCGAATTACCCATTCACATAATCAAACTATGTTAATACTAGTTAACACTTGATAATATGCTCATTCATAGTTTAATACTACTGAAATCATCATTTAGCATTCATATTATTAAAACATAACCTTTATTTTCAAAATTTGTGTAATAAACTAAAAGCTGTCGAACATTCGCTAACTTTCATGACTTGGCTTTCCACAATGAGTTAGCGTTAATGACTCAGGGTCATGGGGCCATTGGTTGGCTCTTCTATTTACATGGCGTTGGCGCTTATGCGCGCGAGATTTTATCATTGTTGGGCATGCTATGCTGGCGCAGAGTCGAACTTCGGTGATCAAGCTCAAAGAACAAAGATGATCAAAAGCCAAATTGGCCTAAAAGCTTGAATCTAATAGACTGATTAACATGTAATACACATATAGACTTCATATAAACATATTGTGAAGACTTTTAACATGTTTCTACCCATAAAATAACATAAACATCAAATCTACAACACCCAATTTCAATGTTTTTGGCAAAAACTCCATTTTTGACATTTTTAATGGAAATCATCACTGTAGTTTTGTTTTTCAATCAAAACAGAAATTTCAAAACACCATAGTTATGATTATACATACTCTATCAAATTCAACAACCAATTTATCAGTTTAACAACTAATTAAACCTTAATTTCTACTTTAAACTAAGCCACATTCATATATATATTTTCATATGAACTCCCTCTGATATATATATTTCTTCACAATTTACATACATACATAAAGTAATTGATTATAATCATACATACTCTCAACAAAACAGTTTTACGACAATAATAATCATCTAAAGCTATATACACAAGAAATTCATCATCCATAATTATTTACAGAGAACTTTTTGGAGAAGAAAACTAAACTAAAAAAAATAAAATACAAGGATTAATATCCTACCTTTGATTAAGAAGATGATACTCTAGAGTTTAGAAGAAAATAGTTATGATTACAATCTTCTTTCCCCCAATTCTTTTCTCAATTTCTCTAAGTTCTCTCAACTTTTCTCTCTGTATTTTTCTTTTTCTCTTTTCTTTATTGAGTCTTCTTCCTAACTCTAGTCTAACTAACGTAGGAAAAATATAACGTATAAGATATAATATATATTAAATATATAATATAACTCTAGCTATAAATTATATCAGTTATGTATGATTTGAAAATCAAAAGCCATAAGGCTTGTTTGGATAAGCTAATAAATATAACTCATTAACCCTTACACCTTGTATGGCAAATCTAACTAAAACAAATGGATTAATCCTTATACCTTGTTTGATAAAACACTATTAGGTTAAAGACTTAATATGCATTAAGACTTGTTTGGCCAAAACTAAATTAAAGTCCTTTAATTTATTTTAATAACTCCTTTATAGCAAGGTTATTAGTCACACTTTTATTTAATTAATTAATCAATTAAAACATTAATCTATTAAATTACTTTAGCACATAATTTAATATCACATAACTATAATTTCTTTTATAATTGTAATTTTATTCAACCAACTAATATTTTAAATTACAATTTCCCATTTAAAATATTATAATTTATTTAAATCACAATAAGCTCTCCAACTTACTTATTAAATTAAATTGGTATATAATCTCATAACAATTAATTTTTTTAGCTCCTTAATTATTTATTCAACAAATAATTAACTAAACCACATCAATTCAAATTGAACAATTATTTATTTAACAATAAACATATTCATTAAATACTTATATAAATCAATAAATATTTAATATTACACTTTAAAATTCTGGAATGTTATATCATTCCCTCCTTACAAGGATTCTGTCCTCAGAATCACAATTCAAACAAATCATTCGTTACAGTTTAACCATATTTTGAAATTTAATGGGGAAATTCAAAACTTTTATATAACTGTGATATATGATATAATGTTATGATTAATTAGGTAAACCCTAATTAATAGTTAGAAATCCAAGTTAGCAAATCAAGAAAACCCTAGTAATATTTTTTATAAACCCTAGTTCGTAAGTCAGTTAAAACTTTACAATCTCTTAAGCCACCGTGTTATGTTGTATATGATATGTATTGTAGAATTTAATGCTAATTATGGGAAAACCCTAATTAGTAATTACAAACCCTAATTTTGAAAACCCTAAATAGTATTTATAAACCCTAATTTTCTATATTAACCCTAATTGGCAAGTGGGGAAACCCTAATTGTAAAATTAGAATGTTTAATATTAATTAGTGAACCTAAACCTAATTAGCAAGTTTTTATTAATTGAAAACCTAATCTAATTTAGAAAACCCTAATTACAAATTTTAGAAAATAAATTTTTATATTTTTTTACCCTAAATGAAAACCTAAAATCTTATTTTGTGCTAAATCTTAGGGTTAAACCCTAAGGGTCAAACCCTAAGGGTTTGTTAAGATTATGAGATTGCCCTTAAAATTGCAAGCCTAAAGACCTTTTTGCCCCTAGTTGCATTATTTTGGCTAACTAATAGGTTTTGACATTTAGGTGAGTTGGTGACTAACTCATACCAATCCCACATGCTCACAATCTCAGCAGATCAGCCACTTGTCTCAGCCATACATGTATACTAGATTAGTATATATAGATCAAGAGAGAGAGAAAGTCTCATTTTGCTCAATTGTGCACTTTCTCTCTACTAATTCTCTCTCCCTCAAAACCAACGAAATATAGTAGTTTATCAATCCTAAATCAAAGGCCCATGAACACCATAACCAAATCAGAAGCTAGAAATCAAAATCGTTCATAGAAGGTATAAAACCCTAACTTGAAATCTGACCATCGATCTATTATTTGATGTTATTTTTTTATGCTAAACATGTTATATAAGATGTCTAATGATGATCTGGGTTGCTAGATGTTAGATCCATAACATGTAGAGGCTCAGATTTGAAGATTTGTAAAATATGGAAAAAATGTTCTTGGTGGTCTGACAGTGAATGTCAGACCTTGTATCTTTGTGATCTTTAATGAGTTTTGTGTTTTGAAAGCTTTGAGTTGTAGTCGGTTATGTGTTCTTTGATCTGGATCAAGAATCAAGTTCATACCATAAACAGATTGCAAGATAATCGAGGTCAAAGTTCGTTGACCTGCCGATGATCGGGCGTTTCGGGTAACCCGTAAACCGCTTAGAAAGCAGGCCCCGACAAGACTTTGGACGCCTCAGATCTTGCATGATATTGTTGATTTATGTTTGTTGTTGCATCTATGTTGTATAATGTTACGTATACTACCTTCTCATGCCTTAATATCACTTATTTGGTAAACAGGTTGGATATGGTGGCCGGTCAAACTAGCTAAGTCGAGCATGTTCTCTGTTTTTTGGGTAACCCAGAAAATATATGAACATGTTGACTGACATGGTTTGACCGGATTATAAATCTTGATTCTGTTGATGTTTGGTTGATGTTTTGTGTTAGATCTCTTCATTTACATACTGACTACACACTGCAGCTTATATATCATAAACATAATATACGGATTGCAAGTTGTGGAAGCCCAAAGTAGACCTCACAAACTGTTCTTCATTTCTGGGTAACCCAAAAATGAAGAACAACTCTGACAGCCATTTTGAAGGCTTATATCTACTTAATGTGATGTTGGTTAATCATTATTTTTGTTGGTTATTGAAATGTTGCAATTGTACTACATGATCGGACTAGAAACATTCCCTCAAACGTTAAGATCTGTCAGTTATATTTAGTCAAACTAACATACCCATTTCCTCACATGAAGGTTCTGGGTTTCATGAAAAACATGAATAACACCTATAGCGACAGTTTTGTCACTATAGGTGGTCTTTAGCGACAGAAAATGTATTTTAATTAATTTAATTTAGAAAATTAATTATTTTAATTAAATAAATAGAAAAATAGTTTTTAATTATTAAAAATACAAATAAATTATTAAAACTATTTTAAATTTCGAAAATTAGTTTTAATTATTTTGAATATATTTCATAAATATTTAATATTTTTGGAATATTAAAAGTACATAATTTATTTAATTATAATAATAAATAAATTAGTTATAAATGATTTTAATACTTGAAAAATCATTTAAAATTATATTATGGTATAAGAAAATAATTTAAGTTATTTTTGATAACTTTTAAAATTTTGTGATGAATTTCATTAATTAATTGATCTTAATGGTAATTAAAGTTATTTAATAAATGTATTAAATAAATTATGAAAAATAGAATTAATGATTTAAAAATTATAGAAAAATGATTTAAAGGTTATTTAAGTTATAAAATATAAGTTTTGATATTTTGTCATGAAAAATATTAATATTTTAATATTAATGATATTAGATTTATTTAATAATTATATTAAATAAATTAGTTTAAAAATGATTTTAATATTAGAAAAATCATTTTAAATAAAAATAAATAGTTTAAAAATATTTTAAGTTATAAAATATAACTTTCAATATTTAAAGGTAAATTTTATTAATTATTTACTATTAATGATATTAGAATTATTTAATAATTATATTAAATAAATTAGTTTAAAATGATTTTAATATTATAATAATCATTTAAAATAAAGTAAAGTGTTTAAAGATATTTAAGTTATAAAATATAACTTTTAATATTTAAAGGATAATTTCATTAATAATTTAATATTAATGATTATTAATTTATTATAAATGATATTAGAGTTATTTAATAATAATATTAAATAAATAATTTAAAATAGTTTTATTGATTTTAAAATTATTTAAAAAGGATATAAATGAATTTAAAATATTTTAAGTTATACTTAATGACTTTTAATATTTTGATAAATAAAACATTAATACTTTAATATTAATGATTATTATTTAAAAATAATTTTAAATGTTTTAAAAATCATTTAAGGGTAATATAAATACTTTAAAAATATTCTAAGTTATTACAAATAACTTTAATATTTTGGCAATGGTTTCATTAATAGTTTAATATTAATTAAATATTAATGATAATAGAATTGTTTAATATTTAAATCATTTAATAATGATTCCGATGTTTGAAAATTCATGATAAATTATAATAAATGTTTAAAAATTATTATAAGTCATTTAAATATAATATGACTGATACTAAGTTACGGAACAGAGTCTTAGACTCGATAATTACCCGATAAAGTCGTCGGTACACCGACATTTTTCAAAAATTGATCTGGACTTAGATAATTTGAGTAGATATGTGTTTATTTGTGATTCAATGGTTGTTAAACATATGTGACAATGTGATTAGGTTATGTGATGACTGCAATAAGCAGTGTTATGTATTATAGTATGTTATTCTAATCGATCAAATGATCTTATTACTGATAGGTGTTATATAAAGATAGAACTAAGTTATTGAATCGTAGCGGTAGCAAGATCGTGCAAGTATCTTACCTTTGCATTTCCTTTATGCAATGGACATGAGTAAGAAGTTTCAAAATTATATTATTATTATGCTATATTATTAACCCTATTGTGATATATTCTATATCCGATCATTGTTTATCAACATGTTAGTATATGGTAATTCAGATATATATTCTGTTCGTTAATTTCTATATATGGTTATACAAGTGTCCCCACTTGGATAATCATTGTATTTAATCACATGTTGATATATATATATATAAGCCGTCTAAGCTATTTGATCAGCTAGACAAAAATTTCGAAATGTCGTTGAATATGATAAAAACCTTTTTGTATCCAATCAAATTGTTTTGGTTCGGATTCCAGACTAAGTTTGAACATCCCGATCACGGGAAAATTTTTATGCTCCAAGGCGGACAAAGGATGAACGATAATATCGTTCTAGCAATGTAGTATTGATCAATACAGGGCACATTGGGTAGATCGCCCTCTTGCCTATAAGTTATGACGGTTTGTAGATGAAGTTCTGTTAAACCTTAGCAAAAACTAAAAAAAATGTTCATAATCTGTCGACTAATACCTATATATATAGTCAATACGTAGTTTCAAAAATTTGAGATAAAACTGTTATGTTGTTATTATCAGTTCAGTTTACTTCACAACTATAAATTCGTTGTAGAAGTGATGTACAAAGAAAACATTTATTTCTTTCAGCTAATTATATTCATAATTGTTATTACCTGCTGGGCACCCAAATGCTCATCCTTGCTTAATTTAAATGTTTTCAGCTAAGCGTGATCAACCTGAAGGTTCAGACAAGAACAAATAAAAAAGGAAAGCAAACTGAATATGTGTAATGGTATCTTTTGTAATAGTTAAACAATATTAAGGCAATGATATATATTATCTATTATGTAAGGAATTATAGTAAAGGTTGCGTACTTGGGATTAGACTCTGATATACGTAAACTAAGTTTGCTATTTATATTATTGTTATTATTATTAGTATTATTCCGCTCATAGAAATGGTATCGTGAAGCACCGAGTTCGGGTTTCAAGTACCCGAGTTTGGGGTCTTCACAAGATGGTATCAGAGCTTAGGGTTAGAAACCTTATGTGGGTTAGACCTTAGGCTATAACCTTAGAACAGAAGGGAACGTTGAAAATACAAATAACTCATGTAGAGTTTATAAGGAGATGAATTGAATAAATTCATCGTTAAACAAAATAAAAGATAACTTGTATAAAACTATTATTTGATGTGTATATATATTAGTTGATAATCGGAATAACTGTAGATGTCAGATAGAAAAGAATTAAAATACCCTCAGATTGTAAAGAAGGAGTCGATCTCCATAACCGAGCCAATATCAAATCCAATAGCTGAAATAAAGGCTCACATTGAAAGCTACCTTAATGAGGTGGTTGTTTTGAAAAGTATAGTACTAGACCCTGGAACGATAGTATGACTGATAGGTAAAGTATAGTTAAAGAATATGTGGTCAATGTCGAGTTCTTAAACTCATATATTTGTGGTGAGTTCCTAAACTCATAATGTATTGTAAGTTGGACGAACTAGGTGTAGTTAGGTGTGAATGGATTATCGAGGATAATGGGAATATATAGAATACTAAGCAATTGATCCTTAGTGGAGGCGTAAGAAATAAGTAGTACTAGTATTACTTGAATATGTATGATACGTATGTTTTTATAAGGTAATATTTTTCAAATTTTGTATAAGTTGTGGCAGCGATTCCTGACTTTTGATTCACAAAGGGATAGCGGATGATTAAAGCAATATGTGCTATGGTATGCCAAGTGTTATGAATATGAATTTATAATGGATTAATAAAATAAGTTGGTATAAAGATAGTAGATATTTATCTGAATACAGGTTAATACGGTAAACCAAAGTTTTCAAAGTCTAATATTTTGAGTACATGACTATTTGAGTAGGAAATTTTGCGTTATATGTTAAGTGTATACGATAAGGTGTAGAATGTAAGTTAATGAAGAATAAATTATGACAATGCCGCCAAGACGAAAATGAAATACACGGATAGAAGAACATGTCAACAAAGCTGGAAGACAACCAGACCCGATACAGAATTTTACGAATATGGACGATCAAGCTATGCAAAACAGAATACCAGTCGAGGGAAGATCAGCAAGATAATCGATCGACGAACGTCAAATACTTCTAAGCGGTCGTACTGCTAGGATTTAGAGGATCAACTGAACCTGTAGCAAGGTTTATGATAACTAGGGTAATGAAGGGACAAAAGGAAACTTTTGCCACCTATACGATGAAAAGAGATAATTTCGATAATACCGGAATTAGGTCGGGAGTGTGTTTAAAAAGAAGGTTTGGGTGCTATAAGTATGGGCATGAGGGACATATCACTACAAAAAAATGGGGCTTCAGCAACAATCGATTTTCGTTGCTAAAGGTGCCAAATTTCGTTGCTAAAGGGTTTTGGCAACGACTTTATTGTCGTTGCGTCTTTCGTTGCGCAATGAGCGTTGCTAATTGTTCATAACGAGCGTATTTTTTCGTTGCCAAAAGTAATACATTTTGCAAACGAAATTTGACTTTCGTCTGAGACATCGATCCTTTAGCAACAAAATGTATTGTTGCAGAATAATAAAAATTTTGTTGCTAAAAACCCCATTTCGTTGCAAAAGCCTGCTAATTGGCAACGAAATAAACTATTTTTTTTGCAACGACCATGCATTTTCGTTGCAATTAACACCATTTTGCAACAAAATTTTTCGTTGCTGTAAATTATGAAATTTTTTACCTAAACTTACTTTCGTTGTGGAATGTAAACTTTTTAGCAACGATTTTCGTTGCTGATTATATTATTTGGCAACGAAATTATGCTAAATCAGCAACGAAAATGTTTGTTGCTGGTTATTTTTCAATAGCAACGAAAATGCTATATGTTGTTGTTTCTTTATATGTGCAACAAAAGTTGATATAATTTTGACGATAAAAATATTGCCTTTTATTTTAGTATTAGCAACAATATCCTCTCCGTTGTTATTAGGTTAATTTTTCGTTCTTAAATATTATATTTTTAATGCCATTAGCAAGCGAAAATTTGTTGCTAAATGTATAAAAATTGTTACTATATTAAAACTTGTTCAATGCTTTAGTAGCGAATTATATTGTTACCAAATCAAAATTTGACATTCTTTTTGTGTACTTGACTGGCTCAATGTCACCACAACAAATAATGGAAAAAATACAAAAAAAACTAAAATATTATTAACTTAATAAAATCATCCACTACATAATCATTCATTATATTTACAATTAACCATCTAAAAGCTACCCAGATTATCTACATATATATAGAGAGGACACTTCATAATTTAGTCCCTTGTCTTCCGTAAGCGTGTACGAAAATTTGATACCCAAGTATTGTAAAAGCGGTCGTAGAAAGCGGTCTTCTGTACATATTTAAAAATAATAGCAAGTCGGAAAAATGAAGCAAATAGGTCGTATTCGACCTCATGAAATCATAATATCGGTCTGATAACTAAAATGCACTGATTAATATCATGTTCTAACCTCATTAATGCAAAACCTTGACACATAATTCCATATCTCTAATAAAGCTAAAATAGTTTGATACTTTGTTTAAATGAAGTGTAAATTATTCTAAATAAATAAATGAATAGAAAGGCGGTCTCATTTGCACCTCCTACTGCAACCACTGTTTTGTCACAATTTTGTACAACTAATCAGTCAGTAAGATTTATATTATTATTTCCTTTCAAATGATTTTCCTATTTCCTTTTGTCAAAAAATTGTACAATGTAATCACACCTTCTAAAATCAGGAATCATAAAATAGAATATTTTACTACTCGTTACCTACTCGAGAATATTTTGTAAATCTATTACGCTACTTAATTTGACTTGAGTTTAAAATTTTGGTATTAGTAGATTTAATTGTCCAAAAACTTTACAACATGAAGACATGGGAGATTACATATACCGGTTTAAGAGAGTAAAGCGATGGCCGGTTTCATGGACATATCATGTACTTGGAAAGACTAAAGAAGCATGTACCTACAAGATCACCAACCCATAATCCAACTTCATCGCCATACAGTACCAGCCCAACTGCGATATAAAAATAAATCTGTATACCATTTTATACTCTTCATGGAATATTTGAAAAAAAAAGTTTGTAAATATCTTATTTCTTTATGAATTTCTAGATCTAGCTTGAAAAAATTTCGAAGAGAATCAAGTAGTGCATCAAGTATCACATGTCTTTGTATTTTATCCCTCTACCAAATTGAATAAATCCTTTGTATGTCTTGGGCACCTTGATAAAGCCACAACAATGACTACATGGCGTTCTTGACTTCTTTGTATCGAGATAGCTCTGGGATAACATTTAGTGTATACAAGTACCAGACAATACAAATATGATTTGCTCTTCATTATTTCACAAAAACTGCTATCTGAAATTTGATAAAAATTTTAGAGCACCAGATGTGTGTAAAATATAACAATAAATGCAACAAAGTAAGTCAAGATTGAGTTTAAAAGTCATACAATAATATTAATGTTGTAGCCCTAGAATGCTTAGAGAAGGCACATCCACTTCGGAAACCTAAAACAAGAACTATGACCACAGATTACAAAAGCCTTTTAGGCCCAAGGGAAAGTGTCTAACATGAATATTATGTGACAAACTTCCCAATACTTGTTAACTGGCATAAGTTGGATCTGAATTTAGCACAAGGTCTTTTATAGTCATTTAAGCTTCATATGCATTCATGCTATCATCTCAAAGGTCTAGTATATCCTTATGTTCTTATAGTAACTTATTGAAAATTAGTGAAGTGAAAAAACTAAATCCATCAACATATTTCATATATGATATGTTCGATATATACACTTGAAACATTTAGCGGAGAAGTGACCCGATAATGAAAATGTTCTATCAAAAAAGGAAGAAAATGTATACCTTGAGTAAGATATTTCTTGAATCAAGAGGATCCGTGGGAATCAACAATTTCTAAACTAATATAGCGAGGAGGTACTAAAAGAAGACAAAATTAGACGAGAGAAAGCCAAGATAAGAGAAGTTATTATTATTTCATGGCGAAGTTTAATAATGAAACCTTGAGGTTCTCCTCAAGCTTTTTCAATTGATTGGACAAGGATTCGATTTGGAAGCAATCATCTCGGCCATATATCTGTGTCACTACCTTCCTCCTTCGCCAAAGGTGACATATAGAAAGAAGAAGTGGTGTGTGAAATACATAGAACATAATGTCTTTCGGTTCTAGTGATGCAAGAGAGGAGCAGATATGTGGAAGAAAACCTTTGTCTTCTTCTAGTTGCATCGACAATTCTTGAATCTCTTGTATGTTAATACAACCTACTAGTCAAACAATACACAATGAATTTATTACTAAATCCTATAACATCTTTGTAAGATTCACATACCATATATGCCTAGAAGGGGTATAATGAACACAAAGATTGTCATACCTCATCGAGCTACGCCATGGAATGTACCAACTTTTGGTATTCACTTGGATTTGTGACTATATATCTGGTTCAACCAACTTAGCCTACTGATTGAGATTGTCAATCTCTGGATATCATACAAATAAGTCCATAAATCACCCATCTAATACCGTAACAAGCCACCTAAATCTGAATTATATGGTGCGAATGGTGAAAAAACATTTTAGTCCCATGTTTATCCTAGAAATAATTTGTAACACCATCATGCATTATTAACGACACAATACACGTTTTGTTCTTAGATGTGGTCACAAAATGATGACTAATAGTGTGCAATATTGATGGTAGTTTTGTATATATGAAAAATCCGATGCTTAGTATAAGCCGGATCGAGGATATTTCATCTATCGGTGGTCACTTAATGATCACGTGGAACCTAAGCAAGTCATCTTGTTTACCCCTCGGAGATTACATACGATCAGATTTTTTTTATAAAAAAATAGTGAAGTTAGAACTATGATGTGGGGAAAAGTTCACTATTTTGAAGTTCCCTTTTTCTAGAAACTAGGCTAGCACCCATTTGTAGTAAGGGAAAAGTTACGCCATTTGAAGTATAAATGAAGTTCTCAAGTCACTCTATATATCATACGAGTGCATAAAATCTTTGAGCTTTCAGCATGACATGTCAGTCTGCTTCGTGAGGCTCTTCCATGCTGAATCTCTTGAGATCTTCCAAAAAAGTGGTCTGATTGGCCATTCCATCCTCCAGCCTTCATAGGTGGAGGCATCAGTTGCCTTGTTGGCTGTTTGCCAGAACAAATTTTCATGTTTGCCAACTTCTCAGCTGCATCAGAGACTCCAAATGATTTCCCAGTGTAAGTTGTTGCTGCCACCAAATTGAGTTATCTTATTAGGGAGACAAGACTACATGCTACCAGCAAGAAAAAACTTAAAATTTATAAAAGCAGACATTAAAATGTTTTAGGCAAGACATCAAGGAAAAATCAAAAAATGATATAACAAGTGTCAAGTGTCCAAAATATATACCAAGTGTGTTCAATGTCCAAATTGTCACCTAGATAAACAGCAACACGACCATAAAACAATGGAACTATCTTAATTCACACATTCCAAGAGAATACAACACATGATCCTCGACCGACAACCAAAAAGAGAGGGGGATAGAATAACAGAAGTTGTGGAAACATAGAATAGTGCACAACATCATCACCATCATAACTCTTTGTCTTAAAGCATGGATTCTAAAAATTTCAGTGCTATGGAGGGATATCATTTGGGAAAGAAAGAAGCAAGTCATTAAGGAAGACAAGTCATTATAGTACTAGGAAAACTTAAATGTCAAGAGAATATAAAAAGAAAAGAAGCAAGTAAAAAAGGAAACCAGTCTAGTAGTACCTGATTACTCATTTCCAACTTCCGTTTCACACCTGTAACAAGTGTTTAGATCAGATTAGAAACTAAAAAGTGCATCGGGATCACACCAACATAAGTTGAGCACAAAAATAAAATTTTTTGGTGACAAGGGGGAGACATCACAAGGGAAGTGTCCCCTCTTGTGGGGGGGGGGGGTAACTTTGAATAGCGTAACAAAGGGAAATACATGGCTCATTTTTTATAGTAATTTTACTATTATGACCATATATGTATCTTTCCATAAAATGTAATAATGAAAGTATTTATTTATATCTAGGTAGATTTGTCAACTGATATTTAAAATCACATTGGCTATATCTCCATTACTCTTTTCGCCCATTTTCAGGCCAAAAGAAATTTGTGGCCCTACAGAGCAAAAAACTATTTCCCCACCCAAAAGTAGTGGCAACATTACTCAGACATTATGAAAATTACAACTCCAGACACATCACCTGCATTTAAAGATGAATGCACGTTGACTGAAGAAAGAATGCCTGGTGGCCTAGAATTAGGCAAAGTCCCTGAATACCTCCTCACACATTTCTGCTCCAAAGATCCTCTAGTTCCAGCTGGAGCAACTTCACAAAATTAGGGTCCACCTTATCTATTTGTGGTAAGAAATTAAATGAGATGTGCGATAGAAACAAACCAAATGGAGGAGTCCTCACAACAGCTGGTTTAGAGCGAAGAGATGGCGGGACATAATAGCAACTCTGCCAGAATAAAGAAACAAAATATGTGCAAGTGACCTCCAAGATATAAATAATCAAAACATCAATGAAGATTCTGCACACCAATTTCCTGACAAGCAAGAAAATAACGTTTTACCTTGAAGAAAGGATGCTGAAGAGCCTTCAACGCTGTTGGCCTCTTGCAAGGATCCCAGGAACAAAGTGACTGACATTTTTAGAGGGAGGATGAAATGCAATTACATAAGTAGCAAAAACATAAGACTTTAGCTAAATCAAGCTAAGAAAGGGACCAAAATTGTACCAAAATTCAAACATATGCATAAAAATATTTCAAAAAAGAGAGATGGAAAAGGAGAAATGATAGCTCTAGCAGAAGAAAACTTATAAAAAAAACTTACTGTAATAAGGCTAATTGCAGCCTTGCTAGCAGATGGTATCAATACAGAAAGAGGAACAGCTGCAAGCTGCCACACCAAATTGGAAGCAGTATACATAGTTAAGTTTTTTTCCAAATGATACTCATACAACAATTTATGCAAATTAGAACTGTGCTATGACACAAGGAAGGAAAGATCATCTCACATGTGGAAACTGATAGTTGATTGCACTTGCTAGTTCAAGCCCTTCAACCCATTCAATCTTCGTTGGACTGCCTATTGCACTGCATATTCTGTAGATTTCATCTTATTTGCGAAGTGAAAGTGAAAGGAAAAAAAAAAAACTCATATAGTCACATTTGCTAAGCAGAAAATAAAAACGTTAGGGAAATGGAATCCACATATCACTACTTATAAACTCTCTGTTACTCTTTGCAGACACAAACACAAAATAATAAAATCAGCCACTAAGTTTTAGCTTGTTCCAGTTTAGTCAAGGAAGAAGGATAGCATCCTTCAAGAACACAAAACTTCATGGGAGACCAAATAACTACTCATTCATGTCAGAATCTGAACTAGACAACATGAAATTCCAATGAACATTTAATTACAGGAGTAGCAAAAGAAGAACTGAAATGTAAAGGACATAAGAAATATACCTTGAACCTGGAAAAAGGGATAATCACATACAATATGCAAATATGGCAACAAAATGAACATGAAGACAAAGCAAGATGAGCTAACGCCACATACCATGTATTCAAACACAAAGTACAAGATGTCATTTTCCCTAATTACTTCCTTGAGCTTCACAATATTAGGATGGTTCATTTTTCGCAATGACTGCCAATAAACAAGCTAAATTTTTAGGATAATTATGTTTTCAGATCCTTGGGATCAATAAGATCAAAAAGCACCAACAAGGCGCTCACACTATCTCAGAAATTAAAAACAATAAGTTAAGCAAGAAAATTAGGAACCAATAAATTTGAGAAGAGGGATCAAGAAAGTATTGAATTTTCTATAAGAATATAGTCCAGGGATAAGTATAATCTCTTCATCACATGATTGAGTGATATATCTGTATTAGTGAAGTGACTCACAATGCTTATTAAGGGACTAGTTTAACTAGATAATCAAATTTGTAATGCCAAAAACATAATCAAGTTCTTATCTACTATGTTCTAGTAGGTGGTATACAATAAGTATATGGATAGAAACTTACATTAGGGAGGTCAAAAGCACCCATTTCTTCACACTTGAGAGCAAAATCCATTTCCTCAAATAACGCTTCCATTTCAAGCTCATGTTCCGATTTTTCTACTGGTGCAGGGTCCTTATCCTCAAATCTGAACTTGTAATTAAGTGTATTCTCAACTGAACATAACTGCTTAACTTGGTGTTCACAAGGCTCACCTTCAAATGATACTTTACCCAAAATAGAATCAACAAGAATTCTGAAAATGTCATACTCTTCCCGCCTCCTCGTAGTCGTTTCTTCTCTAGTATCATCATCTTTCTCATAGAGCAGTCCCAAAAACATGAGGAATAGAAGGAGGGAAATCGGGTATACTCACAGAGATGGGTTTTTTACCCTTTGAAGATCGTCGTTTTATCACAAAGATGGGATCCAAATGATTTCTCCCAGAGATTTCTCCCAAAGATTTCTCTCAAAGCCCTAAACAAGTAAACAATAAACACCCATATAAATCGACATAAATAGAGATAAATCAATTGACTAAATCTCAAAATAAACTCAAAATTACCTAAGAATTTTTTTGATTCTGGAGTTGCAGACTTGGAGTCGGCGACTTACGAATGGATTACGAATGGAGATCGGTGACTTACGAAGGGGGATTGAGAGACAAAGCTTTGAGATGGATGGAGACAAAGGTTCGAGATGGAGAGATCAGCGACTTACTGAGTCACAAAGGTTCGAGATGGAGAGATTTCAGTCAGATTTGGGAATAAAGAGAAGGCTGAAGCGTGAAGCCTAAAGCAAAAGAGTAAAGCAAAGATAAAGACTTGAAAAGTAAAGATGAAAAGTAATATATCTATCTAATAAAATACAAATGATTTTGAATTTCCCTCTCACTCAATAAATCATTTCATCTGGGCCGTTCAAAGTTTGAGATAAATCACACCGTCCATACAGTGCCAGAGGCATAGGACCCAACTAGTTAATAATATTATTAAATAAACCGGTACACTCGGTTCGGTTCGATTCGGTTTATACCGATCGACCAAATCTCCTACCAAAATTGGTACCGAAAATCCGATATGTACTAGTTCTGCAGAGCCAAATCAAAGAACTATTTGCTTTTATATCTTGAAGGCAAAGTAGGTCAGAACCGATTCGATTTCCCTAAAAATTGAAAATACCGTTTAAATAACTTTTCATCATTTTTGATCATTTTTGAAATTCAAATAACTTTTCATCATTTTTAAAATTCTAAATTTTAATTTTAAAATGAATACTCTAATTTATTTATACATAGTCTGCCAAAACTATGTCGTTTTGGCAGATTTTTTTTTATTTATTACAAAAATAGCTTATCTCCTCCCAAATTAGAAATCAAAAACAAATATGCCTAAACGACGCATTTTAAAAGACTGCGCACAAATAAAATATACACGGCTATATATATGGGGCCCCATTCTTGGTAATCGGTTGTCACGGGTACTATTTCAACAACCATAATCTACACCATTGATCATGACATTGGATGACCGCAGTTGAAATGGATTTCCCCCTTAGCTCAGAAATTTGTGGCGACACGAGAAATTATTCGTTTCCCCTCATTTGCTCATGTGCTACACTGTCTACCGCTACAAGTTATGACGGTAGAATAAATTTAAAAATATTGGAGACTACAAGCTATGGCGTTAGTTTAGTTAACTAATAAATTAGAATGGCTCGGTGTTAGCTTAATGGCCCAATAACCCATAGGTCTTAGGTTCAAAACTTAGTTGTGATATTTTTGCTACTTATGTTATATTTTTTGTGTATTAGATAAATTCTATTACCATCTATATATATAGATACATATCTTAAATCTCCACATTAAACTAAATATATATAAAGTAACTATGAATATTTATATAACGTAACTATGAATATTTTAATATATATATATATATATATATATATATATAAATTTATCTCTAAATATTCATATAAATATTTATAAACAAATATTCATATAAATTTATCTTTAAAATTTATAAACAAATATTTATTTATAAATTTATAAATATTTCATCTAAACTTTAGATTTGAATATTTTTATAAATATTTATATGAATATTTAGAGATAAATTTATAAATATTTATATGAATATTTGTTTATATATATATATATAAATAAATATTTAATTTGATTTTTTTAGTATTTTAGTATATTTTTTTAATTAGTATTTTTTAATTAGTATTTTTAGTATTTGATGTAAATATGTAATTAGTATTTTAGTGTCGGGTAGGTGACTTTTAGTATTTTGATATGTTATACAACTATGGTAAAATTTTAGTATTTTGATATGTTATACAACTATGGTAAAATTTTAGTGTTTGAGTAAAATTTTAGTATTTTAGTATTTGAATTTTAGTATTTTGATTAAATGATGTAAATATGTTATGATGTGAATATAGCGTAAATGATGTAAATATGTAAATATGATAATATGTTATGTTATGATGTAAATGATGTAAATATTTTATGATTTTAGTATTTTAATGATGTAATTTGAATTTTTTTGTTCTTTTGATTAATTAACAAAATAATTTGGATTTTAGTTTTTTTAATTTGATTTTTTAGTATTTTTTTAATTAGTATTTTAGTATTTGATGTAAATATGTAATTATTATTTTAGTGTCGAATAAGTGACTTTTAGTATTTTGATATGTTATACAACTATGGTAAAATTTTAGTATTTTGATATGTTACACAATTATGGTAAAATTTTAGTATTTGAGTAAAATTTTAGTATTTATATTTTAGTATTTTGATTAAATGATGTAAATATGTTATGATGTAAATATGATGTAAATGATGTAAATATGTAAATATATAAATATGATAATATGTTATATTACGATGTAAATGATGTAAATATGTTATGATTTTAGTATTTTAATGATGTAATTTGAATTTTTGTTCTTTTGATTAATTAACAAAATAATTTGAATTTTAGTATTTTAGTATTTTTTTTAATTAGTATTTTTAGTATTTGATGTAAATATGTAATTAGTATTTTTAGTATTTGATGTAAATATGTAATTAGTATTTTTAGTATTTTAGTGTCGGGTAACTAACTTTATAATAAAAAATCCTTATAGCATAGTTGGTTTGAGCATTTATTTAAGGAGAGTGGGAGGTACAGAGTTGATTTTTCAAGGAGAGTATTATTTTATTTTATTTTTAAAAAGCCTGCGAATTCAAGGGCGAACTTTTTATTATTAGTACTATTATTTATTATTATTATAATAATATAATAATAATAATAATAATAATAGTAATTATAATAGTAATTAATAATTAATACTAATAATTATAATTATAATATAATTATAATAATTATTATATAATAAGTAATAATAATAATTAATAATAATAATAATAATAATAATATTATTAAAATAATAATAATTATAATAATAATAATAATAATAATAATAATAATAACAATAACAACAATAATAATAATAATAATAATAATAATAATAATAATAATAATAGAAATTATAATAATAGTAATATTTATAATTATTATAATAATAAAATAATAATTATAAGATTAGTAATAATTATTCTAATAATAATTAATAATAAATAATAATAATAATAATAAAATAATAATAGTAAATATAATAATAATTATAATAATAGTAATAGTAATAGTAATAATAATAAAAAAATATATACATGAAGCATTAAAAAATTTAATAATGACTTATAAGTAAAAAAAAAAAAGTTAAAATTTAAGTTATTGTCAAACACTAAATAATAACAAATGACTTATAACTTAGTTTAACCAACTTATATGTCATCGCCAAACACTCTCTAATACAAGATATAAAGAGAAATTAATATTTGATTATAAAAAAAAATACAAGTCAAGAAAAGGAGAATTTGAAAAATGGGAGTTAAAAAAACTTACACACCATTTGGTACAACTTTATTATTATTATTATTATTATTATTATTATTATTATTATTATTATTATTATTATTATTATATAACTTCTTGAGATTATATTAATGGTATGTAGTGAAGGAGAAGAAAGGAATATATGGGGGAAATCTCGTGTTTTGATATAAAATATTAATCCTTGCAAGATATTAACATATAACTTGTGTTGCTCCAGCGGTCAAATGACCAAAGTTCCAAATGATAGGTTACATGTTCGAATATGTTTTGCATTTGGATATAATTTTAAATACTAAATATGAATATTTTTTCACAATTCTCAGAATCTACGAATATGGTCTTCTTACAAAACATGCTTATTGGGATTATCTTAATTTAAGGCAACATTTTAATAGTTCGTTGTAAAAAGTTGTATAAGATATCAACAAAAATAAAAATTGTTGATAATGAATGTGGTCCATATTAAGCGACGAAATATAGCAACAAAAAAAATTTTCGATTTGCCCATAATGAGGAGAAATCAAGTGGTTAGAAATTTTGCAAGCAATTTCTAACAAATTTTGTTTCAAATTTTGCAACGACTTATGAATTTCGTTGCAAAAAGTGAAAGCTTCGACCACAATCTGCAGCGAAGAACAAGTTTCGTTGCTAAACATACACTTTTAACCCGACTTATAAAGTCATTTGCTTGAAAAATCGTTGCTAAAGCCCCATTTTAGCAACAAAAAAACTTTCGTTACCCGCGATGACGGAAATCAAGTGGTCTAAAATTTGCAGCAATTTCTAACGAAATTTTTCCTTGATGAATTATAGCGAAATTTTGCAACGACTTATGAATTTAGTTGCAAAAGTGAAAAGCGACACAATACATGACGAAGGACAAATTTCGTTGCTAAACATATACTTTTAGCAACGACTTATAAAATCGTTGCCCGAAAAATCGTTGCTGTCCCAATGCAAGAATGTACAGTAGGTGTTTTAAGTGTGGATCAATGGAGTATAAGGTGAAAGACTGTCCAAGAAGGAGAAGGGAGGCAAGGAATGGGAATATGGATAAAGGCAGCAGAACATTGGCGATAACGGGAGCGACTTCAACAAACAAACTGTTAGTTATTGCATAATTGATGTTTTTGAATGATAACAAAATTTCGTGACTGCATTGATTATGGTTGATTAATATGCATGAATATTGGCAGTATATAATATTATATGCATGGATTGTGGGTGGACATTAGTATATAATATTATATGCATGGATTGTGGGTGGACATTATGGTAACATATAACAGTCCATATAAATCTATATTGCATTATTGCTGTAATCTCATCTCAATTGATTGACAGGGAGTTAAATTTGGTCAACTAATTAGTTGATTCAAATTTATTCTAGAAGCTTCAAAAGGTATATGCTCTAAATATAGTATATTGTTAACAAACCATATCTTTCGTATCCATTCATATCAGATGATTGATATCATATCTCTTCGGTTGAGCTTATCAAGGAAATAATATATCTATTGAATTGGTGCTGATTTTTTGTGACTGAGGATTTCATGGAATCAGCCCTCTCATATATAGACGTTGAAAGCTCTACTATATATATATCTCTCTTGCTTGGCTATTGGAGGACAGAACTTGGAAAAGCTTCAATTAGTCTCATACGTTCTATTCAAAAGCGATTCTGAGTTTCTTTCCAGCAACCCTTTTGTATTGTTCTTAAATTGTATTATGCTGGAAACTTGATAGTCTGTAATCAATATCCTTGTTCTTAGTTTAAGCCGTGTATCGGCTTGGTCTATCTAGAGTTGATAGGATCTGTTTGTAGACAAGCTTTCAAGCCTGCAATAGTGCAGAGGTCTCAGTGGTGAGAAGGATTGCAGAGGTGCGAGAAGGGGCAGTCGTGTCCAACGGAAAGCTTTCTCAAACGCGGAGTTTTATTGTATTTAATTGAATATTAAGTTTAATAAAAAGAGTCTCCAATCCTAGTTGGGATTGGACGTGGATTAGGCCACTAGATTAGAGCATAGGGCTGAACCACGTAAAAATCTTGATGTGATTTTTACTTCTGTTTATCTCTTTAACTGTCATTCACGTTCTGCATTTTTTTTGTAATTCACACCACTATCCAGACACTAAAGCAGACTAGTCTAGATGTCTGATAATAATAAACGAAGAACAGACACTAAAGCAGATAGGCGTAGTTGTCTGAATTAAACCTGTAGCATAAAGTTATAAAAAGTTTTCACCGTTTATCACTTTTAGCTTAAACACCTATTCACCCTCCCTCTAGGTGTGCACATACACAGAATTACATTTGGTATCAAAGCAAGGCTCTACTAATATTGATCGTTGCAGGTCATAGGGGCAGATCCTATGACACACCTAAACTTTCAATAAGGCCAGTCCACAAGTAGGCTACCGTTGTTGCTAGGAAGTGAAAACTTTAATTTTTGGAAGTTCAGAATGAAGATTTATCTGAACCGTAACCCATGGGAATGGTGGGTAGTCGAAAATGGACTAGTTATTTTGCTACATGATGATGGCAAGCCAAAGAATCTAATGGAAATGGACTCAAATGAATCGTATATGGTATCTTATAATTCCAAGGCCATGAATACACTTTTAAGTGGCATGGTTCAGTCAGAAATAGATAAAGTCTCATCTTGTACTACGGCTAAGGAAATTTGGGACACAGTCATCATGAGCCATGAAGGTACTACTAAAGTGAAGGAGGTCAAGCTGAGCATGCTAATGTACGAATACGAACTATTCAAATTAGAGAAAAATGAATCAATTAGAGATTCACAAGCAAGGTTCCTTACTCTAATGAATTCTCTAGGCATGCTCAGACGAAAGATTGATCAAAAGGAAATCAATCGAAAGATTCTTAGAGTTATGCCAAAATGATTCGCACCAAAGGTTACTACACTTCAAGACTCAGTCACAATCAGCACAATGGAAACTCTTACCTTATTTGTAGAACTTGAAGAGTTTAAAAACCAACTAAAATTGCATGATGAAGAAGATGAGGCACCTAAGAAGAAGACCTTGGCTTTACAAGCTGAAAGCTACATATAAGGCAATGATGAAGATTCGGATGAAGAAATAGCTTCAATGACTAGAAAATTGAGGGAGTTGATCCGAAAGAAGAATAGATCAAAATTACCAACAAAAGTTTTCAACAACAAGAAAGATTTCTAGCAAAAGCCACAAGAGGAAACCTGTTTCGAATGTGGAAGGCCTGGACACTTCAAAAGAGATTGCTTCCAACTAAAAAGAAAGAACAAAGCAAATGGGAAGGCTCTAATGACATGGAGTGATGATGAATCCGATCATGAAGATCAAGAAGAAGAAAATGCTCAACTGTGCTTCACTGGAATACACAATGAGGAAACATCTGAGGTAAGTCCTGAACTTGGAGAAATTACTAATTCTGACTATCTTGTTTTAAAAAATGAAAACATTCGTATGAAAGAGAAAAATGCTCACTTGAACAGTTGGATAAATGAATTAATGAAGGAAGTAGAAACTTTAATTGAGGAAAAACAAGAAATAGTTAAAGATTGCACATCATGTGAAGTGTCTCAGTTGAATGCTAAAATTAGATATTTAGATAATCGTTCAAACAAATTAAATGAAGAAAATAATAGCCTTAAAAAGGAAAATGATGATTTAAAAGAAAGCTTGAAAATGAGAGATAATTGTATAGATGCTTTTAATGATGGAAAAATAATAAACATGCAAAATAACAATGAGGAAGAAATAATATCTTTGAAAAAGGATCTTGCAAAATTTGTTCAAGGAGAAGAGAATTTAAATATAATGTTAGGTGCTCAAAGGTCAAGCTTAGATAAACAAGGAATTGGATATAATCCTGTTAAAAACATAAAAAGCACGACTAATAAAATTAGAATAATAAATAATAAACCAAGGAACAAGCCTCTTTATTGCTCACCTTATGTTACTTGCAGAAAATGTGGTTTAAAAGGACATTTTAATACTAATTGTAATAAAATAAAAATAAACAAGTTTGGGTAAAGAAATGTGATTTATATGCTACAAACCTAAAAGGACCCAAGAAGATTTGGATACCAAAAAGATAGAGACTATTTGGTTGTAGGTGTCTCAAGATTAAAAAGGAGATGGATGATTCTTTACTTTGAGAGAGTAAGTTACTTATAAATTATTTGGCGGAATCTGTAAGTACCTCATGTTATTTTTTAAATAGAGTTTTAATTAGATATATTATTATAAAAACTCTATGGATTTCGTATTACAAGGGTTCATAACATCATTTATTATGTCAAATGCTCCATATTTAATATACATGACAATCTTGATAAAAGGTTGATATATAGGTAACAAATTACAAAGGTATGATTATATTGTTTACTTGCTATATGTGATTTTGTTATACTCTTACTCTATTGTCATTCTTTATGCTTATTTTTTTAATTTGGCAAATAGGGTGAGATAACTAACTTCAACTACATTGATATGAATTATTTTTGTTGATGACAAAGGGGGGGAGATATAACTTGATGATTTATTTATTTTTGATAATGACAAAGGGGGAGAGATATTTGGGTATATTTAAATTGGTTTGAATTGGTATTCATGTTGATATTGATATTATATGCATGGATTGTGGGTGGACATTATGGTAACATATAACAGTCCATATAAATCTATATTGCATGATTGCTGTAATCTCATCTCAATTGATTGACAGGGAATGAAATTTGGTCAACTAATTAGTTGATTCAAATTTGTTCTAGAAGCTTCAAAAGGTATATGCTCTAAATATAGTATATTGTTAACAAACCATATCTTTCGTATCCATTCATATTAGATGATTGATATCATATCTCTTCGGTTGAGCTTATCAAGGAAATAATATATCTATTGAATTGGTGCTAATTTTTTATGACTGAGGATTTCATGGAATCAGCCCTCTCATATATAGCTGTTGGAAGCTCTACTATACATATATATATATATATCTCTTGCTCGGATATTGGAGGACAGAACTTGGAAAAGCTTCAATTAGTCTCATACGTTCTATTCAAAAGCGATTCTGAGTTTCTTTCCAGCAACCCTTTTGTATTGTTCTTAAATTGTATTATGCTGGAAACTTGATAGTTTGTAATCAATATCCTTGTTCTTAGTTTAAGCCGTGTATCGGCTTGGTCTATCTAGAGTTGATAGGATCTGTTTGTAGACAAGCTTTCAAGGCTGCAATAGTGCAGAGGTCTCAGTGGTGAGAAGGATTGCAGAGGTGCAAGAAGGGCAGTCGTGTCCAACGGAAAGCTTTCTCAAACGCGGAGTTTTATTGTATTTAATTGAATATTAAGTTTAATAAAAAGAGTCTCCAATCCTAGTTGGGATTGGACGTGGATTAGGCCACTAGATTAGAGGATAGGGGCTGAACCACGTAAAAATCTTGGTGTGATTTTTACTTCTATTTATCTCTTTAACTTTCATTCACGTTCTGCATTTTTTTTGTTATTCACGCCACTATCCAGACACTAAAGCAGACTGGTCTAGATGTCTGATAATAATAAACGAAGAACAGACACTAAAGCAAATAGGCGTAGTTGTCTTAATTAAACCTGTAGCATAAAGTTATAAAAAGTTTCACCGTTTATCACATTTAGCTTAAACACCTATTCACCCTCCCTCTAGGTGTGCACATACACAAAATTACACAAACCAACGAAATCAACCGCATGCATCTTCAACATAACCGTTCAAGATATCGTGGCAGCCGGGGATGCCACTCCAGGTATATTCGAACAAATTTTATTTTCTTATATATAGTAAATTATTTTATAAAGATATTTTGAATGAGGAAATTGAGTTCTATTAGAAATCAATTTTTCGTATAAGCAGATAGATAAGCTTTATGCTGAATAATTAAAGATCAGTTGATCAATTTTGATCGAGATCTACTCGTAATGATTGTGTATGCTATGCACCTTAGTATGTATAGGTTTTAAAAAGGTGATTCCAGGGATGGAATCTTTATAAGGGAGGGTGAATGTAATAACCCGATATTTTCTATATAATTAAATCAGAAATTTTGCGTATAATTTTTTTTTATTATTATTTGAAGGATGAGGATTTGTACAAGATAATGTGTTTATGTAATTATGTAATAAATAAAAATATATTTATTACATGAATGTTTACAAATAAATTTATTTTAGAATTATTGCACATTATAAACTATATTCTTATAATAATTAATTTTATAGTAAAAATATTTTTATTAATTATTTTCCATGAAAATATGATTTTATATTATATAAATAATATATAAAACGGTTATTAGAATTATTATAATAATTATTTCATTTTATTATATGAATTTAATTTATATTAATTAAGTTAATTATTTTAACTTAATTAATAAAGTTAATAAATGCCGGATAAATCGGATATGGAATCTAAACCCTAATTTTGGATTTTGATCAAGGAATAAGAATAATAATATAATATTAATTATATTTTGATTTTTCAGTGCTATGATTAAGTACTGTATATGTGTGGACTGATAATGGTTGTTCAATTATATTGTGTCATGACTAAACCCTAATATTAATTTGTTTAACCCTATTTTGAAATTTAAAGGGGAAATTCAAGATTTTTATATAACTGTGATATATGATATAATGTTATGATTAATTAGGTAAACCCTAATTAATAGTTAGAAATCCTAGTTAGCAAATCAAGAAAACCCTAGTAATATTTTTTATAAACCCTAGTTCGTATGTCGGTTAAAACGTTAGAATCTGTTAAGCCACCGTGTTATGTTGTATATGATATGTATTGTAGAATTTAATGCTAATTATGAGAAAACCCTAATTAGTAATTACAAACCCTAATTTTGAAAACCCTAAATAGTATTTATAAACCCTAATTTTCTATATTAACCCTAATTGGCAAGTGGGGAAACCCTAATTGTAAAATTAGAATGTTTAATGTTAATTGGTGAACCTAAACCTAATTAGCAAGTTTTTATTAATTGAAAACCTAATCTAATTTAGAAAACCCTAATTACAAATTTTAGAAACTAAAATTTTATTTTTCTTACCCTAAATGAAAACCTAAAATCTCATTTTGTGCTAAACCTTAGGGTTAAACCATAAGGGTTGAACCCTAAGGGTCAAACCCTAAGGGTTTGTCAAGATTACAAGATTGCCCTTAAAATTGCAAGCCTAAAGACCTTTTTGCCCCTAGTTGCATTATTTTGGCTAACTAATAGGTTTTGACATTTAGGTGAGTTGGTGACTAACTCATACCAACCCCACATGCTCACAATCTTAGCAGATCAGCCACTTGTCTCAGCCATTCATGTATACTAGCTTAGTATATATAGATCAAGAGAGAGAGAAAGTCTCATTTTTCTCAATTGTACACTTGTTCTCTACTAATTCTCTCTCCCTCAAAACAAACGAAATATAGTAGTTTATCAGTCCCAAATCAAAGCCCCATGAACACCATAACCAAATCAGAAGCCAGAAATCAAAATCGTTCATAGAAGGTATAAAACCCTAGCTTGAAATCTGACCATCGATCTGTTATTTGATGTTGTTATTTTGTGTTAAACATGTTATATAAGGTATCTATTGATGATCTGGGTTGCTAGATGTTAGATCCATAACATCTAGAGGCTCGGATTTTATGATTTGAAAAATCTGGAAAAAATGTTCTTGGTGGTCTGACAGTGAATGTCATACCTTGTATCTCTGTAATCTTTAATGAGTTTTGTGTTTCGAAAGCTTTGAGTTGTAGTCGGTTATGTGTTCTTTGATCTGGATCAAGAATTAAGTTCATATCATAAACAGATTGCAAGATAATCGAGGTCAAAGTTCGTTGACCAGCCATGACTGGGCGTTTCTGGGTAACCCAGAAACTGCCCAGAAACGGTCTGACAAGACTTTGGATGCCTCAGATCTTGCATGATATTGTTGATTTATGTTTGTTGTTGCATCTATGTTGTATAATGTTACGTATACTACCTTCTCATGCCTTAATATTACTTATTTGGTAAACGGGTTGGATATGGTGGCCGGTCAAACTAGCTAAGTCGAGCATGTTTTCTGTTTTCTGGGTAACCCAGGAAACATATAAACATGTTGACTGACATGGTTTGACCGGATTATAAATCTTGATTCTGTTGATGTTTTGTTGATGTTTTGTGTTAGATCTCTTCCTTTACATACTGACTACACACTGCAACTTATATATCATAAACATAATATACGGATTGCAAGTTGTGGAAAACCAAAGTAGACCTCACGAACTGTTCTTCATTTCTGGGTAACCCAAAAATGAAGAACAGATCTGACAACTATTTTGAAGGCTTATATCTACTTAATGTGATGTTAGTTAATCATTATTTTTGTTGGTTATTGTAATGTTGCAATTGTACTACAAGATCGGACCAGAAATATTCCCTCAAATGTTAAGATCTGTCAGTTATATTTGGTCAAACTAGCTTGCCCATTTCCTGACATGAAGGTTCTGGGTTTCATGAAGAACACCTATAGCGACAGTTTTGTCACTATAGGTGGTCTTTAACGATAGACATTGTATTTTAATTAATTTAATTTTCTGAAAAATTAATTATTTTAATTAAATAAATAGAAAAAATAGTTTTTAATTATTAAAATATACAAATAAATTATTAAAACTATTTTAAATTTAAAAAAATAGTTTTTAATTATTTTGAATATATTTCATAAATAGTTAATATTTTGGAATATTAAAAGTATTTAATTTATTTAATTATAATATTAAATAAATTAGTTAAAAATGATTTTAATACTTGAAAAATCATTTAAAATTATATTATGGTATAAGAAAATAATTTAAGTTATTTTGATAACTTTTAAAATTTTGTGATGAATTTCATTAATTAATTAATATTAATGGTAATTAAAATTATTTAATAAATGTATTAAATAAATTATGGAAAATAGAATTAATGATTTAAAATTATAGAAAAATAATTTAAAGGTTATTTAAGTTATAAAATATAACTTTTGATATTTTATCATGAAAAATATTAATATTTTAATATTAATGATATTAGATTTATTTAATAATTATATTAAATAAATTAGTTTAAAAATAATTTTAATATTAGAAAAATCATTTTAAATGAAAATAAATAGTTTAAAAATATTTTAAGTTATAAAATATAACTTTCAATATTTAAAGGTAAATTTATTAATTATTTACTATTAATGATATTAGAATTATTTAATAATTATATTAAATAAATTAGTTTAAAAGTGATTTTAATATTATAATAATCATTTTAAATAAAATAAAGTGTTTAAAGATATTTTAAGTTATAAAATATAACTTTTAATATTTAAAGGATAATTTCATTAATAATTTAATATTAATGATTATTAATTTATTATAAATGATATTAGTGTTATTTAATAATAATATTAAATAAATAATTTAAAAATGGTTTTATTGATTTAAAAATCATTTAAAAAGGATATAAATGAATTTAAAATATTTTAAGTTATACTTAATGACTTTTAATATTTTGATAAATAAAACATTAATACTTTAATATTAATGATAATTATTTAAAATGATTTTAAATGTTTTAAAAATCATTTAAGGGTAATATAAATACTTTAAAAATATTCTAAGTTATTACAAATAACTTTAATATTTTTGCAATGGTTTCATTAATAGTTTAATATTAATTAAATATTAATGATAATAGAATTGTTTAATATTTAAATCATTTAATAATGATTCCGATGTTTGAAAATTCATGATAAATTATAATAAATGTTTAAAAATTATTATAAGTCATTTAAATATAATATGACTGATACTAAGTTACGGAATAGAGTCTTAGACTCGATAATTACCCTATAAAGTCGTCGGTACACCGACATGTTTCATAAATTGATCTGGACTTAGATAATTTGATTAGATATGTGTTTATTTGTGATTCAATGGTTGTTAAACATATGTGACAATGTGATTAGGTTATGTGCTGACTGCAATAAGCAGTGCTATGTGTTATAGTATGTTATTCTAATCGATCAAATGATCTTATTACTGATAGGTGTTATATAAAGATAGAACTAAGTTACTTAATCGTATAAGTACAAGATCGTGCAAGTATCTTACCTTTGCATTTCCTTTATACGAATGGACATGAGTAAGAAGTTTCAAATTTATATTATTATTATGCTATATTATTAACCCTATTGTGATATATTCTATATCCGATCATTGTTTATCAGCATGTTAATATATGGTAATTCAGATATATATTCTGTTCGTTAATTTCTATATATATGGTTATACAAGTGTCCCCACTTGGATAATCATTGTATTTAATCATATGTTGATATATATATATATATATATATATATATATATATATATATATATATATCGATTTAAGCTATTTGATCATCTAGACACAAATTTCGAAATGTCGTTGAATATGATAAAAACCTTTTTGTATCCAATCAAGTTGTTTTGGTTCGGATTCCAGACTAAGTATGAACATCCCGATCACGGGAAAATTTTTATGCGCCAAGGCGGACAAAGGATGAACGATAATATTGTTCTAGCAATGTAATATTGATCAATACTGTAGTGATTAAGAGATCACCCTCGTGTCAGTAAGTTATGACGATTATAGATGAAGTTCGCTAAACCTTAGCGAAAACTAAAACAATGTTCATAATATGTCAACTAATACCTATATATATAGTCAATACGTAGTTTCAAAAATTTGAGATAGAATTATTATGTTGTTATTATTTGTTTGCTTTTACTTCACAACTATAAATTCGTTGTAGAAGTGATGTACAAAGAAAACATTTATTTCTTTCAGCTAATTATATTCATAATTGTTATTACCTGTTGGGCACCCAAATGCTCATCCTTGCTTAATTTAAATGTTTTTAGCTAAGCGTGATCAACCTGAAGGTTCAGACAAGAACAAGTGAAAAAGGAAAGCAAACTGAATATGTGTAATGGTATCTTTTGTAATAGTTAGACAATATTAAGGCAATGATATATATTATCTATCATGTAAGGAATTATAGTAAAGGTTACGTACTTGGGATTAGACTCTGATATATGTAAACAAAGTTTGTTATTTATATTATTGTTATTATTATTAGTATTATTCCGCTCATAGAAATGGTATCGTGAAGCACCGAGTTCGGGTTTCAAGTACCTGAGTTTGGGGTCTTCACAGTGACCCGTCGGTTCGACCCGCGGTTCAGTTTCTTGGATTGGGCTTGACTTAAATTAAAATTGGGCCTTGAGTTAGGCTTGCTTACTTAATTCATTGGGCTTGCTATTAATCCAATTCCAATTGAATTCTACCAAATCCTTAACTCAAAATCCAATAAGAACTATTCGTATTCTACGTGTATAACTCATGCATTCTCTTCGTCAAATACTCATACGATATTCGTATTATATGCCGTACTATTCTTCCTACCATACTCATATTCGAACTAGTATAATACTCGTATCTCATACGTATAATAACCTCTACTACCCTTCTTAAAATTTCAAAAGGTCCTACAAACCTTGGACTCAACTTCCCTTTCTTCCCAAAATGTATTTTCCCTTTCCAAGGTGACACTTTTAGAAAGACATACGATCATACTTCAAATTCCCTCTTCTCTCGATGAGGATCTGTATACTTTCTTTGTCTATCTTGAGCCGCTAACAATCGGGTTCATATTAGCTCAACCATGTCTGCCATTTGTTGTACCATCTCAGGTCCCAACATTCGACGTTCACCTACTTCATCCCAGCAAAGTGGTGTTCTGCACTTCCTCCCATACAACGCTTTGTAAGGCGGCATGCCTATACTAGCGTGAAAACTATTGTTATAAGCAAATTCTACCAAAGGTAGATGTTCGTCCCAACTCCCCTTGAAATCGATAACGCAAGATCTTAACATATCTTCTAGCAATTGAATTATCCATTCACTTTGTCCATCCGTCTGTGGATGATACGCCGTACTCAATCTTAAATGCGTTCCCATTTGCTCTTGCAAACTCCTCCAAAAGTTTGATGTGAATCGTGGATCATGATCGGACACAATTGAAACAGGTACTCCATGTCTAGAATTAATTTCCTTGACATAAAGCTTAGCCAGTTGCTCTAGGTTATATCTAACTCCTATTGGTAAAAAGTGAGCCGATTTAGTTAACCGATCCACTATTACCCAAATAACATCATATCCTTTTCTCGTTGTTGGAAGTCCCACCACAAAGTCCATGGTGATATGCTCCCATTTCCACTCTGGAATCTCTAGTGGATGCAACAACCCACTCGGTCTTTGGTGTTCAGCCTTAACTTTCTGACAAGTTAAGCACTTACTAACATATTCTGCGATCTCCCTCTTCATGCTCGGCCACCAAAAGTTCTGAAGAAGGTCTTAATACATCTTAGTACTACCAGGATGTATCGAGTACCTCTAACTATGAGCCTCACACATGATCTCTTCTTTTAAATCGGAATTATTTGGAACCCAAATTCTTCCTTCAAAACGAAGTAAACCTTCTTTATCAAGGTTGTACTTAGTCTTCACATCATCCTTCATTATCTTATTCATTCGATCGCATTCTTCAGTACTTATTTGTACTTCCTTAACCCGTTCCACTATCGTTGGTCGAGTCTCTATTGAGAATAACATCTCGACCGTTTCACTTGGTAACTTAACTTCTAACTTCATCCTTGCCATCTCCGTTATTAACTCATTTCGTTAACATTGATAACTTTTCCCTACCCTTCCGACTTAATGCGTCGGCTACTACGTTCGCCTTTCCTGGATGATACAAGATATCACAATCGTAATCCTTTATCAACTCTAACCACCTTCTCTGCCTCATATTCAACTCCTTCTGTGTGAAGATATATTTCATACTTTTATGGTACGTGTATATCTCACACTTTTCCCCATATAAATAATGTCTCCATATTTTTAAGGCAAAGACTACAGCTTCCAATTCCAGGTCATGAGTAGGATAGACCTTCTCATAATCTTTTAACTGGCGTAACGCATACATAATGACCTTGCCATGCTGCATGAGCACGCAACCAAGTCCTCTATGCGAAGCATCGCTATAAACTACAAAATTCCCCATATCATCTAGTAAGGATAATATAAGTGCCTCACTCAACCTCCTTTTTAGTTCTTAAAAACTATTTTCACACTTTTCTGTCCACTCATACTTCACCGACTTTCTTGTCAGATTCGTCAATGGAGTAGCTAATTTAGAAAAGTCTTGAATGAACCTTCTATAGTACCCCGCTAACCCCAGAAAACTCCGAACCTCGGTTGGCATTTTCAGTTGCTCCCACTCATTTACTGCTTCCACCTTCGCTGGATCTACGGATATGCCATCTTTATCTATAACATGTCCTAGAAACTGCACTCGTTCAAGCCAAAATTCACACTTAGTGAACTTCGCATATAATTTCTCCCTCTATAGTGTTTCCAACACTATCCTTAAATGTTCAGCATGATCTTCTGGCGTCTTAGAATAGTCTAGAATATCATCAATGAAAACGAACTTGACCAAATACTGTTTGAACACTTTGTTCATTATATCCATAAATGCAACTGGCGCATTTGTCAACCCAAACGACATAACCAGAAACTCGTAATGCCCATAACGAGTTCTAAACGCCGTCTTAGGTACATCCTCCTTCCTTACTTTAAGTTGATGATACCCCGTACGCAAATCTATTTTAGAAAAATACTTTACCCCTTTCAACTGATCAAATAGATCATCGATCTTGGGCAACGTGTATTTATTCTTAATCGTTAACTTGTTCAACTCTCGATAGTCGATACAAAGTCGTAACGACCCATCATTCTTCTTTACAAACAATATGGGCGCTCCCCACGGAGACACACTCGGTTGAATGTACTTTCTATCTAACAGTTCCTGTAATTGAACCATTAACTCCTTCATCTCCACTGGCGCCATCCTATATGCTGCCTTTAAAACTGGTGACGTACCCGACAACAAATCAATTACAAATTCTACATCCCTATCTGGAGGAATACTGGGTAACTCCTCTAGAAATACATCCGCGAAATCTTGAACTACCGCTATCTGTTCCAATGATGCTCCCACTCTTTGGGTATCCACCTCATGACACAGATAAACCTTACACCCCTTCTTCAACATCTTCCTAGCTTGTGTCATGGTTAGACAACAAGAACGTCCCGGTGATTTATTACCATAAAACACCACCTCAGGTTTTTTAGAAGGCCTTAGGTTTACATTCTTTCTATGACAATCTATTATCGCTCTATGGTTAATTAACCAATCCATACCTAGAATTCTCTTAACCTTATCGGTAAAAGATCTACCGATAATCTGTTGCCCCTAATATCTATGAAATAATTCCTATGAATGTTTTCATTGGGAATTATCTCTTCGTTTGCTACCTTAACATCTAAAGGTATTTCTAAATTTTCAGGGTTTAATCCCAATTGCTTAGCAAATCCACATGCTATAAACGAACAAGTAGCACCCGCGTCAAATAACCTATAAACATTTATTTTGTTGACTGGAATTGTGACGCCCCCAAAATTAGGTATACGTCACCCATCTTGGGTCGCCACTTACATGGTACATAAATTCAAATACAAACTTAATTATACATCTGTCATGTAACATACGACAATACATAAACTGAGAGTTCTAATAGGAATATTGTCATTTGGACAATATCCATACTCAAAGAGTCCTTATTACATTTATTTTCATACTATTTAACAGAATAGTGAGGACTACTAATGCTATCTTCAGGACCATCACTCATTTCCCCGACTCGTCCCAGCTATATTCTCATTTCCTGAAGAGAACAGTGAAAGAAAGGGTGAGCTCAACTAGCCCAGTAAGAAATATTATAACTAAGATAATGCAGAATAAATTATCAATAGTCTTCAACAATGTCAAACTGATAAAATACAATAGACAACCAGTTTAACTGCAGCGGAATATGCAATCCATTAAATGAGTCAAGTAGAAAATAAAGTCTACTATCTTTTAGGTTTTAAAAGGTTTTCATCAATTTTTATCACTAAGACTCAGTTTAATGAATAAACCACAATATCTAATCATCCTTGTACCACGGTCAAGGATTTTCATCAAATTATCAATGGTCATGACTATACCGAATCACCCCTGGTCATAATCATACCAAAAACTATCCATCATCGCATGACTGTGCCCATCGAGGACTTTTGTCACATCATTTATATCAAGCCATGATTATACCGAATGATCCCTGGTCATAACCATACTAAGTTCATCTATGCACGTAAGCCAAAGATAACATAATATAACATGAGGATGATGACAATGATATAAGAATTCAATAAAACAAGTTCAAGAATTAATTTATCTAGGAACCAATAACATCCAAACTGTCAACATGATACTGCTTTGTAGAGTAAAAATTCAAGAATACTGAGAAGAATATTTCCATGAAAGGATACTGGATGAAGCGCAAATATCAGGAATATTCCACTAATTTCATGGAGTATAGAAGTCAAAGTTTTAACCAACTAGGTATAATAAAGAATGGAATAACAAAGGAAATCACCATGCATGCGGTACTTTCAGATAGACAAAGTTATTCCAATGTAATAATAATAACGGAACTGTGTCGTGAAATTCACAACCGACGGGATGTTCCAAATGTAATAATAAAGATGGAACCGGATCCGGTGTAAACACATGACAGATAGGATATTCCAATGTAATGATAAAGACGGAACCGGTCCGGTGTAAAACACATGCATGTGATATTCCAAATGTAATAATAAAGACAGAATAATATAAGGATTTCACCAAGTATAGGGGAGTCTGCGTATACAGGTTATTCCAACAGAATAAATAAGAATGAAATAACATAAGGATTTCACCAAGTATAGGGTATGCCGCGTATACAGGTTATTCCAACCGAATAATAAAGAATGGAATAACAGAAGTTCTCTTCGTGAATAAGAAAGAATAACACCCCTTACGGGTACAACAAATAATATCCCTTACCTTAGAAGAACTGAATATTGGAAAAGTGAAGTAGTAGAATACTTTTCTTCTTTCTCTCTATAGTTTCTCTCTCTAGAGTTTCAATGAATTCGTAAGAAATAATGAAGGAATGAGCTTTCTATTTATAGAAAAACTGAGGGTGGCTCTTGGTCTTAACGAAGGGTCAAAATGACTCTTGGTAATATTGAAGAGACAACTACTATTTACGAAGGGGTAATTAACCTTGGAACAATCAAGAGGCGCTTAACTCTTGGTAATATCAAGGGACAACTACTATTTGCGAAGGGGTAATTACTATGAAGAAGGTAATTACTATCGATTGAAGGTAAATACTATCGACGAAGGTAATTACTATTCACAAAGGTAATTACTATTCACAAAGGTAAATATTATCGACGAAGGTAAATACTATCAATGAAGGTAAATACTATCGATTGAAGGTAATTACTATTCACAAAGGTAATTACTATTCACAAAGGTAAATACTATTGACGAAGGTAAATACTATTAACGAAGAGACTCTTAGATGATGACATATGGGCCCCCATAAAATAATCAAACTTACCACAAACGCCTCATAATGTAGACTCTTTATATATATCAAGGATTGAATAAATATTACCACAAATCATTTTATTTTAATCAACACATATTTAATCTTTCAACAATTATTAATCATTTATAACTTGTCGTCTCAATTATTGATTTAATAATATAACATATTATACTGAGATGATACTATGACAATAATTGAATCAATAATATAAGAGATATGATGCAAAGCAATTATCTTGAAAGTAATAATTGAGTATAGCTAAGTGACTTCTCACGTAAACATCAATAATCAATACCGGTGTGCTACTACGCAACCACGCGTAGACATCGCATTTTTTACTACTAAGGGTAGTTCAACAGCTTTTAACGGTAACACCGCCATTATTTTTATAAAAGATAATTTTGTCATTTTCTAACTATTTACAATACTTCCAGTTGTGGGGTCCACCATCGATTGAGTAGTCGCATTTAATATTCCCCACAAAAAGAATATTTCCCCGACCAAACGAATATTTTATAACAACTTGCTTACTTTGCAAAATTTATAAATATTACCCACAACTATAACATTATATCAAATTTATTCCATAATATTCAAAAATAATATTTATAGAAAATTCATCTTTATTTATAAAAAGCCGGGTCTTACAACCTCCCATTCTTATGAAATTTTCGCCTCTAAAAGGGTACGTGCATGACTGATATGATAAAGAGGTGAGGATACCTTGAATACCTTTATCGTTAAAAATATTAAATTCATCTTCGATCCGCCAAAGATATTCATTAACAATTCATCTTTGCACTACAAAGCTAAAGATATACAATCGTAAAACCAATAATGTTGAGACGCAACTTAATTGTATCACGACCACGAATTATCCATGCACTCATCGCCAATGATATTCGTGTTTTCAATTACTGGTCATGATTATACCGAATAATCCTTGGTCATAATCATACCAAGTCTATCAATGCACTACTACCAAAGACGATGACTTTTACCACATCCATGAATTAATATTTCATTCTTTGAGACTCAAATTTCAATAATTAATCCATATCATCGAATCATCCCCGCACTACGTGCCAAGGATATTCATTAGTATCACGACCAATTTAATTATCCATGCACTACTACCAAAGATAATCGTGTATTCATTAGTATCACGACCACAAATTATCCATACACTACTACCAAAGATAATCGTGTATTCATTAGTATCACGACCACAAATTATCCATGCACTACTACCAAAGATAATCGTGTATTCATTAGTATCACGACCACAAATTATCCATGCACTACTACCAAAGATAATCGGGTATTCATTAGTATCACGACCACAAATTATCCATGCACTACGGCCAAAGATAATCGTGTTTTCAATTATGGTTATGATTTATATAAGACTAACAATCCTCGGTCATAATCATACCAAGTCTATCTATGCACTACAGAGCCATGATGACTTTCAACATAATATAAGCATGAGGATAATGATATAAAGAATCAATCAAATGAGATAAAGGATAAATATTAAACATTTATAATATAATTTATCCAGATTCAAGAATATCCCCATGTTATCAATCACTTAATAATCTCATAATCTAATATCATTAATATTATAACAATATTTTAATCACTTCTTAAATTTATAAACAATTTATCTCAATTGTTTACGCTTTACCATATAATGCATTTAATCATTCAAAAATGACATACTCATAAGATATCATCACCAATTATCAAATCCTCAAAAAATATGCATATACTCTATATAGGATTCTCTAGCCATAAAATCCTATTTTCAACTTTGTTACTTCACATAACATATTTAACTCATATGTTCGTAACTAAACTATTTTCATGAAAAATACCAAATCAGTCCCAAAAATATTTCTTTTCTGGGATTTAGCATAATATAGTCCCATAATGAAAATATTTTTTTCGGAATTTTTAAAATTCATTTACTATTTTTAAAAATCAATTTCTAATTAATTCCTTAAGAAATTAGCTACCTCAAGTTTAACTCCAAAAATTCCCAAATCTTGGCAGGACCTTACTCATGTTAATGTGAGCCTCCAGTTTAAATTTCATGGTCATCGGAGTTATAGAACTCCAGTTATAGCATTTTTCGTCAAAAAAACCTAAATATTGAAATGGTCATAACTTGCTCATTTTAAGTCGGAATGAGCTCATTTTTGGACACGATGTTCTTTATACCATATACTTTTATGTCCCAAAAGGCCAGAATTTTTCTCACTAATTAAGTGGCCAAAACAGCCCTTACAAAAACGTGGCAGCAGCTTTTGGACATTTTGAAGTTTTGACTCCTTTGCTAAAATCAGTCCACACGAAAATCTACAACACCTTTTTCATTGATTCCACTTGGATTAGTTAGGTAACTCAAATATCTAACTCTAGGACTTAACCACACTCAAAAATTCAAAATATAATAAGAGATTTGGTCAATTGAATTTCATGTTACGTTTTTCACCAAAATCTGGTTTTTTAACTCTTTGTGATTTTTAAGAAACTTTCATGTTTTCACATACTAACCAACATAACTCATCATAACACTTACTAATACCACGTATACCCATGATTTTCATTAGTCCAATGCTTTTATTATGACTTTCATCATAAACCACGTAAACTGTTCATTTTAGTTGAAGAAATATTTGAGGGTTTAAGAAATGAGTTTTGTACTGGGGTCAATACAAAATTCAATTTCACGCTCTAGGGTAGGCTAGGAAATCTTCAAGAATACGTCAAGAAATTTATTAATGATAGAAATATCATTCAAAACTGCTACTCTTATCCAAGACTTGGATAGTACGTTACATTGATACCAACTTTGACTTTCATCCCAACTTTGGATAGCACGTCACAATGACACCTTACATAAATGTATAGTCAAAAACTGTTTTAGAAATTAGAATCTTTGGGAAGTGCTCAAGGAAACCTTCGTACATGGGAGGTCATGCTTTAGGTTATGATAGATATCATATGGCCACAGAATTATCCTTGGTTTACCCAATAGACCCCAAAGAAAAATGAGAAGATTACTATCATATTCTTCCCAATAGTGAGTCTTCTCTTGACTTATCATTATCTCCACTGTCTCAAATTGAGAATTATACTTCAAACAAACACCAAGATCATATAGGTAATGCTCATAAATATACTCAGCAAGTGGATGAGCACAACCCTGTCTTATGATGACACGAGGTTGTATGTCATTAGACATCTTGTATAATAGTGGCAAAACACTCTTCCAACATTGGGTTCACATCACCCTAGTTGATTCACCAAATATAACTACTAAATGATGACCACCGTTCTATTCCACTGTTACCCCCGCTCGACCTAGCTACACTCTTATTACCTGAAAGGAATTGTGAAGCAAAAAGGTTAATTAATATATCAAATATTATCCCTATACTCTGACCGACCAATTAAATAACAAATAAACTTAGGTAGGTCATACTAGCGAAGGAATTCCCCGTCTCTCCCCTCCTAGTTCTTATCTCGCATCTTAGCCAGTGATCATATCCCTAAGCTCTGATACCAACTGTGACGCCCCCAAAATTAGGTATACGTCACCCATCTTGGGTCGCCACTTACATGGTACATAAATTCAAATACAAACTTAATTATACATCCGTCAGGTAACATACGACAATACATAAAGCGAGAGTTCTAATAGGAATATTGTCATTTAGACAATATCCATACTCAAAGAGTCCTTATTACATTTATTTTCACACTATTTAATGTAATAGTGAGGACTACTAATGCTATCTTCAGGACCATCACTTTTTTCCCGACTCGTCGTCAAATTATATTCTCATTTCTCGAAGAGAACAAAGTGAAAGAAAGGGTGAGCTCAACTAGCCCAAAGAAGAAATATTATAACTAAGATAATGCAGGATAAATTATCAATAGTCTTCAACAATGTTAAACTGATAAAATACAATAGACAACTAGTTTAATCATAATGAATATGCAATCCATTAAATGAGTCAAGTAGAAAATAAAGCCTACTATCTTTTAGGTTTTAAAAGGTTTTCATCAATTTTTATCACTAAGACTCAGTTTAATGAATAAACCACAATATCTAATCATCCTTGTACCACGGTCAAGGATTTTCATCAAATTATCAATGGTCATGACTATACCGAATCACCCTGGTCATAATCATACCAAAACTATCCATCATCGCATTATGAGCCATCGAGGACTTTTGTCACATCATTTATATCAAGCCATGATTATACCGAATGATCCTCGGTCATAACCATACTAAGTTCATCTATGCACGTAAGCCAAAGATAACATAATATAACATGAGGATGATGACAATGATATAAGAATTCAATAAAACAAGTTCAAGAATTAATTTATCTAGGAACCAATAACATCCAAACTGTCAACATTATACTGCTTTGTAGAGTAAAAATTCAAGAATCTTGAGAAGAATATTTCAATGAAAGGATCTTTGGATGCAACATGTAAATATCAAGAATATTCCACTAATTTCATGGAGTATAGAAGTCAAAGTTTTAACCAACTAGGTATAATAAAGAATGGAATAACAAAGGAAATCACCATGCATGTGGTACTCAGATGACGAGTTATTCCAACGAATAATAATAATGAAACTGTGTCGTGAAATTACACCAACAGGATGTTCCAACGAATAATAAAGATGGAACCGGATCAGGTGTAAAACACATGATAGGATATTCCAATGTAATGATAAAGACGGAACTGTGTCCGGTGTAAAACACATGCATGTGATATTCAAATGAATAATAAAGACATAATAATATAAGGATTTCACAAGTATAGGGAGTCACAGATATACTGAGTTATTCCAACAGAATAAATAAGAATGAAATAACATAAGGATTTCACCAAGTATAGGGTATGCCGCGTATACAGGTTATTCCAACCGATTAATAAAGAATGAAATAACAGAAGTTCTCTTCGTGAATAAGAAAGAATAACACCCCTTATGGGTACAACAAATAATATCCCTTACCTTAGAAGAACTGAATATTGGAAAAGTGAAGTAGCAGAATACTTTTCTTCTTTCTCTCTATAGTTTTCTCTCCAGAGTTTCAATGAATTCCGTAAGAAATAATGAAGGAATGAGCTTTCTATTTATAGAAAAACTGAGGGTGGCTCTTGGTCTTAACGAAGGGTCAAAATGACTCTTGGTAATATTGAAGAGACAACTACTATTTCATGAAAAGGGTAATTAACCCTTGGAACAATCAAGAGGCGCTTAACTCTTGGTAATATTGAAGGGACAACTACTATTTGCGAAGGGTAATTACTATTGAAGAAGGTAATTACTATTGACGAAGGTAAATACTATTGACGAAGGTAAAATACTATTAATGAAGGTAATTACTATTCACAAAGGTAATTACTATTCATAAAGGTAAATACTATTGACGAAGGTAAATACTATATCGACGAAGGTAATTACTATTCACAAAGGTAATTACTATTCACAAAGGTAAATACTATCGACGAAGGTAAATACTATTCGACGAAGAGACTCTTAGATGATGACATATGGCCCCCATAAAATAATCAAACTTACCACAAACGCCTCATAATGGACTCTTTATATACATCAAGGATTTAATAAATATTACCACAAATCATTTTATTTTAATCAACACATATTTAATCTTTCAACAATTATTAATCATTTATAACTTGTCGTCTCAATTATTGATTTAATAATATAACATATTATCTGAGATGATCTTGTGACAATAATTGAATCAATAATATAAGAGATATGATGCAAAGAAAATCATCATGTAGTAATAATTGAGTATAGCTAAGTGACTTCTCACGTAAGCATCAATAATCAATACCTGGTGTGCTACTATGCAACCAGCGCCAGACATCGTACTTTTACTACTACGGGTAGTTCAACGCTTTTTTAACGGTAACACCTCCTGCCGTTATTTTTATAGAAAGATAATTTTGTCGTTTTTCTAACTACTTACAATACTTCATTGTTAGGTCCACCATCGATTGGAAAATCGTATCGAATATTCCCCGACAAAAAGAATATTCCCGACCAAACGAATATTTTATAACAACTTGCTTACTTTGCAAATTTTTAAATATTACCCACAACTATAACATTATATCAAATTTATTCCATAATATTCAAAAATAATATTTATAGAAAATTCATCTTTATTTATAAAAGCTGGGGTCTTACAAGAATGGTACCTGCTACTACATCTGATGATGCAACCGCATCTTGGACGATCATATTAAACGTTCGGGCTGAGGGTCTACCCAATGATGGTGTTGGTCTAGTAATGGCTAAATTACCACTACCAGAACCCTTACTGACCTCCGCCCCATTCTTCGGGCAATTTCTTGCCATGTGGTCCATTGACCCACAAACAAAACAGCCACGACTTTTCTTAGGAATAGGACATTTGGGAGATATGTGACCCTCCTGCCCACAATTATAACAACCCATTTTCCCTTTTAGACAGACTCCCAGATGACTCTTGCCGCATGTCTTGCATGCCTCCATCCTACGCTTAGGATCCCCTTGTTTCACCCCAGTATTCCCAGGGTTAAAATTTTTCCTTTTAGGCATATTGCCACTACCACTGGCAATCTCTGCCTTATTTCCTCCCTCTCCCGTACTCTTATTCTTTCTTTCCTTGTGGTATTGGGTCAACGCCTCACTACCACCCTCCGCTATAATTGCTTTTTTTAGAATGGTCCCATAAGACGCACTCTAAAAAACCAAAATCCTGTTATAGAGCCAGGGTTTTAGGCCCTGCTCAAACCAACATGCCTTTCTCTCCTCCGTGTCCACTTGGTGTGGAGCAGACCTTGCCAATTCATTGAATTTGGCCGTATATTAAGGAACCATCATGTCCCCTTGCTTAAGTTCTAGGAACTTAATCTCCATCCTCCCTTGCATGCTAGTAGGGAAGTAGTTCTCGAAGAATACCTTCTTGAACTGTTTCTATGTAACAACATCAGCTCTAGCCCCACCCTGGTGAGCCTCCCACAAGTAGTTGGCTTCCCCCTTCATCATGTAGGTCGCAAAAGAAGTCTTTTGCGCCTCAACTATGTTTGTAATAACACACGCCTTCTCTATTTCCTTGACCCATGCCTGGGCCTCCATTGGGTCCATCGTTCCCATGAACTTAGGTGGACCTACACTTTTAAATTTCTTAAAGATAGTTGTTCGGTCTACCCTAGGTCCTGCGGGTGCTCTACCCCCAGCTTGGTTAAATGCAGTCGTTAATAAATTAACGAACTCTTGCATAGGGTTATTTGGACCCCCCTGGTTATCGTTATGCGGTTTCGCCTCTTAATTACGTTGTCTTCTTCTTGGCGGCATTTCTGATTAAATAAATAAAGTTCCGTTATTACTTATTTGTTTACTTAGTTATTAGTCATCGAACAACTGAACAATAACTCATACACAACAAAGCACATTAAGAGAAAAACTTCCTTATATTAATATGCTTCTTTATAGTTCAAGACTATTTACAACTTGCTTTCAATAGCCAAAAGCTATTACATTAATATCCCGCGATTGACTTTTACAAAAATTGGGATTTACAAAAAGACTACCCTTTAATTATACAAAAGAGGGTTTTACGTCACTACACAAGAGTATTTACCATTCTAACTTTTAATACTGCCTAACAACATTCTCATGCTTCTCATTCGCTAGAATTGACACAATATCTCGACTTATAATATATCGAGTCTGTCTCGACTCAATAGAATAACAAGCTATTTTAAGCTTGAAATCCTCGTGCGCACTGTCATTTTTATATGACATTCGTGCTATCTTCTGGTCTTTCTCAACCAATTTTTTACGAAGTTCTACGACCTCGTTCTTATAGTCTCTGGCCTTATTTATCATGAGTACTTTTTCATCATGCTCTATCTCAAAGTCTGACTCTGCAGGCTCCTTGGCCCCATAGAGATCATTGATCTCCTCAATCTGGTGCTGCACCATATTGTGCAGTTGCACGTTATGGTCAAGCACTGAGAGGTACATTGCCCTCATCATATCTGTAGGTGTTGACTCTAAGGCAGGCATCATCGTATTAACCGATGTTACCTCCATATTATCCTCCACATCTATCATCATATTAAAATATGATGCAAATCCCATGGTCTCCTCCGAATAGTCCTCCTCTGAGAAATACTCCTCAGGCTCTGATTCTTCTAGAATCACTAAAGGTATCTCCCCTATGAGGCATAGGAAATCGGCTCTATTCATTCACGGACTCGGACTCTCGCACCACATGTATATCCCTATACATCAAGCTATCGATTGACATCTACAATAACACATAACAAGTTGATTAGTACATAATACACAATAATATAAGCATAAATCACATTTAATCCATTTAGGGTTACTTTCCATCTTTTAAATCTTTCGGTACTGAGTTTCCTCAATACCTTATTAACTCATTTGACTCGAGTTAACTTTCTTCAGACCTTTCTTTTCCTAACGAGGTTATTAGCCTAAGGTTCTTCCCCCCTTAAGTTTGATAACCTAATGCTTTGATACCAACCTGTGACGCCCCCAAATCCGGGTAACTTCCAACCTGACAGATGGTGCTCCACGATACTATAATTCATACAGTCATTCCATTGACACAACAACCAAATGATTGTATTTACTATCTTTGTATTACAATAATACCAAATCTTTTCCCAAGTTCATAAACCGAATACATTCTTTGTTCTTCATAAGTATATTACATACAAATACACTAATCTATTACAGGACGATTAACTTTCCATCTTAGCCTTGCCTTTATCTCTCTTAGAACTCTCAGTTTGTTCGGCTTTAGCTGCAATTATATGGTTCAAGCAAGAGTGAGCATAACTAGCTCAGCAAGTCTAACAACGGATCATATGAATATCACATTGAGAATTATATGCTTAACTTCCATAACTGATCAATTAACTACTAAGCACTATGAAACATTTGACTAGTACTTCTCATTTCATAACAATGATTCCAAAGTATATATAATAACTTAGGAATTTTGAACCGGTCAAAAGACCATGAACATACTCTTCTCCTTTTCATAATTGAAAAGGACATCCAACACTAAGGCCATCCATCTGTCTTTACTTACGAGCACTTCTAGGTGATCAACCTATTATACTCTATGTTGATCAACACTCTTCCGTTAAACGTATTTACGTTTAACATTTGGCAACCTCGTGTGCCCATCGAATAATCGATGAAAATACTTTTGTTTGTGCATAGACAAACTTACCTTTACATCCGTACCAAATACTTGGCATAAGATATCGTTAACAGTTCTATAACAAAAGACTTGTAAACAAATCAACCAATTCTTCAAGACTTGTCTAGCCGAGTTAAAACAGGCATCGACTCTTTCTTTAAAACCATTCATGCATCTTATAACATGAATCATAAAAAACTTGGCTAACACGGAGGTTAGACAAGCATTAAGAAAGACTTGCCTTCAAGCGTCTTCGAATATAATATTCAATCAATTCTCAGTCTTTATAGGATCTACATGATATATTCACATAGCACACTGTAATTAGTTTACAAACAACTAACTTTATTGTTTTAACCAACTTCTTTCTCTTCTATGTCTTACTTGAATTTATCTCATTTAATAAAGTCAATTCGACTTACTATGCTTCGTTATGGCTTGTTAACGTTTTTACATTATTAACCGACATTCGATCATTATTGGTGAAGTACCAACATTAAACATCATTCACGGTGTTACTTATTACATTCTTGCGTTCATCGTTTTAATTCTTATTAAACCATACTAAATCTTCTAACGTTATCACTTATAAGTGATTTAAGGTCAGCCTTATCATGTGCATTAAGAACATTCATGTCTTACTATTGGTTTACATTAAATTTAGAATCAAAACCTAACTTGGTCAACTTTTTTTTACACTCATCATGGCCATTGTACAAGCATCCCTAGTATAAACTCGGCATTACAACATGCGGCATCCCTAGTATAAACTTCATGTCACTGGCGCCAATTAACGAGGGACAAGGCGGATCCGGTGACTGCTGGCACTGACCATTTTGTGCTAGGTTTTGGACTACTTCATTGCGCCATGGCAATGTACCAGTTAGGCGGATAAATGTTGGTTTTTCCAACGAAACTCCCGGCTTCATAACTTATTCGTTTTACATCCGAATTGGCTCATTCGAAAGCCCACAACTCACAAATTACATACTCTAGGTGGTCATATAAGAATTTTACATTTTTGAATCTGTTAACACATAATTCACCTTTTAGTTCATTTTGAGCGTTCGTTTATCGTTTTCGAGCGTTCAATACTCGTTTTCTTTGTTATATGTCGGAATTCGACGATTCTCGAGTCCACAACTCTTGAATACCCTATCTCACATGTTGGCATTGAGAACCAATGTTTTCAAGTCACACGAAAACTTTTGACCCTTAATCCGAGATTTTTACGTTTTCGACGTTTAACGTCTATTTTCGCAAAATTCGCTATAACTTTGTTACTCGTGTTCTATAAGCCAAATCAAATGGAACACTCCATTGATTCCTCATCTACACCCTAACCAACCAATATGCACATACCCTAGTTATGATGGTTTTCAATTCGTTAACATTCATTACTTTCTATGGTTTTAACTTACGTAAACGCTTATGATTTTTATTCGATCATGACTTATCAATGTTTTCGTTATTAATAGTCATCCTTATTCCTCCTCACTAAACATGCTCCACCAATCTATGATTCTCTACGAGAAAGAAATCGAAAAAGATGAAGACTATTCTTCATGAGAATATTTGTGACACCCCCAAAATTAGGTATACATCACCCATTTTGAGTCGCCAGATACATGGTACAAAATTCAAATACAACTTCATTTATACAACTGTTGAACTGTCGTATAGAATACGACCACAACCTTACAATGGTACTTTATATAAAAGTATAGTTAAAAACTGTTTTAGAAATTAAAATCTTTGGGAAGTGCTCAAGGAAACCTTCGTACATGGGAGGCCATGCGTCTAGGTTATAATAGATATCATATGTCCACAAAATTATCCTTGGTTGACCCAATAGACCCCAAAGAAAAACGAGAAGATTTACTATCATCTTCTTTCCAATGGTGAGTCTTCTCTTGACATATAACTATCTCCACTGTCTCCAAATAAATATTATATTTTAAATAAACTCCAAGATCATATAGGTAGTGCCCGTAGATATACTCAGCAAGTGGATGCGCACAACCTTGTCTTACGATAACACGAGGTTGTATGTCATTAGACATCTTGTATGATAGTGGCAAAACACCCTTTCAAAGTTGGGTTCGCCTCACCCTATTTGATTCACCAAATATAACTACTAAATGATGTATAGAATACAACACACTTTTCTATCTTTGTTTAGGAGAACCTCATGCCTAGAGACCATAGTTTTATTCCCTCGTTATCCTGGCTTCGACCCAAAGAACACTCTTACTAAGAACACTCTTATTACCCGAAAGGAATTGTGAAGCGAAAGGGTGAGCACAACTAACCCGAAAGAAAGAATATCATGACTAAAGATAATTAAATTATCAATAGCTTTCATTAATAATAAATTAGAGATTTAGAACATATGGTAGATGATAAAACTTTTTAACCATAGTTGCAGCGGAACGAGCAATCCATTAGAAGAGTCAAATAGAACATAAGGTCTATTATCTTCTCTATGTTAAAAGTCCACCAATAATGTTTTATCCTCGTAAAATAAATCAGCATTCTCATCCACAATCATATGAATAACTCATAATCATAATTGTGGTTCTAAATTCCTCTTTGCAACCAGGACGAAGATAATTTTCATCACCTATCTTCACCTGAAACATCAAAAATCATGGCTATACCAAATCAGAATTCCTGCTCATAATCATACTAATAAATTCATCTTTGCACTACGGCCAAAGATATTCATTAACAATTCATCTTTGCACTACATGCCAAAGACATACAACTGTATTTTAGAAGAGTCAAGTAGAGCATGATATCTACTATCTTCTACAAATTAAAAGTGTATAACCAATATTTTATTGTTGAGACTCAACTTAATAAATAATCCACATCATCGAATTATCCATGCACTACGGCCAAGGATATTCGTTAGTATCACATCCATGAATTATCCATGCACTATAGCCAAAGATATTCATTATTATCATATCCATGAATTAATATTTCATCACTGAGACTCAGCTCAATAATTAATCCACATCATCGAATCATCCCTTCACTATAGGCCAAGGATATTCTTTAGTATCACGACCACAAATTATCCATGCACTACGGCAAAATATAATCGTGTTTTCATCAACGGTCCTGATCATGCCATAAAATAATTCATCTTTGCACTACGGCTAAAGAGAATCCATAGCCATAATCATACCAAAAACTATCCATCAATGAACTACGGGCCAATGAGGACTTTTTCCACATCATTTGTAACATTACGGTTATGATTATACCGAATAATCACTGGTCATAATCATACCAAGTCCATCTATGCACTACAGGCTACATATGACTTTCAACATAATATAAGCATGAGGATGATGACAATATTATAAGCATTAGTCAAACTAAATCAAGGATAAATATTAAAGACTTTAAATTTATCCAAACATTATCAATCACTTAATAAAATCATAATTGTGAGACCCCAGATTTTATGAATAAATATTTAATTTTCTCGAAATAATTTTTTTGAATATTATGGTGTGGATTTGATATAATGTTATAGTTGTGGGTAGTATTTATAAATTTTGCAAAGTATGCAAGTTGTTGTATAATATTCGATTGGTGGGGAATATTCTTTTGTCGGGGAATATCCAGATGACGACATCACAATCATTGGTGGACCCCCAAATGAAATTATTGTCGGAATGAGAAAGCGACAAAAATATTTTTATGAAAATAACGGCGAAAGTTTTTCTACTAATTTATCTTTGTTGAACTACTTTCGGTAGTAAAAAAATGCGATGTCTGGCGTGGTTGCATAGTAGCACACGGTATTGATTATTAATGCTTACGTGATAAGTCACCGGTTTTGTTTTATTGGTATTATTAATGTAATAAAACATAATACTTTTATAAAGTTATTCTATAAATAGAATATATTATATTCTATTATGCATAGTGTTGCATAAGTATTCTGCATAGTGTTTTGCATAGTAAAATCTTTTTATATAAAACAAAATACTTTTATAAAGTTATTCTATAAATAGAATATATTATATTTTATTATATATATAGTGTTGCATAGTGCCTACGTAGTGTTTTTCATAGTAAAATCTTTTTTATATAAAACAAAATACTTTTATAAAGTTATACATTTTATTAGACAATAATTAGAATATATTATATTTTATTATGCATAGTGTTTGCATAGTAAAATCTTTTATAAAGTTATTCGTTTTATTAGATTATAAATAAAATATATTATATTATATTTAAATGATTTTACTTTAAATATGGACTGTCAGATTAAAGTAAATCAATCTGGACCGTTCATGAGTTAGTTACTATGCAGTCCATTTTTCTATAAATAGAAGCTTATTCATTCATTATTTCTTACGAATTCACTGAAACTCTAGAGAGTGAAACTATAGAGAGAAAGAAGAAAAGTGTTCTGCTACTTCACTACTTCTATATCCAGTACTCTTCTTTCTAAGGTATGGAATATTATTTGTTGTACTCATAAGGGGTATTCTTTCCTTCTTATTCATGAAGAGAACTTCTGTCATTCCATTCTTTATTATTCTGTTGGAATAAGCTGTATACGCGGGCTACCCTATACTTGGTGACATTCTTACATTATTCCATTCTTTATTATTCTATTGGAATATCACATACATGCATTTTATGGGACACGGTTCCGTCTTTTTATTATTATTACATTGGAATATCACACATGCATGCGTTTTCTGTGGGACACAGTTCCATCTTTATTATTATTACATTAGAATATATCTTGTGCATGCGTTTTTATTTGGGACCTAATTAAAATCTTTATTATTATTACATTGGAATAACTTTATCATCGCAATCTGAAGTATGCATGGTGATTTCATTGTTATTCCATTTTTTATTATTACATTGGAACATCCTATCGGTGCGAATTATGCACTTTGGTTTTCGTTATTTATTATTACATTGGAACAACTTTGTTTATCGCAATCTTGCATGTATGGTGTTTTTTCGTTGTTATTCCATTCTTTATTATTACATTGGAACATCTGTCGATGCGAATTACGCTTTGACTTTGGTTTCGTTATTTATTATTCTTTTGGAATAACTCGCAATACATCGCGAAGCATCGCATGCGTGGTGATTTCTTTTGTTATTCCATTCGTTATTATACTCGGTTGGTTAAAGTTTTGACTTCTATACTCCATGAAATTAGTGGAATATCCTTGATATTTGCGCTTCATCCAAAGTATCTTTTCATGGAAATATTCTTACGAGCATTCTTGAATTTTACTCTACAAAGCATCATGTTGACAATTTGGACGTTATCGGTTCTAGATAAATTAATTCTTGAACTTGTTTTATTGAATTCTTATATCATTGTCATCATCCTCATGTTTATATTTTGTTGAAAGTCATCGTGGCACAGTAGTGCATAGATGGACTTGGTATGATTATGACCGAGGATTATTGGTGTAATCATGGGTAGTAATGTTACAAATGATGTGGAAAAAGTCCTCATTGGCTGCCGTAGTGCATTGATGGATAGTTTTGGTATGATTATGGCTATGGATTCTCTTGACCGAGGGTGCAAAGATGAATTATTTTATGGCATGATCGGGACCGTTGATGAAAACATGATTATCTTTAGCCGTAGTGCATGGATAATTCATGGTCGTGATACTAAAGAATATCATTGGCCGTAGTGCAGGGGTGATTCGATGATGTGGATTATTTATTAAGCTGAGTCTTAGTGATAAAAGTGATGAAAAACCTTTTAAATCATAAAAGATAGTCGATTTTATTCTCTACTTGACTTTTTTAATGGATTGCTTGTTCCGCTGTAGTTAAACTTGATGTTTATTATATTGTATCAGTTTAACACTGTTTAAGGCTAATGATAATTTATTATACATTATCTTAGTCATAATATTTCTTACTGGGCTAGTTGAGCTCACCCTTTCTTTCACTGTTCTCTTCAGGAAATGAGAATATAGCTGGGACGAGTCGGGGAACAGAGTGATGATCCTTGATGTTTGCATTAGTAGTCCTTACTATTCTGTGAAATAGTGTGATAATAATTGTAATGAGGACTCCTTTTGAGTTTTTATACTTTGTAGTAGACAATATTTGTATTCAAACTCACAGTTTATGTTTTGTCGTATTGTACACGACAGTTGTATTATTAAGTTGTATTTGAATTCTGTACCATGTATCTGGTGACTCAAGATGGGTGATGTATACCTAATTTTGGGGGCGTCTCAATTGGTATCAAAGCTTAGGGATATGATCCCTGGCTGAGATGTGAGACAAGAACTAGGAGGGGAGAGACGGGGAATTCCTTCGCTAGTGTGACCTACCTAAGTTTATTTGGTATTTAATTGGTCGGTCAAAATATAGGGATAATATGTTATATGTCAATTAACCTTTGTTTTGTGGCAGTATTTGAAAATGGCATCTGAAAATCTTGAGATAAGCAATGGAGCACAGGAGACCGTTGATTCTCCACAGATCAATAATCAGGACAATGTGCAACAGGATGGCGATAATCCTCCTGTAAACAACAACACTGATCATTTGACAAACGACGGTACGTTTAAGAGTTTTTTAGAATTCATGCAACATCAGGCGAAGGCGGCTCCTATTCATAATGCAGGAGGAAACAATGGCAACCCACGGTTGGTCACCGCTAAGCAATTCAAGGAGCTAGGACCACCGGAGTTTTTGGGAAAGCCAGAACCACTTAAGGCAGAGACGTGGTTAAAGCAGATCACCAAGATATTTGATGTCTTGGGATACTTCGAGGAGCAAAAGGTTCCCTTTGCCACCTTTATGTTGCGTGAAGAGGCAGATCAATAGTGGGAATCTATAAAACGTACCCAGCCTGACGCACTCAAGATGTCTTGGGAGAAGTTCCAAGAGCTATTCAATGTCAAGTACTTTCCCGAAAGCATTCGTCACATGAAGGAGGTGGAATTTATCAAGTTGGAGCAAAACAACATGACCGTGTCGCAGTATGAAGTCAAGTTTGTCGAATTGTCCCGATTTGCGTCCCACTTGGTTGATAATGAAGAGAGAATGACGTGGATGTTTTTAAGAGGTTTGAAGCTGGAGATACGTCAATATCTTATTTCTCATAAACTGTGTTTGTATTCAGATGTTGTAAATAGGGCTCAGTTAGTGGAGCGCGATAACGAGTCAACGCAACCAAAAGAGAACAGCTGGTAAAATGACAATACCGGTGATAACAGTCATCAAAGCGGTGATAATAAGCATGGAGGGAATCAACATGCCAGAAATGGTAACCACTTCGGTGGTAATCATGGTCAAAACAATAAGAATGGACATTTCAAGAAGATGAGATTCAACAATGATGGAAAGGCGTCAACACCAGCACCCATTGTTAAGGAAGGAGAACGATCACCTATCATATGCTTCAAATACGGAGGGGAGGGACACATCAGTCCAAAATGCGTGATGCCGTCCAAAGCATGCTATAATTGTGGAAGAGAAGGTCACTTAGCCCGATTTTGTCATTCACCGAAGACAAGTTCAGCTAGGATGGAGGCACAAAAGGATGTCCCAGACAAGCCAAAGCCGGTAGTTTAAGAGAGAGTGTTTTTTTTCTTCGTGACGAGGAACCTGAATAAAATTATCACGGGTATGTTAGTCATAAACTCTTGCGAAGTCTATACCATGTTAGATACCGGTTCTACTCACTCTTTTATTGCACCTAATTGTGTTCAATGTTTGAAGTTAACTCTGGAGAAGTTAGACTTTGATATATCTGTTTAAACTCAGTTGGGAGAAACCTTCGTTACCTCCACTATTTATAAATCTTGTTCAAATCAACACTTTCACGTTACCTGTCGATCGTATCTCTTTGAAAATACTTGCCTTTGATGTGATTTTAGGAATGTATTGGTTAACTACTCATCATGCTTTTTGTAAGGTTGTTAGCTTTCATACTCCTAACCAATCTGTTATGCGAATTCAAAGTTACCAAACCACTAAAGTCAATCATTGTCATATCAAGCCATAAATAAAGAGCCCCGATCTTTTCATTGTTGACTTTCTTGTGTGGAATGCACCGAAGCCAGACTTTCTGTAGGCAACGTCGTGAATGACGGTGGCAAGTTGATAGGTATCAATATGACGTGATATCCAAGTCTTGGATGAGAGTCACAGTTTTGAATGATATTTTTATTGTTAATAAATTTCCTGACGTATTCTTGAAGACTTCTTAGCCTACCCCTAGAGCGTGAAATCGAATTTTGTATTGACCACAGTACAAAACCCATTTCTAAAACCGTTAAATATTTCTTCAACTAAAACGAACGTAACATGTGCCAAAGACGTTGGCTCGAGCTGTTGAAGATTACGATCGTCTTATTCAATAACATCGTGGGAAAGCGAACGTGGTAGCTGACGCGTTGAGTAGAAGATCGTATGCGTTTACAAGTGCGATGTTGTTAACACAAAGGCCCATTTCGTACGAATTACAAATGATGAAGATAGAGTTAAAGACTCTAGGAACCCAAGTGAAGATAACGAATATACGAGTAGAATCGACTTTAATCGATAAAGTTAAAGCCGCTCAAGCTACATACTCAGAGCTGATGAATGTGAAGAAGAAGGTTCAAGAAGGCGTTATTCTAGAAGTAAGAATTGACGAAGAGAGGAAATCTCAACCCTCGATTTAATTGGCCCATTTAAAATCCTCGATCGAGTAGGAACTGTGGCTTATAGACTCGTTTTACCGCCAAGTATGTTGCGTATTCATAACATTTTTAACGTATCGATGTTATGTAAATATATGGACGGCCCAAACCACATTATTAATTTAGAACCGGACGAGATAGCGGATGATTTAACGTTTGAGGAGATACATGTTAAAATCTTGGATAAGAAGAATCGTATTCAACACTCAAAGGTTATACCTCAAGAGTTAGAATTTGAAATGAAGTTGAGGTATCCTCACACATTCAAAGATACCGAGTGCGTCACGTAAATTTCGAGGGCGAAATTCCATAAGGAGGGGAGATTGTGAGACCCCAGATTTTATGAATAAATATTTAATTTTCTCAAAATAATTTTTTTGAATATTATGGTGTGGATTTGATATAATGTTATAGTTGTGGGTAGTATTTATAAATTTTGCAAAGTATGCAAGTTATTGTATAATATTCGATTGGTCGGGGAATATTTTTTTTGTCGGGGAATATCCGTACGACGGTACAATCATTGGTGGACCCCACAACGAAATTATTGTCGGAATGAGAAAAAGACAAAAATATTTTTATGAAAATAACGGCGGAAGTTTTACAGATTATCTTGTTGAACTACTCGGTAGTAAAAGTATAATAATACTGGCGTGGTAGCATAGTAGCTACGATATTGATTATTAATGCTTACGTGATAAGTCACTCGGTTTTTGTTTTATTGGTATTATTAATGTAAAAAAAAGCAGAATACTTTTATAAAGTTATTCTATAAATAGAATATATTATATTCTATTATGCATAGTGTTGCATAGTGTAATCTGCATAGTGTTTTGCATAGTAAAATCTTTTTATATAAAACAAAATACTTTTATAAAGTTATTCTATAAATAGAATATATTATATTTTATTATGCATAGTGTTGCATAGTGCACTGATATAGTATTTTGTATAGTAAAATCTTTTTTATATAAAACAGAATACTTTTATAAAGTTATCTATTTTATTAGGCAATAATTAGAATATATTATATTTTATTATGCATAGTGTTTGCATAGTGCCTGTATAGTGTTTGCATAGTAAAATCTTTTATAAAGTTATTCATTTTATTATATTATAAATAGAATATAGTATATTTTATTTAAAAGATTTTTCTTTAAATATGGACCGTCAAATTAAAGTAAATCAATCTGGACCGTTCATGAGTTAGTTACTATGCAGTCCATTTTTCTATAAATAGAAGCTCATTCATTCATTATTTCTTACGAATTCACTGAAATTCTAGAGAGAGAAACTATAGAGAGAAAGAAGAAAAGTGTTCTGCTACTTCACTACTTCTATATCCAGTACTCATCTTTCTAAGGTAGGGAATATTATTTGTTGTACTCATAAGGGGTATTTTTTCTTATTCATGAAGAGAACTTCTGTTATTCCATTCTTTATTATTCTGTTGGAATAACCTATATACGCGGGCTACCCTATACTTGGTGACATTCTGTTGTTATTCCATTCTTTATTATTCTTTGGGAATATCCTGTCTATGCGTTTTACGTCGGATTGGTTCCATCCTTATTATTATTCTATTGGAATATCACATGCATGCGTTTTCTGTGGGACTGGATTCTATCTTTATTATTATTATTTTGGAATATCACATGCATGCATTTTCTGTGGGACTGGTTCGATCTTTATTATTATTACATTGGAATAACACATACATATGGCATCGCATGCATGGTGATTTCTGTTGTTATTCCATTCTTTATTATTCTGTTGGAACATCCTGTCAGTGCGAATTATGGCTGACCTGGTTTCGTTATTTATTATTCTGTTGGAATAACCTATCTATGCAAATTACCGCATGCATGGTGATTTCTGTTGTTATTCCATTCTTTATTATTCTGTTGGAACATCCTGTCGGTGCGAATTACGCCTGACCTGGTTTCATTATTTATTATTCTGTTGGAATAACCTGTCTATGCGAAGTACCACATGCATGGTGATTTCTTTTGTTATTCCATTCGTTATTATACTCAGTTAGTTAAAGTTTTGGACTTCTATACTCAATGAAATTAGTGGAATATCCTTGATATTTGCGCTTCATGCAGTATCTTTTCATGGAAATATTCTTCTGAGCATTCTTGAATTTTACTCTACAAAGCAGTATCATGTTGAAAATTTGGATGTTATCAGTTCCTAGATATATTAATTCTTGAACTTGTTTTATTGAATTCGTATATCATTGTCATCTTCCTCATGTTTATATTTTGTTGAAAGTCATCTATGGCCTGTAGTGCATAGATAGACTTGGTATGATTATGACCAGGGATTATTTGGTGTAATCATGACCGTAATGTTACAAATGATGTGGAAAAAGTCCTCATTGGCCCGTAGTGCATTGATGGATAGTTTTTGGTATGATCATGGCTATGCATTCTCTTCGGCCAAGGGTGCAAAGATGAATTATTTTATGGCATGATCAGGACCGTTAATGAAAATATGATTATCTTTTGGCGCGTAGTGCATGGATAATTCATGGTCGTGATCTTAAAGAATATCCTTGGTCACGTAGTGCTGAGGGTGATTCGATGATGTGGATTATTTATTAAAGTCGAGTCCCAATGATAAAAGTGATGAAAAACCTTTTAAATCATAAAAGATAGTAGATTTTATTCTCTACTTGACTCTTTTAATGGATTGCTTGTTTCATTGCAATTAAACTTGATGTTTGTTATATTATATCGGTTAACAACTTTGTTTAAGGCTAATGATAATTTATTACGCATTATCTTAGTCATAATATTTCTTATTGGGCTAGTTGAGCTCACCCTTTCTTTTCTTTGTTCTCTTTAGGAAATGAGAGAATATATATTTGGGGACGAGTGGAGAAGCAGAGTGATGATCCTAGATGTTTTCATTAGTAGTCCTCACTATTACGTGAAATAGTGTGATAATAATTGTAATGAGAACTCCTTTTGAGTTTTTATACTCTCTAGTAGACAATATTTGTATTCAAACTCACATTTTATGTTTTGTCATATTGTACACGACAGTTGTATTATTAAATTGTATTTGAATTATGTACCATGTATCTGGCGACTCAAGATGGGTGATGTATACCTAATTTTGGGGGCGTCTCAATATCTAATATTGTTAATATTATAACAATATTTTAATCACTTCTTAAACTTATAAACAATTTAATTTAATTATTTACACTTTTCCAAATAATGCATTTAATCATTCAAAATGCCATACTCATAAGATTTGATCACCAATAATCAAATTACTCATCAAAAATCTGCATATACCTTATATAGGATTTTCAAGCCATAAAATCCTATTTACCATTTTTTCAACTTCACATAACATATTTAATTCATATATTCAGAACTAAATCATTCTTCATGAAAATACCAAATCGGTCCCAAAATTATTCTTTTTCGGGATTAAGCGAATATAATCCCATATTGAACATATATTTTTCTCGAAATTTTTAAAATTCATTTACTATTTTTCAAAAATCAATTTCTAATTAATTCCTTAAGAAATTAGCTACCTCAAGGTTAACTCCAAAAATTCCCAAATCTTGGCAAGATCTTACACATGTTAACGTGAGCTTCCAGTTTAAATTTCATGGTCATCAGAGTTATAGAACTCCGGTTATAGCGTTTTCCATCGGAAAAACCTAAATATTGAAATGGTCATAACTTGCTCATTTTATGTCAGAATGAGCTCATTTTTGGACAGAAGGTACTTTATACCTTATATTTTCATGACCCAAAAGATCGGAATTTATTTCATAAGCTAAGTAGCCAAAAATGCCCTTTTAAAATTTTGGACAGTAGCCTTTTTGGAAATTTCGGTTTTTGACTCCTTTGCTAAAATTAGTCCACACGAAAATCTACAACACCTTTTCTAATGATTCCACTTGGATAAGTTAGAAAACTCATAGATCTAACTTTAGAACTTGACCACACTCAAAAATTTGAATTATAATAGGAGATATGGTCAATTGAATTTCATACTCCATTTTTACCAAAATCTGATTTTCAACCCTTTGTGATTTCTAAGAAACTTTCATGTTTTCACATAATAACCAACATAACTCATCATGAAAATGACATAATAATTCAATAAAACAAGTTCAAGAATAAGTTTTAAAGATTTATAAGTTAATTTATCCTGAACTCAATAATGTCCAAATTATCAACATGATACTACTTTGTGGGGTAAAATTCAAGAATGCTCAGAAGAATATTTCCATGAAAAGATACTGGATGAAGCGCAAATATTAAGGACATTCCACTAATTTCATGGAGTATAGAAGTCAAAGTTTTAACCAATTCAGTATAATAAAGAATGGAATAACAAAAGAAATCACCGGGCATGCGATAGACCAAGATGCAGGCGGAGTTATTCCAATGAATAATAAATAACGGAACCGGTCCCAGCATAAAATGCACAAACAGGATATTCCAATGAATAATAATAAAGAATGGAACGGTCCGTACAGAAAACGATATAGGCAGGATATTCCAATACAATAATAAAGAATGGAACCGGTCCAAGATAAAACGCAGAGACGAGGATATTGCAATGCAGAATAATAAAGAATCAAATAATGTAAGAATTTCACCAAGTATAGGGTAGTTCACAGATATCTGAGTTATTCAATGTAATAATAAATAATAGAATAATGATAGTTCTCTTCATGAATACAAAAGAAATAATACCCTTACCATAAAAGAAACTGAATATAAGAGGAGGGAAGTAGCAGAATACTTTTCTATAGTTTCTCTATAACTTTTCTCTCTAGAGTTTCAGTAAATTCGTAAGAAATAATGAAGGAATGAGCTTCTATTTATAGAAGAATAGACTGCATAGTAACTAATTCATGAACGGTACTTTTAAACGGACGGTTCATACTGATTTACTATTAAAACTTTAAACCAGCGATCCATATTGATTTACTATTATAACTATCCACCAGCGGTCCATATTGATTTACTATTATATCTTCAACCAACGGTCTAAAAAATTAGCACATCTCCTCATGGACTAATATTTTACCCCAAAAAAATTTGGACCGAAAAGAAATATATTTTACGGGTGAATAGTACTCCGTGAATAGTAACTCATGAATAGTAACTCGTGAATAGTAACTCATGAATAGTACTCCGACACAAAAAGTGTCCCGAATACCCGATTGAACAATACTGAGTGACTTCTCACATAAGCATCAATAATCAATACAGTGTACTACTATGCAACCATGCTTATTACTGTACTTTTAACACCGAGTGTTTCAACAGTTAACGGTAAAACTTCCACAGTTATTTTCATAAAGTATTTTTGTCGTTTTCTCAATCCGACAATAATTCTATTGTGGGGTCCACTAATGATTGTACCGTTGTACGAATATTCCCCGACAAAAAGAATATTCCTCGACTAATCGAATATTCCCCAACAAAACGAATATTTTATATCAACTTGCTTACTTTGCAAAAAAAAAAATTCACATATTACCCTTAACTTTTAACTTTTATCAATTTAACTATTTACCAAAATAGAAAAATTGAATACTTTTATTTCATAAAATTTGGGGTCTCACAATCACCCCTCCTTATGAAATTTCGCCCTCGAAATTTACGTACGTACCTGATATTCGAAGAGATGAGAATACCTTTCTTTCTTTTCAGATTGTACCTTCCCGGTAATTTCCTTGCTATCATGATTTTCCCATTTCTCATCTCCTGTATTTCAGATATCATTCTAGAATATAACTTCAAAACAAAGGTTAATTGACATATCATAATTTGTCAACTTATCAAGTAAACAATTTCAGCTTAGGTAAGTCACACACTAGCGAAGTATATAACTCATCTCTCTCCTCCCAGTTTTAGACTCTTATCTCCGCCAGCAACCATATCCCTAAGCTCTGATACCAACTGTGACACCCCCAAAATTAGGTATACATCACCCATTTTAAGTCGCCAGATACATGGTACAAAATTCAAATATAACTTCATTTATACAACTGTTGAACTGTCGTATAGAATACGACCACAACCTTACAATGGTACTTTACATAAAAGTATAGTCAAAAACTATTTTAGAAATTAAAATCTTTGGGAAGTGCTCAAGGAAACCTTCGTACATGGGAGGCCATGCGTCTAGGTTATAATAGATATCATATGTCCATAGAATTATCCTTGGTTGACCCAATAGACCCCAAAGAAAAATGAGAAGATTACTATCATCTTCTTTCTAATGGTGAGTCTTCTCTTGACATATAACTATCTCCACTGTCTCCAAGTGAATATTATATTTTAAATAAACTCCAAGATCATATAGGTTGTGCCCGTAGATATACTCAGCAAGTGGATGCGCACAACCATGTCTTATGATAACACGAGGTTGTATGTCATTAAACATCTTGTATGATAGTGGCAAAACACCCTTCCAAAGTTGAGTTCGCCTCACCCTATTTGATTCACATAATATAACTACTAAATGATGTATAGAATATAACACACTTTTCTAAACTGTTTAGGGAGAACCTCCACAGCTAGAGACCACCGTTCTATTCCCCTGTTATCCCCGCTCGACCCTAAATGACACTCTTACGACAACACTCTTATTACACGAAAGGAATTGTGAAGCGAAGGGGGTGAGCACAACTAGCCCGAAGAAAGAATATCATGACTAAAGATAATTAAATTATCAATAGCTTTCATCAATAATAAATCGGAGATTTAGAACATATGGTAGATGATAAAACTTTTTAACCATAGTTAGCAGTGAGCGAAGCAATCCATTAGAAGAGTCGAATAGACCATAAGGACTATTATCTTTTTATGTTAAAAGTCCACCAATAATATTTTATCCCTGTAAAATAAATCAACAGTTCCTGTCCACAATCATATGAATAACTCATAATCATAATTGTGGTTCTAAATTCCTCTTCGCAACTAGGACGAAGATAATTTTCATCACCTATCTTCACCTGAAACATCAAAAATCATGGTTATACCAAATCAGAATTCTTGCTCATAATCATACTAATAAATTCATCTTTGCACTATGACCAAAGATATTCATTAACAATTCATCTTTGCACTACATGCCAAAGACATACAACTGTATTTTAGAAGAGTCAAGTAGAGCATGATATCTACTATCTTCTACAAATTAAAAGTGTATAACAAATATTTTATTGTTGAGACTCAACTTAATAAATAATCCACATCATCGAATTATCCATGCACTACGACCAAGGATATTCGTTAGTATCACATCCATGAATTATCCATGCACTACAGCCAAAGATATTCATTATTATCATATCCATGAATTAATATTTCATCATTGAGACTCAGCTCAATAATTAATCCACATCATCGAATCATCCCTGCACTATAAGCCAAGGATATTCTTTAGTATCACGACCACAAATTATCCATGCACTACGGCAAAAGATAATCGTGTTTTCATCAACGGTCCTGATCATGCCATAAAATAATTTATCTTTGCACTACGGCCAAAGAGAATCCATAGCCATAATCATACCAAAAACTATCCATCAATGCACTACGGATCAATGAGGACTTTTTCCACATCATTTGTAACATTACGGTTATGATTATACCGAATAATCACTGGTCATAATCATACCTAGTCCATCTATGCACTACAGGCCACATATGACTTTCAACATAATAAAAACACGAGGATGATGACAATATTATAAGCATTAGTCAAACTAAATCAAGGATAAATATTAAAGACTTTAAATTTATCCAAATATTATCAATCACTTAATAAAATCATAATCTAATATTGTTAATATTATTACAATATTTTAATCACTTATTAAACTTATAAATAATTTAATTTAATTGTTTACACTTTTCCAAATAATGCATTTAATCATTCAAAATGCCATACTCATAAGATTTCATCACTAATAATCAAATTACTCATCAAAAATCTGCATATACCTTATATAAGATTTTCAAGCCATAAAATCCTATTTACCAATTTTTCAACTTCACATAACATATTTAATTCATATGTTCGTAACTAAATTATTTTCATGAAAATACCAAATGGGTCCCAAAAATTATTCTTTTTCGGGATTAAGCAGAATATAGTCCCATATTGAACATATATTTTCTCGAGAAATTTTAAAATTCATTTACTATTTTTCAAAAATTAATTTCTAATTAATTCCTTAAGAAATTAGCTACCTCAAGGTTAACTCCAGAAATTCCCAAATCTTGGCAGGATCTTACACATGTTAACATGAGCTTCCAGTTTAAATTTCATGGTCATCGGGGTTATAGAACTCCGGTTATAGCGTTTTTCGTCGAAAAAACATAAATATTGAAATGGTCATAACTTGCTCATTTTAAGTCAGAATGAGCTCATTTTTGGACAGGAGGTATTTTATACCATATATTTTCATGTCCCAAAAGGTCAGAATTTATTCCACAATCTAAGTGGCCGAAAATGATCTTTTAAAAGTTTGGGCAGTAGCCTTTTTGGAAATTTCGGTTTTTGACTCCTTTGCTAAAATTAGTCCACACGAAAATCTACAACACATTTTCTAGTGATTCCACTTGGATAAGTTAGAAAACTCATAGATCTAACTTTATAACTTGACCACACTTAAAAATTCGAATTATAATAGGAGATATGGTCAATTGAATTTCATACTCCATTTTTACCAAAATCTGATTTTCAACCCTTTGTGATTTCTAAGAAACTTTCATGTTTTCATATAATAACCAACATAACTCATCATGACAATGACATAATAATTCAATAAAACAAGTTCAAGAATAAGTTTTAAAAATATTTATAAGTTAATTTATCGTGAACTCAATAATGTCCAAATTGTCAACATGATACTACTTTGTGGAGTAAAATTCAAAAATGCTCAGAAGAATATTTCCATGAAAAGATACTGGATGAAGCACAAATATTAAGGATATTCCACTAATTTCATGGAGTATAGAAGTGAATGTTTTAACCAATTGAGTATAATAAAGAATGGAATAACAAAAGAAATCACCAGGCATGCGATAGACCGCATAGGCAGGTTATTCCAACAGAATAATAAATAACGGAACCAAGTCCGGCGTAAAACGCACAGACAGGATATTCCAACAGAATAATAAATAATGGAACCAGGTCCGACGTAAAATGCACAGATAGGATATTCCAACAGAATAATAAAGAATGAAATAATAGAAGAATTTCACCAAGTATAGGGTAGCCCGTGTATACAGGTTATTCCAACAGAATAATAAATAATGGAATAACACAAGTTCTCTTCATGAATACAAAAGAAATAATACCCTTTACTGTAAAAGAAACTGAATATAAGAGTAGGGAAGTAGCAGAATACTTTTCTATAGTTTCTCTATAACTTTTCTCTCTAGAGTTTCAGTGAATTCGTAAGAAATAATGAAGGAATGAGCTTATATTTATAGAAGAATGGACTGCATAGTAACTAATTCATGAACGGTCCAGATTGATTTACTTTTAAACGGACGGTCCATACTGATTTACTATTAAAACTTTAAACCAGCGATCCATATTGATTTTCTATTATAACTATCAACCAGAGGTCCATATTGATTTACTATTATATCTTCAACCAACGGTCTGAAAAATTAGCACATCTCCTCATGGACTAATATTGTTCCCAAAAATAATTTGGACCGAAAAGAAATATATTTTACGGGTGAATAGTACTCCGTGAATAGTAACTCATGAATAGTAACTCGTGAATAGTACTCCGACACGAAAAGTGTCCCGAATACCCGATTGAACAATACTGAGTGACTTCTCACATAAGAATCAATAATCAATACCGTGTACTACTATGCAACCACACTTATTATTGTACTTTTAACACCGGGTGCTTCAACAGTTAACGGTAAAACTTCCGCCGTTATTTTCATAAAGTATTTTTGTCGTTTTCTCATTCCAACAATAATTCTTTTGTGGGGTCCACCAATGATTGTACCGTCGTACGAATATTCCCCGACAAAAAGAATATTCCCCGACTAATCGAATATTCCCCGACAAAACGAATATTTTATATCAACTTGCTTACTTTGCAAAAAAAAATAAATTCACATATTATCCTTAACTTTAAACTTTTATCAATTTAACTATTTAGCAAAATAGAAAAATTGAATACTTTTATTTCATAAAATTTGGGGTCTCACAATATTACCTTTGTCGTTCTTCGCATTTTTGATAAACGTCTTATGGTTTGCTTGGAAGTAGATTGATTATAAGTTTCTAGCTCTTTCTTTCTCTCAATATGTATTGGTCAATCTTTTCAAAACACCAAATGACCAACCCTAGCTTTGTATTTATAGGAAATCAATATGGGGGTAAAATGGTCAAAGAGGTCACCTCCTTACTATTCCACCTCCTTAATCAACTTAGCCACCAAGTAATCACTTTACATGGTGGCCTAGTGGCCGGCCCACCTCCTTTATGGATCATCCTATGGGTTGCCCCATGGGTTTTACCCATCCCGTGACCCGCCGGTTCGACCCGCGGTTCGGTTTCTTGGATTTGGTTTTATTTAAATTAAAATTGGTCCTTGACTTGGGCCTGCTTACTTAATTCATTGGGCTTGCTATTAATCCAAGTCCAATTAAATCCTACCAAATCCTTAACTCATAATCCAATAAGAACTATTCGTATTCTACGTGTATAACTCACGTATTCTCTTCGTCTAATACTCATACGATATTCATATTATACGTCGAACTATTCTTCCTACCATACTCGTATTCGAACTAGTATAATACTCGTATCTCATACGTATAATAACCTAAATGTTTACATGCATTACATTTCCCTTTCGAAATTCTCTTTCACTAACCCTTAGGTTTTACGTCCGTAAGCGAAAACTTCGTTTGACATAACAAAAATATTATCGGATATTCCATTATATCTTCATATTCTATCATTATGCGTTTCTCGCAATTTCAAACCCAAGCTCCGAACGAACTCGGATGAATAGTGTTTTTACGGGAAAATTCTCAGAAAACATTCCTTTTCTTGGGCGTTACATCTTCGATCAGATCGAGGAGGTGAATACTTAAGCAGTGAGTTTCTCAATTGTCTCAAATAAAATGGTATAATCTCACAATGGGCTCCACCAGGAACACCACAGTTGAATGGTGTATCTGAAAGAAGAAATCGTAAAATGTTGGACATGGTTCATTCCATGATGAGTTTTACCGATCTTCCGGTGTCATTCTGGGGATATACCCTAGAAGTGGCTACATATCTACTAAATAAGGTTCCCTCAAAATTCGTCCTTAAGACTCCATATAAGATGTGGACAGGGAGGAAGCCTAGTCTTAAGCATGTTAAGATTAGGGGATTTTCCAGCTTATGTGAAAAGGTTTCAAAATGATAAGCTTGGGATGAGATCTGATAAGTGTACTGTGGGATATCCTAAAGAAAGTTTAGGATACTATTTTTACAATCCTACTGAGAAAAAGGTGTTTGTTGCCAAACATGCAGACTTCTTGGAAAAAGAGTTTATCCTTGAAGGGGCCATTGGGAGAAAAATAGATCATGAAGAAATTCAAGAACCGCAAACCACTACAGGTCAAATGGATGAACTTGTCCAAGTAGAGATACCTTCTGTACCGCACCCTATTCATAAATTTGGAAGGGTATCGAAGATACGTAATAGGTATGGATTCGTCATAGAGGACGACGATGAGGTATGCATCATAGATGATGATGATCCATTGAATTACGAACATGCTATGCGTAGTAAAGACTCAAAGAATTGGCAAGAAGCCATTGAAATCTGAGATGGAATCCATGTATGAAAATCAAGTATGGACTTTGGTTTCACCACCTGAAGGCATTAAACCTATTGGGTGTAAATGGGTTTTTAAAAGAAAGACTGGACAGATGGAAAGGTAGAGACCTATAAGGCCCGACAGGTCGCAAAAGGTTTCAAACAAAGGCAAGGAGTTGACTATGATGAAACCTTCTCACCAGTAGCTATGCTCAAGTCTATTCGTATTTTGCTTGCGATTACAGCTTACCATGACTACGAAATATGGCAAATGGACGTTAAAACGGTCTTCCTCAATGGGAAACTTGAGGAGGATGTGTATATGACACAACCAGAGGAATTTATTTCAACAGTTGGAACAAATCAAGTCTGTAAGCTACAACGATCCATTTATTGATTGAAGCAAGCTTCTCGTAGGTAGAACATACGTTTTGATGAGACAATTAAAGAGTTTGATTTTATAAAAAATGAGGATGAACCATGTGTGTACAAGAAGGTTAATGGGAGTGCTGTTTCATTCCTTGTATTATATGTTGATGATATATTACTGATAGGGAATGATATTCCTATGCTACAATCGATTAAAATCTAGTTATCTAAACACTTCTCCATGAAGGACTTGGGAGAAACATCCTATATTTTAGGGATAAATATCTATAGAGATAGATCTAAAAGGATGTTTGGCTTATTCCAAGGAACGTATATTGACTCGATTCTAAAGAGGTTTAGCATGGAAAATTCCAAGAGAGGTCCATGCGGATGAGCCATGGAATACATCTCTCTAAGAAACAGGCCCCAAAGACACCTGAGGAAAGAGACCGTATGAATAAGATTCCTTATGCTTCAACAATAGGATCAATCATGTACGGTATGATATGTACTAGATCGGATGTCGTTTATGCACTCAGTATGACAAGCAGATATCAGTTGAATCCAGGAGAAGAGCACTGGAAGACAGTAAAAAATATCCTAAAGTACTTCAAAAGAACTAAGGATGTATTTCTTATCTATAGTGGGTCTGAATTGAAACTAGAGTGCTTCATAGACTCAAGTTTTCAAACAAACCAAGATGACAGTAAATCCATTTCAGGGTATGTGTTTACCTTGAATGGTGGCCCAGTGAGTTGGAAAAGTTCCAAACAGCAAACAGTTGTTGATTCAGTGACACATGCAAAGTACATAGCTGCAAGTGAAGTTGCAAAGGAGGCTGTTTGGATGAAGAAGTTCATAACTGAACTTGATGTGGTTCCTAGAATTAGAGGACCAGTACCTTTATTCTGTGACAACACCGGAGCTATTGCGCAGGCTAAGGAACCCATGTCTCATCAGAAATCCAAACACGTGTTGTGGCGCTTTCATTTGATTAGAGAGATCATTAAAAGAGGAGACGTCACCCTGGAGCGTGTGGACTCTCAAGACAACATTGCATATCCATTTACTAAAGCGTTAAAACAACATCATTTTGATTGTCACTTAGAGAAGATGGGTATGAGATATCATGGCGATTGGCTTTAGTGCAAGTGGGAGATTGAAAGTAGTATGCATACAAGCCAATCATGTATGGTGATAAAGCATAAACTTTGTAAACAATCTTATTCATTTATTATTAAAAGTATATTATTTATTAAAGGCATTTAATTATATATATGGTGTTATTTTAATAATATGTGATAAACCCATAGTTTTAAGCAATACTTTTAGAATCATGATGAGATCATGCTAATGAGATCTAAATTCTTAGATAGCTTAAAAACTAAAACATTCCCAATCAATGGATTACTAAAAAGGGGATTAGTGAATCCGAATAGATTGGTACATACGTTGCTTGCTCATTAGATGAGGATGATTGATATCATGATCATTTGTGTGGAGACACTAAATCAAGTATGTAGGTGCTTATTGAAGAATAATTTCACTGAATGTAACTCACTAAGGAATACTAATGGAGTTTTACTCGCCTGTCAATAGGAATTCATGTAGTGATAGTAGTACAAGAGATTCTTAGACTTGAGATCATCATGGTATCTTGTATATAATGATATACACTTTGACTTATTCCTTAAGACCCTTAGGGTATATCAAAGGATATGCTTGGGTGTAATAAGTTATATATGGAGATAATGAATGATCAATAAAGAATCTACCACTTCTAGTAAAAGAAGAGATATATCCTATGTGATTCGATAAATGACAACCTAGGAATCCTTGGCCAAGGTGGAATGAAATTAGAAAGATGTTTCTAATTTGCATTCATTCGGAGTTATGCATTTAGGAATCAAAATACATATAATTAATAAAATAAGACTTGATAGTAATTCTATGTGACATTATATGGTGGAAGGATTGAATTGTACGGTAACTGTTGACTTATGTCATACTCCATGTTTTGATGATGACCATATTATTCCTCTAATCATGTTATATAATATTTCAGGGAAAGATATGATATTACAGGAATATCAAGGAGAAAATTACAAAGACAAGGAATCTTTGAAGAAGGAAAAACAAATTGAGTCCTAGGAAAAATATGTAAGATTCTAGCATTTATTACTTTCCAATACATGGCTTTAGAGCATGTGCATCTCATAGATACATATATAAGCATATTCTAATATCATTAAATAAATTCACTAAGATCATGGAATAATTAGTGGTTAGTTCGTGCTTCATGAATTAAATCTCTAGTAAAACCGAATATGGTAACATGGTAAGATTAGTTGATTGAATATACACTATAAATCATGCACCATGTATTAAGGGAAGAAACTAACCTAATTATCAATACAAATATATTTGGTATGTCTACCGGCCAATTCAATGTAAGTCACACATGGAAATAAATTAGAAAGATTCTTTTTGGTGACTAAGATACTAACTTCCGTAATCACTTGGTACTGTGTGTTTCATGAATCAAGGAAACTATTTTCAATCAATAAAATAAGGTAAATGATACTATGAAGGTATGAGTCTCTCTAGTCCACGTGCTTGGCAAATTGACATGGTATCTTTAGACGTATTAAGAGACTGCATAAATAGTAAAATGATTGCATAACACTAATATGGTAATTGACATATGGCAAATCTGCACATGACAAGGTGGGATAATATCTAGGAGTCATCACGTGATGCGCACTAAATCAGGATAAGTCTTCTCACTAAACACGTATGCTACGATATCTCATGATAATCATCACAGTGTCTTACGTAAATGAATAACGAGAAAGAGTCTTGATCTTTGGCATAATATCTAGGTGTTATCTCACTATACGTGAATTATGCATTGTGTCCCAAAACGGTCATCTTACAAATTGGCAAATTAGCAACGGTAACTTCTGATAAGTTGGCTATATAAGAAGTGTGTCTAACGAAAAGAAAAGTAAGAATTACATGCAGAAACTGATAAACTGTGATTCTTCAAATCGTTGTTGATTGCTATTACGGAGCTACTACTGAAGAGATCTTGTAGAAAATATTCTGGTTATATTTTTCTTGCATATCATTACATACTAGAGCCTTACATTGGTAAGTGATATATTGCTTGATCATTAGACCTCTACTGTGTATCTTATATTTTCTTACACAAATCAATATTCTCTAAATTGTAATCTGATTTGGGTTACTGTTTTATTACAATCAAGTTTGAAGAAAGCATAGGTGCTTAAGAGTGCATAGGTGCACAAGGGAACAAAGGTGCTCAAATTATCGGAACTTGTATTGTAATTGGAAAAGGTTAATAAAAGTGAGTCTCCAATACTAGTTGGTGTTGGACGTGGATTAGACTACTATTCTAGAGGGTAGTAGTTGAACCACGTAAAAAATTCTGGTGTTTATGTGATTGCATTTTGTGCTTTATTATCCAGCAGCCTGCATTCTATATCCATTCAAATCGCTAAACTAATTCAGTAAATTGGTTTATCATAATCCACTTTAGAAAAAGTTAAGTCTCGAAATTATAGTTTTGGAAAGTGATACATTAATTCAATATCTTGTTATAATATTTTGACTTACAAAGATATAGAGTCCAGCTTGCTGCATTGAATATCTAAAGGAATTTTTAGTAATCAAAAGGTTGACATAGTTTGACCATACACTTATTCAACCCCCTTTTAAGTGTGCCTACTTAAATTTCATTTTGTATCAAAGCTTGGCTCTACTTATCTTGGTCTTAAAGGTGACTTGTAGGGAAAGATTCTGACATGGAACAACTTGGAAATGCTCATCACGAAGGTCAATCAACAAATTGACCTCCAATACTCTTTGGAACAGAGAACTATAATTTCTGGAAATTTCAGATGAGGATATATCGTAAGTGAGACCCATGGGAATGGTGGGTGGTAGAGAATGGACCAGTAATCCCAAAGAAAGATGATGGCACTCCAAAAACTCTACTCGAGATGGACTCAACCGAAACATACATGGTTTCATATGATTCAAAACAATGAACACTCTTCTCAGCGGCATGGTGCAATCCGAAATAGATAAAGTTTCTTCATGCAACACATCAAAGGAGATATGGGATACCCTAGTGGTAAGTCACGAAGGAACTTCCAAACTACAAGAAATTAAGCTAAGTATGCTCACGCATGACTACGAAATGTTCAAACTGGAAAGAGACTAAACAATCAAAATGGCTCAAGCACGATTTTTGGTACTTATAAATTTTTTGAATTTGCTCGACAAGTCAATTCCACAAGATGCATGAATGGTTTTAAAGAAAGAGTCGATGCCTGTTTTTACCTTGGCTAGACAAGTATTGAAGAATGGATTGATTTGTTTACAAGTCTTTTGATATAGAACTGTTAACGCTATCTTATGCCAAGTATTTGGTACGGATGAGAAGGTAAGTTTGTCTATGTACAAACAAAAGTATTTTCATCGATTATTCAATGGGCACCTGAGGTTACAAAATGTTAAGCGTAAATACATTTAACGGAAGAGTATTGATCAACATAGAGTTCAATAGGCTGATCACCTAGAAGTGCTCGTAAGTAAAGACGGATGGATGGCCTTAGTGCTGGATGTCCTTTTCAAGTATGAAAACAGAAAGAGTATGTTCATGGTCTATTGACCGGTTCAGAATTCCGAAGCTATTATATGTACTTTGGAATTGTTGTTATGATATGAGAAGTACTAGTCAAATGTTTCATAGTGCTTCATAGTTAATTGTTCAGTTATGGAAGTAAAGCATGTAATTGTTAATGTGATATTCATATGATTCTTTGTTAAGACTTGCTGAGCTAGTTATGCTCATTCTTGCTTGAACCATATGTTTATGACTAAAGTTTAAATCTAACCGAGAGTTCTAAGAGAGATAAAGGCAAGGCTAAGATGGACAATTAATCGTCCTATAATAGATTAGTGTATTTGTATGTAATATACTTATGAAGAAAAAAGAATGTATTCGGTTACGAACCTGGAAAATGATTTATTACGAATGTAATATGAATATAGTAAATACAATCATTTTGTTGTTGTCTCAATGGAATGACTGTATGAATAGTAGTATCGTGGAGCACCATCTGTCGGGTTTGAAGATACCCTGATTTGGGGGCGTCACATGTTGGTATCAAAGCATTAGGTTATAAAACTTAAGGGGGGGAAGAACCTTAGGCTAATAACCTCGTTAGGAAAGGAAGAGTCCGAAGAAAGTTAACTGGAGTCAAATGAGTTAATAAGGTATTGAGGAAACTCAGTACCGAAATATTTAAAAGATGGAAAGTAACCTTAAATGGATTAAATGTGATTTGTGCTTATAATTATTGTGTATTATGTACTAATCAATTTGTTATGTGTTATTGTAGATGTCGGTCGATAGCTTGATGTATAGGGATATACATGTGGTCAGCGAGGAGTCCGTGAACCGAGTTGAGCCAGTACCTGTGCCTGTAGCAGAGATACCTATAGTGATTCTAGAAGAGTCAGAGCCCAAGGAGTATTATTCGGAGGAGGACTATTCTGAGGAGACCATGGGGTTAGCATTATATCTGAATATGATGATAGATGTGGAGGATGACATGGAGGTAACATCGGTTAATACGGTGATGTCTGCCTTAGAGTCGACACCTACAGAGACGATGAGGGCAATGTACCTCTCAGTGCTTGACCATAATGTGCAACTGCACAATATGGTGTAGCACCAGAAGGAGGAGATCAGTGATCTCTATGGGGCCAAGGAGTCTGCAGAGTCAGACTATGAGATAGAGCATGATGAGAAAGTGCTCATGACTGACAAGGCTAGGGACTATAAGAATGAGGTCATAGAACTTCATAAGAATCTGGCTGAAAAAGACTAGAAGATAGCACGAATGTCATATATAAATGACAGTGCGCATGAGGATTTCAAGCTTAAGATAACTTGTTATTCTATTGAGTCGGGACAGACTCGACATACTATAAGTCGAGATATTGTGTCAATTCTAGCTAACGAGAAGCATGGGAATGTTGTTAGACAGTATTAGAAGTAGAATGGTAAATACTTTTGTGTAGTGACGTAAAACCCTCTTTTGTATAATTAAATGGTAGTCTTTTTGTAAATCCCAATTTTTGTGAAAGTCAATCACGGGATATAAATGTAATAGCTTTTGGCTATAGAAAACAAGTTGTAAATAGTCTTGAACTATAAAGAAGCATATTAATATAAGGAAGTTTTTCTCTTAATGTGCTTTGTCGTGTATGAGTTATTGTTCAGTTGTTCGATGACTAGTAATTAAGAAAGCAAATAACTAATAACGAAACTTTATTTATTTAATCAGAAATAACGCCAAGAAGAAGACAACATAACCAAGAGGCGGGATCGCATAACGAAAATCAGGGAGGTCCTAATAACCCTATGCAAGAGTTCGTTAATTTATTAACGGCTGCATTTAACCAAGCCGGGGGTAGAGCACCCGCAGGACCTAGGGTAGCTCGAACAACTACCTTTAAAGAATTAAAAAGTGTAGGTCCACCTGAGTTCAAGGGAATGACAGACCCAATGGAGGCCCAGACATGGGTCAAGGAAATAGAAAAGGCATTTGTAATTACAAACATAGCTGGGGCGCAAAAGACTTCTTTTGCGACCTACATGATAAAGGGGAAGCCAACTACTGGTGGGAGGCTCATCGAGGTGAAATTTGGAACAGATCTTCATTGCATGGGAGCAGTTCAAGAAAGTATTCTTCGAGAACTATTTCCCTACTAGTATGCAAGGGAGGATGGAGATTAAGTTCCTAGAACTTAAACAGGGGGACATGACTGTTCCCCAATATGCAGCCAAATTCAATGAATTGGCAAGGTTTGCTCCACATCAAGTGGACACGGAGGAGAGGAAGGCTCGTAGGTTTAAGCAGGGCCTAAAACCCTGGTTCTATAGTAGGATTTTGGTTTTTTAGAGTGCGTCCTATGGGAACATTCTGGAAAAGGCGGTAATAGCAGAGGGTGGTAGTGAGGTGTTGGCCTAATACCACAAGGAAAAAAAGAATAAAAGTAAGGGAGAGGGAGGAAATAAGGCAGAGATTGCAAGTAGTAGTGGCAATATGCCTAAAAGGAAGAATTTTAACCCTGGGAATACTGGGGTGAAACAAGGGGATCCTAAACGTAGGATGGAGGCATGCAAGACATGCGACAAGACTCATCTGGGAGTCTGCTTGAAAGGGAAAACGGGTTGTTATAACTGTGGGCAGGAGGGTCATATATCTCCCAACTGTCCTAATCCTAAGAAAAGTCGGGGCTGTTTTGTTTGTGGGTCGATAGATCACATGGCAAGAAATTGTCCGAAGAAGGGGACGGAGGTCAATAAGGGTTTTGGTAGTGGTACTTTAGCCATTACTTGACCAACACCATCATTGGGTAGACCCTCGGCCCAAACGTTTAATATGACCATCCAAGACGCGGTTGCATCATCGGATGTAGTAGCAGGTATCATTCCAGTCAACGAAATAAATGCTTATGTATTATTTGACTCAGGTGCTACTTGTTCCTTTATAGCATATGGATTTGCTAAGCAACTGGGGTTAAACCCTGAAAAGTTAGAAATACCTTTAGACGTTAAGGTAGCAAACGAGGAGATAATTCCCATTAAGAATATTCATAACAATTGTTTCGTAGATATCAGGGGTAACAGATTATTGGTAGATCTTTTACCGATAAGGTTAAGGGAATTCGATGTGATTCTTGGTATGGATTGGTTAATTAACCATAGAGCGATAATAGATTGTCATAGAAAGAGTGTAAACCTAATGCTTTCTAAGAAACCTGAGGTGGTGTTTTATAGTAATAAATCACCGGGACATTCTTGTTGTCTAACCATGACACAAGCTAGAAAAATGTTGAAGAAGGGGTGCAAGGGTTATTTGTGTCATGTGGTGGATACCCAAATAGTGGGAACATCATTGGGACAGATAGCGGTAGTTCAAGAGTTCACGAATGTGTTTCTGGAGGAGTTACCCGGTATTCCACTAGATTGGGATGTAGAATTCGTGATTAATTTGTTGTCGGGTACGACACCAGTTTCAAAGGCACCATATAGGATGGCACCAGTTGAGATGAAGGAGTTAATGGTTCAATTATAGGAACTGTTAGATAGAAAGTACATTCAACCGAGTGTGTCTCCGTGGGGAGCATCGGTATTGTTTGTAAAGAAGAAGGACGGATCGTTACGACTTTGTATCGACTATCGAGAGTTGAACAAGTTAGCGATTAAGAATAAATATCCGTTGCCCAGGATCGATGATCTATTTGATCAGTTGAAAGGGGCAAAGTATTTTTCTAAGATAGATTTGCGCACGGGGTATCATCAACTAAAAGTGAAAAAGGAGGATGTACCAAAGACGACGTTCAGAACTCGTTATGGGCATTACGAGTTTTTGGTTATGTCATTTAGGTTGACAAATGCGCCAGCAGCATTTATGGATATGATGAACAGAGTGTTCAAATAGTATTTGGACAAGTTCGTTGTACTGTTCATTGATGATATTCTAGTCTATTCTAAGACGCCTGAAGATCATGCTGAACATTTAAGAATAGTGTTAGAAACACTACAGAGGGAGAAGTTGTATGCGAAATTCACTAAGTGTGAATTTTGGCTTGAACGAGTGCAGTTTCTAGGACATGTTATAGACAAAGATGGCATATTCGTAGATCCAGCGAAGGTGGAAGCGGTGAATGAGTGGGAGCAATCGAAAATACAAACCGAGGTTAGGAGTTTTATGGGGTTAGCGGGATACTATAGAAGGTCCATTTAGGACTTTTCTAAATTAGCTACTCCGTTGACGAATCTGACAAAGAAGTCAGTGAAGTATGAGTAGACATGAAAGTGTGAAAAGAGTTTTCAAGAACTAAAAAAGAGGTTAAGTGAGGCACCTGTATTATCCTTACCAGATGATACGGGGAATTTTGTAGTTTATACCGATGCTTCGCATAGAGGACTTGGTTGCGTGCTCATGCAGCATGGAAAGGTCATTGCGTATGCGTCACGCCAGTTGAAGGATTATGAAAAGGTCTATCCTACTCATGACCTGGAATTGGTAGCTCTAATTTTTGCTTTAAAATATGGAGACATTGTTTATACGGGGAGAAGTATGAGATATACACGGACCATAAAAGTCTGAAATATATCTTCACACAGAAGTAGTTGAATATGAGGCAGAGAAGGTGGTTAGAGTTGATAAAAGATTATGACTGTGATATCTTATATCATCAAGGGAAGAAAGCGAATGTAGTAGTAAGTAGCGTTAAGTCGGAAGGGTAGGGAAAAGCTGTCAATGTTAACAACTCGGAATGAGTTAATAACGGAGATGGCAAGGATGGAGTTAGAAGTTAAGTTACCAAGTGAAATGGTGGAGATGTTATTCTCAATAGAGACTCGACCAACGATAGTGGAACGGGTTAAAGAAATCTGAATAAGAAATCTTGAAGAATGCGTGCGAATGAAAAAGATAATGGAAGATGATGGGAAGACTAAGTATAACCTTGATAAAGAAGGTTTACTTCGTTTTGAAGGAAGAATGTGGGTTCCAAATAATTCTGACATGAAAGAAGAGATTATGTGGGAGGCTCATAGTTTGAGGTACTCAATACATCCTGGTAGTTCTGTGACGCCCCCAAAATAGGTATACATCACCCTTTCTGAGTCGCCAAATACATGGTACAGAAACAAATACAACTTCAGTAATATAATTGTCGTGTAAAATACGACAACACATATACTATGAGTTTGAATACAACTATTGTCTAATAGAGAGTATACAAACTCAAAAAGAGTCATCATTACAATTATTGATACACTATTTTACAAAATAGTGAGGACTACTAATACAACTATCCTGAACCATCACTACATACCCCGGCTAGTTCCTGCTATGTTCTCACCTCCTGAGAAGAAAAATGGAACAAAAAGGAAAAGGGTGAGCTCAACTAGCCCAGTAAAGAATATTATGACTAAGATAATATACAACAATTTATCATTAGTCTTCAACAGGGAAATAAATCTGATAAAATATAATTGACAACAAGTTTTAGATCAACAACTGCAACGGAACAGCAATCCATTAAAAGAGTCAAGTAGAGAAAGAATTCTACTATCTTCTAAGATTTAAAAGTCCATTATCAATATTTTATCCCTGTAACATCAATCAATATACATCTTGAATCAAATATTCACCTTTGCACTACAGGCCAAAGATATTCATTTGTATCACCAGTTGGTCATGTTCATCTCAACACATGTTCATCTTTTCACTACGGGCCAAAGATATTCATTAGGTAATCATTCATCTTTGCACTACGGTGCCAAAGATATTCATCGATTAATCATTCATCTTTTGCACTACAGGCCAAAGATATTCAGTAATATCATCATTTAGGACTGAGGATGATGAAAAATATCTTAAAGAAAACGAATCCAGTGAGATAAAAGATAAAAGATTAGGGATTCGTACTTTAGTTTATCCAAGTTCAAAAATACCTTATACTAATCAATTGTGGAGCAAAATTCAAGAATAAAGATCAAAACATGGATAAAATCAAAGATAGTAACCATAATAGACATCTTGGATAAAAAGGAGAAAATTTCATTTTTCGGTGAATAGTGTCGTATTCGTGAATAGTGTCATATATGTGAATAGCAACCCCGACACAAAAAGGTAGAAATTCCACAATAAAATCCATACCAATATTTTGGTAGAATGATATTAAAAGAATAACATCATTAGAAAGAAAATAACATCCCTTACCTCAAAATATCAGTACCTCTGATCGAAATATCAGTATAAGGCTGAAGGAAACTTTCACTGATGAATAACAACTCACAAAGTATCTAAATACTCACAAAATACACTTGATAATATAGAGAGAGAAAGAAAGAAAACTTATTTCTGGTGTGTTTTTCAATTCTAACTAAGCTCCCTATTTATAGGAAAATGCTTAGAACGCCATAGCAGACTAACCTGCTACCTGATGACTTTACCTGCTACTATTCAAGCCCACCACTTTTGAAAATAAATTCTAGCACATTTCATTACTCACCAACCAAAAGTGGGGCCCACCATATTTTTAATAAAAACATTATATTATTTGAAACTTCAACAATTCATAATAAATAGCCCTTTTATCAGAAAAATTCAAATCTCATGTGCTTTCCATAGTAAATTTTATTCTCTACAACTTTGTAAGTTTAAGTTTTTCCAAATTCCAAATGAAAAATGACCGAAATCCACATACGGACAATTTTCAAAACTTTCATTCCGACAAAATACTGATAAAACACCTCAGCATTAATTCCTTCATTTATAACCACAATAAATATATCCATCATTTATATCCACATAAAATAAATATTTCCTTATTATATAAATCAATAACTAATTATTCACAAATAATATTACAGAATCACAATTATGACAACTAGGTCGTTCTCAGGAAAGAGGGGGCTTTCCGAAAAGGATTTCTCCTTATTGGCGCGCAATTAGGTGACCAAACCCCTTTCCTAGACAGAACTTCCTTACACATTGCCAAGAATGCTATCTAATAATATTATTCAAATAATATGAATTATTGATATGATAATGGAGATACTGTACAGTGACAATTATTGAACAACAATAATATAAAATATCAACGCAGCAATTATTGAATCAATAAAATAAAATATTGAACAATAATTATTGTAACAATTATTGAGTAGTGCCTTCTTACGTAAGAATCAATAATTCAACAATACTGCAATGCAATACTGGTGCATCTTGTGCATCCGCCAGTACATTATATTTTAACCACCGGTATTCCAAACAATTGTTAATTGTAACTATTCTGTAGTTATTTATAAAAACTCAAACTTGTCATTTTCTTCATCCCGGTTATCTCGTTATGGGGCCCATATATATGGTCACTGTAGTTATTTACAAATATTCACATGCAGAAAAAATATTCCACGACCAAACGAATATTCCCCGACAAAATGAATATTTTATAACCACTTTCTTATTTTGCAAAATTCTCACATTTCACCCATAACTAAAGTATTATATCAAATTAATACCTTATTATTCATAATAATAAATAGAGGAAATTTGATTTTATTCTTTAAAAAGTTGGGGTCTTACAACCTTCCCTTCTTATGAAATTTCGTCCTCGAAACAGATGTATGTACCTGGTGTTTCAAAAAGGTGAGGATACCTCGCTTTCATTTCTGATTCCAACTCCCAGGTCATTTCTTCAATAGCATGGTTTCTCTACAAAACCTTAACTTGTGGTATAACCTTGGTGCGTAGGACATGCTCTTTCCTATCCAATATCTTAACATGTACCTCCTCGTACGTTAAATCTTCAGCTATCTCATCCGGTTCTAACTCAATAATGTGGTTCGGGTCTTTCACATATTTACGAAGCATAAATATGTGAAAAACATTATGAACACGAGACATGCTTGGAGGTAACGCTAGTTTATAGGCCATATTTCCTATTCGGTCAAGAATCTCAAATGAACCAATAAATCTTGGATTGAGCTTTCCCCTCTTCCCAAATCTTGTAATTCCCTTCCATGGAGCAATACGTAATAATACATGATCCCCAATACTAAATTCCAAGACCTTTCGATGAAGATCCGCATAACTCTTTTGTCGATCCTGTGCCATTGGTATACGTTGTCGAATCGTTTGGATCTTCTTTGTAGTCATTCGTACCAACTCTGGTCCCAACAATGTTGTTTCACCCACCTCGTCCCAACATACTGGAGAACGATATTTTCTTCCATACAACGCCTCGAATGGAGCCATGCCTATACTTGCTTGATAACTATTGTTGTAGGAGAATTTCACCAATGGTAGGTACTTATCCCAACTCCCCTTGAAATCTTGGACACAGAGTCTTAATAGATCTTCAAGAGTTTGAATAGTCCTCTCTGATTGTCCGTCTATTTGAGGATGGTATGCCGAAACTGAATTGCAAATCCGTGCCCATAGCTTTCTGCAAGCTAACCCAAAATCGTGAAGTGAATATTGGGTCACGATCTGAAACTATGGATACTGGCATGCCATGTAATCTCACAATCTCATCTACGTACATACGAGCAAGACGTTCAAGGGAATAAGTCTCTCGTATAGGCAAGAAATGGGCAGACTTGGTTAATCTATCAACAATGACCCAAATCGCATCTATGCCTTGAGAAACCTTGGGAAGACCCGTAACGAAATCCATAGTAATGTGTTCCCACTTCCATTTTGGAATCTCAAGTGGTTGCAATGGACCCTTTGGCACTTGATGCTCTGCCTTTACACGTTGACAAGTTAAACACCTCGAGATAAACTCCGCGATCTCTATCTTCATATTGCTCCACCAAAATGTATGTCAAAGATCATGATACATTTTGATACTCCCAGGATGGATTGTAAATGGTGTGTTGTGTGCCTCCATCATGATTCTATGCTTCAAGTCAGAATCGTTAGGAACACAAAGTCTGGAGTTGACTCGAAGTATTCTTTCTTCATCAATTCTTGCTTCTGGAATAGCACCTTCTTGCATTTTCTTCTTCATACGCATTAGCTCCATATCCGTAGCTTGAGCAGCTTTAACTTTATCGATTAAAGTCGGTTCTACTCATATATTTGATATCATCACGTGGGTACTTGGAGCCTTTACCTCTATCTCCATCCTTTGTAAGTCATACAAAATGGACCTTTGTGTTAGCAACATTCCACTCGTACCCGCATATTATCTTCTACTCAATGTGTCAGCTACCACGTTTGCTTTTCCAGGATGATATTGGATGGTGTGATCGTAATCTTTCAATAGCTCGAGCCAACATCGTTGCCGCATGTTGAATTCCTTTTGGGTGAAGAAATATTTGAGGCTTTTATGATCTAAATAGATCTCCACTTTTCCCCCATACAAGTAGTGTCTCCAAATCTTCAATGCAAAAACGACTGTTGCCAACTCCAAATCATGAGTAGGATATTTCCTCTCATATTCTTTGAATTGTCACGAGGCATATGCTATGACTTTCCCATGTTGCATGAGAACACATCCTAACCCTTTGCCTGAAGCATCGATGTAGATAACAAATCCATCGGAACCAGATGGTATTGTCAGAACAGGTGTCGAAATGAGTCTCCTCTTGAGTTCTTGAAAACTCTTCTCACAATCCTCGCTCCAACCGAATTTTATATCTTTACGAGTCAGTTGAGTTAACAGAGTAGCGATTCGAGAAAATCCTTCCACGAATCTCCGATAATAACCAGCTAAGCCCAGAAAGCTACGTACTTCGGTCACCGACTTCGGTTGCTCCCAACTTTGTATTGCTTCAATTTTCATCAGGTCGACAGATACTCAATGTTTTGACACCACGTGCCCAAGGAATGCTACTTTCTCAAGTCAGAACTCGTATTTCTTCAGCTTAGCATATAGCTTGTTATCACGAAGCCTTTGCAGTACCATCTTCAAATGGTGCTCATGATCTTCACGGCTTTTGGAATAGATGAGGATGTCATCAATAAAGACAACGAACTGATCCAAATATTCTTTGAACACACAGTTCATCATATCCATGAAAGCAACAGGAGCATTAGTCAATCCAAAAGACATGACTAAGAATTCATAATGCCCGTCTTCGAGTTACGAAGGCGGTCTTTGGAATATCCTCGATTTTAATCTTGGTGATGATATCTAGAAGCGAAGATCGATCTTTGAAAAAAATTGTGCTCCTTGCAACTGGTCGAACAAGTCATCAATGCGAGGTAGTGGATACCTATTCTTAATGGTGACATGGTTCAATTCTTGGTAGTCAATATAAAGTCGCGTACTCCCCTCTTTCTTCTTTACGAATAACACAGGAGCACCCCAAGGAGATGTACTAGGAAGAATGAAACCGATGTCCAACAACTCCTGTAGTTGGACCTTTAAGTCCTGAAGTTCAATAGGAGCCATTCGATATGGGGTTTTAGAAATGGGCTTTGTACCAGGTTCAAGATTAATAAAGAATTCAAATTCACGTTCTGGGGGTAGACCGGGAAGTTCTTCAGGAAATACGTGAGGAAATTCACTATCAACAGAAATATTATTCAAATCTGACGTGTTTTTGTTCAAGTCCGTGACATGGGCTAAGAAAGCTTGACATCCGTTTTTCAATAAACGAATAGCTTTATGGCTTGATATGACAGTGACTGACTTTAATGGTTTGGTTGTTTGAATTCGCATAATAGGTTGGTTAGGAATATGAAAACTAACAACCTTACGAAAATAATTAATTTTAGCATGATGCGTGGTTAACCAATCAATCCCTAAAATCACATCAAATGCAAGAATTTTCAATGAAATGAGATCGGCAGGTAATGTTATTGTTCCAACTATAATCAAGCAAGATTTTTAAACAGTAGATGTAATGAAAGTTTCTCCTAACGGAGTCTCAACAGATAAGTCAAGGTCTAAATTCTCTGGAGTCAAGTTTAAACGTTGAGCATAAGTAGGAGAGATAAAAGAATGGGTAGAACCGGTATCTAATAAGGTATAAACTTCGTAAGAGTTTATGATTAACTTACCCGTGATCACCTCGTTCGAGTTTCTCGCGTTTTGGCCAGTCACGACAAACGTCCTCCCTTGAACTACCGACTTTATTTTGTCCGTAGTCGCCTTTGGTGTCGCCGTCCCAGCTGGACTTGACTTCGCTACCGGATAAAACTGGGCTATATGACCGTCTTTTCTACAACTGAAACACACCTTGGAAGGCTGTGAACAGTTTGGACTTATTTGTCCCTCCTCTCCGCATCTATAGCATCTAACTGGCGGTCGTTCTCCTCCCCTAGAATTTGTTGTTGGTGTTGGTGTGACGCCCCCAAAATTAGGTATACATCACCCATCTTGAGTCGCCAGATACATGGTACAGAATTCAAATACAACTTAATAATACAACTGTAGTGTAGAATACGAGAAAACATAAACTGTGAGTTTAAATACAAATATTTTCTACTAGAGAGTATACAAACTCAAAAGGAGTCCTCATTACAATTATTATAACACTATTTCACAAAATAGTGAGGACTACTAATGCACCATCTAGGACCATTACTCCGTTCCCCGACTATTCCCAGCTACGTTCTCATTTCCTGAAGAGAACAGTGAAAGAAAGGGTGAGCTTAACTAGCCCAGTAAGAAATATTACGACTAAGATAATGCAGAATAATTTATCATTAGCCTTCAACAGTGTTAAACTGAAAAAATATAACAAACATCAAGTTTAACTGCAGAGGAACAAGCAATCCATTAGAAGAGTCAAGTAGAGAATAAAATCTACTATCTTCTATGATTTAAAAGGTTTTTCATGACTTTATTCTTTGAGACTCGACAATAAATAATCCACATCATCCACTTTTCTGACGAGGATATTCATTAGTATCACAACCACAAATTATCCATGCACTACAACCAAGGATATTCATGTATTCATCAATGGTCATGATCATGCCAACAACTGTCCATCAATGCACTACGGGCTAATGAGGACTTTTACCACATCATTTGTAACATTACGGTCATGATTATACTGAATAATCCCTGGTCACAATCATACCAAGTCCATCTATGCACTACAGGCCACAGATGACTTTCAACATAATATAAACATGAGGATGATGACAATGATATAAGAATTCAATAAAACAAGTTCAAGAATTAATTTATCTAGGAACTGATAACGTCAAAATTGTCAGCATGATACTGCTTTGTAGAGTAAAATTCAAGAATGCTCAGAAAAATATTTCCATGAAAAGATACTGGATGAAGCGCAAATATTAAGAATATTCCACTAATTTCATGGAGTATAGAAAGTCAAAACTTTAACCAACTGAGTATAATAAAGAATAGAATAATAAAAGAAATCACCAGGCATGCGATAGACCGCACATGCAGGTTATTCCAACAGAATAATGATTAACGGGACCAGGTCCGGCGTAAAACGCATAGACAGGATATTCCAACAGAATAATAAAGACGGAATCAGGTCTGGCATAAAACGCACAGACATGATATTCCAATGTAATAATAAAAAAGGCGGAATCGGTCCGGCGTAAACGCCTTGTGACAGGATATTCCAATGCGAATAATAAAGACGGAATCAGTCCCGGCGTAAAATGCATGACAGGATATTCCAATGAATAATAATGAATGGAATAATGAAGAATTTCACCAAGTATAGGGTAGCCCTCGATTATCTGAGTTATTCCAAATGAGAATAATAAATAATGGAATAATGAAGTTCTTTTCATGAACACAAAAGAAATAATACCCTTCTTAGTAAAAAAAAGCTGAATATAAGAGTAGGGAAGTAGCGAGAATACTTTTCTATAGTTTCTTTATAAATTTCTCTCTAGAGTTCGGTGAAATTCGTAAGAAATAATGAAGGAATGAGCTTCTATTTATAGAAAAATGGGTATAAGATAGTAACTAATTCATGAGCGGTCTAGATTAATTTACTTTTAATCGGACGGTCCATAATTAAAGCAAAATCTTTAAATAAAATATATTATATATATTAAATATATATATATATAACATGTGCAAAAAAAATAATCACGGGATACACTCCCGTGATCACTTGTTTCCTTCATTTCCTAAATTGTCAAAGTTATATATATATATAATAACTTAATAATACTCCTTTCCTGACCATCCCCCCCCCCCTAATTCCCCCTTGACAAAATTGTCTTCAGCCAAGACTTTGCCAAACACATGGGTCCCACTCATGGGCCCGCACCTTTTATTATATAAAATAACTTTCTACCGATTATTTTGAAAAATGGGTAAATAGGGGTCCATAAAATAAGCAAAATTTACAATAATTACTATAGCAATAATTGAACAAAACTGAGTGACTTCTCACGTAAGCATCAATAATCAAAAGCGTGTCCTCACTGCATAACCACGCCAGACATCGTACTTTTAACACCGGGTGTTTCAATAGTTAACGGTAAAACTTCTGCCGTTATTTTCATAAAGTATTTTTGTCATTTTCTCAATCCGACAATAATTCCGTTGTGGGGTCCACCAATGATTATGCCGTTGTACGAATATTCCCTGTTAAAACAAATATTCCCCGACCAATCGAATATTAAATAACAACTTGCGTACTTTACAAAATTTATAAATATTACCCACAATTATAGAATTATATTAAATTCATTCCACAATATTCAAAAATGATAATTATAGAAAAAATTCATCTTTATTCAAAAAGTTGGGGTCTTACAATCTCCCCTTCTTATGAAATTTCGCCCTCAAAATTAGGGTACGTACCTGGTATATCGAAGAGGTAAGGATACCTTGACTTCATTTCAGATTCTAACTCCCAGATCATTTCCTCAACATCGTGGTTTCTTCACAAAACTTTGACTTGAGGTATAACCTTGGAGCGTAGAATATGTTCCTTCTTATCCAAGATTTGAACAGGAACCTCTTCATACGTCAAATTCCGCTTTTTTCGTCCGGTTCTAACTCAATAATGTGGTTCGGATCTTTCATATATTTACGTAACATGGATATGTGAAAAATGTTATGAACACGAAACATACTTGGCGGTAAAGCAAGTCTATAGGCCACAGTTCCTACTCGATCGAGGATTAAAAATGGCTCGATGAATCAAGGATTGAGTTTTCCTCTCTTTCCAAATCTCGTAACTCCTTTCCATGGAGCAACACGTAACAACACATGATCTCCTATATCGAATTCCACGTCCTTTCGATGAAGATCAGCATAACTCTTTTGTCGATCTTGTGAGGTTTTTATACGTTGTCGGATCGTTTAAATCTTTTCCGTAGTCATACGTACCAACTCCGGTCCCAACAACGTTTCTTCACCCACCTCATCCCAGCATACTGGAGAACGACACTTTCTTCCATACAACGCTTCGAATGGAGTCATGCTAATACTTGCTTGATAACTGTTGTTGTAGGAAAACTCCACCAATGGTAAGAACTTATCCCAACTTCCCTTGAAGTCAAGGACACAAAGTTTTAATAAATCTTCAAGAGTTTAAATAGTCCTCTCCGACTGCCCGTCCGTCTGAGGATGATATGCCGAGCTAAATCGTAAATCTGTGCCCATAGTTTTCAACAAACTAACTCAAAATCGTGAAGTGAATCTTGGGTCTCGATCATAAACTATGGATACCGGCATACCATGCAGTCTTACAATCTCGTTTATGTACATAAGAGCAAGACATTCAAGTGTATAAGTTTCTCGTATCGGTAAGAAATGAGCAGACTTGGTCAATCTATCAACAATGACCTAAATCACATCTATGCCTTGAGAAACCTTAGGAAGACCGGTAACGAAATCCATGGTAATGTGCTCTCACTTCCATTCTGGAATTTCAAGTGGTTGCAATGGACCTTTTGGTACTTGATGCTCTGCTTTAACTCGTTGACAAGTTAGACACCTTGAGATTAACAACGCTATCTCTCTCTTTATATTGCTCCACAAAAATGTATGACCAATATCATGATGCATCATGATTTTATACTTTAAATCAGGGTTGTTAAGAACACAAAGTCTGGAGTTGACTTGAAGTATTCCTTCTTCATCGATTCTAGTTTCCGGCATAACACCTTCTTGCACTTTCTTCCTCATACGCATCAGCTCTAGGTCTGTAGCTTGAGCAGCTTTAACTTTATCAATTAAAGTCGGTTCTGCTCGTATATTCGCCATCATCACATGGGTCCCTGGAGTCTTTAACTCTATCTCCATCCTTTGCAAGTCACACAAAATGGGCCTTTGTGTTGACAATATCGCACTCATACTTGCATATGATCTTCTACTCAATGCGTTAGCTACCACGTTCGCTTTTCCAGGATGGTATTGGATGGTTTGATCATAATCTTTCAATAGTTCAAGCCAACGTCGTTGTCGCATATTGAGTTCCTTTTGAGTGAAGAAATATTTGAGGCTTTTATGATCCGTAAAGATCTCCACCTTCTCCCCATACAAGTAATGCCTCCAAATTTTAAGTGCGAAGACAACAACTGCTAACTCCAGGTCATGAGTAGGATAATTCCTCTCATATTCTTTGAGTTGTCTTGAGGCATAAGCTATGACTTTCCCATGTTTCATGAGAACACATCCTAACCCTTTGCTCGAAGCATCACTGTAGATGGCAAATCCCTTCGATCCAGATGGTATTGTCAGAACAGGTGCTGAAATGAGACTCCAATTGAGTTCTTGAAAACTCTTCTCACATTCTTCACTCCAACCGAACTTTGTATCTTTTCGAGTCAGCTGAGTTAATGGAGTAGCTATTCGAGAAAATCCTTCCACAAATCTCCGATAATAACCAGCTAAGCCGAGAAAGCTACGTACTTCGGTCACTGATTTAGGTTGCTCCCAGCTTTGAATTGCTTCAATCTTTGCCGGATCAACAGATATTCCATGACTTGATACTACGTGCCCAAGGAATGCTACTTCCTCAAGCCATAACTCACACTTCTTCAACTTGGCATAAAGCTTGTATTCACGAAGCTTTTGGAGTGTCAGCCTTAAGTGTTGCTCATGATCTTCACGGCTATTGGAATAAATAAGGATGTCATCAATAAAGACGACCACAAAGTGATCCAAATATTCCTTGAATACTCGGTTCATCATATCCATGAAGGCAGCAGGAGCATTAGTCAATCGAAGAGACATGACTAGGAGTTCATAATGCCCATACCGAGTTCTGAAAGCCGTCTTTGGAATGTCATCTATTCTAATCTTCATTTGGTGATATCCGGAACGAAGATCAATCTTTGACAAGAATTTGGCTCCTTGCAACTGGTCAAACAGGTCATCAATACGTGGCAATGGGTACCTATTTTTGATGGTGACATGATTCAACTCCCGATAATCAATACAAAGTCGCATACTCCCATCTTTCTTCTTCACGAATAGAACAGGAGCACCCCAAGGAGAAGTACTAGGACGAATAAAGCCGATGTCTAACAATTCCTGCGATTGGGTCTTTAACTCCTGAAGTTCAATAGGAGCCATTCGATATGGGGCTTTGGAAATGGGTTTTGTACCGGGTTCAAGGTCGATACAAAATTCAATTTCACGCTCTGGGGGTAGGCCAGGAAGTTCTTCAGGGAATACATCAGGGAATTTATTAACAATAGAAATATCATTCAAAACTGACGTATTTTTGTTTAGATCCGTGACATGAGCTAAGAAAGCTTGACATCCATTTTTCAATAAACGAATAGCTTTATGGCTTGAGATGACCGTGATTGATTTTAATGGTTTGGTCGCTTGAATTCGCATAATAGGTTGATTAGGAATATGAAAGCTAACAACCTTACGAAAAAAATCAATTTTTACATGATGAGTAGTTAACCAATCAATCCCTAGAATCACGTCAAATGCAAGTATTTTCAATGAAATAAGATCAACAGGTAATATGAGGGTACCGATTTGAACCAAACAAGACTTATAAACAGTGGATGTAATGAAGGTTTCTCCTAATGGAGTTTCCACAAATAAGTCAAAGTCTAATTTCTCCGGAGTCAAATTTAATCGTTGAGCGCAAGTAGGAGAAATAAAAGAATGGGTAGAACCGGTATCAAATAAAGTATAGACTTCGCTAGAGTTTATGATAAGCTTACCTGTGATGACCTCATTCGGGTTCCTTGCTTTCTGGGAGGTCACTACAAACGCTCTCCCTTGCACTACCAACTTTGACTTTTCTGGGACGGCCTTTGGTGCCTCCATCCTAGCTGAACTTGTCTTTGGTGAATGACAAAATTGGGCTAGGTGACCATCTCTTCCACAATTATAACATGCTTTGGACGGCATCGCGCAGTTTGGACTGATGTGTCCCTCCCCTCCGCATTTGAAGCATATGATAGGTGGTCTTTCTCCTTCCTTAATAACGGTGGTCTTTGGTCTAACGTCTTTCCATCATTGTTGAATCTCCTCTTCTTGAAATGTCCATTCTTATTGTTTTGTACGATTACCACCGAAGTGGTTACCATTTTTACTTTTGTTGATTCCCTCCACGCTTGTTGTCTCCGCTTCGATGATCGCTCTCATTTGGTATTATCATTTTGTCATTTGCTCTCTTTTGGTCATGTTGACTCGTTATCGCACTCCACTAACTGAGCCCTATTTACAACATCTGAATACAAACACAGTTTATGAGAAATAAGATGTTGACGTATCTCTGACTTCAAACCTCTTAAAAACATCCGCGTCATTCTTTCTTTATTATCCACCAAGTGGAATGCAAACCGGGATAACTCTGCAAACTTTGCTTCGTACTACGACACGGTCATATTATTTTGTTCTAACTTGATGAACTCCACCTCCTTCATGTGACGAATACTTTCGGGAAACTAATTGTCGTTGAATAGTTCTTGGAACTCCTCCCAAGACATTTTTAGTGCGGCAGGTTGAGTACGATTTATCGACTCCCACCAGTAATCTACCTCTCCTCGTAACATAAAGGCGTTAAAGGGAACCTTTTGCTCCTCGGAGCATCCTAAAACATCAAATATCTTAGTGATCTGCTTTATTCATGCTTCCGCCTTAAGTGGTTTTGGCTCTCCAATAAACTCCGGTGGTCCCAGCTCCTTGAACTGTTTAGCGGTAACCGTTCGAGAGTTTCCACCTATATTTTGGATAGGAGTCGCTCTCTCCTGCTGTTGCATGAATTGCATAAAGCTTCTAAACATTCCATCATTCATCATTTGGTCAGTGTTGTTGTTTACATGAGGATTGTCACCTTCCTGATGCACATTATCCTGATTATTGATATGCGGTGAATCAACGGTCGCCTGTGCTCCATTGCTATTCTCAACATTCTCGAATGTCATTCTCAGATACTGCCACAAAACAAAAGGTTAATTGACATGTAACATATTATCCCTATATTACGATTGACCAATTAAATACAAAATAAACTTAGGTAGGTCATACTAGCGAAGGAATTCCCGTCTCTCCCTCCTAGTTCTATTCTCACATCTTAGCCGGGGATCATATCCTAAGCTTTGATACTGTTGTGGCCCCCAAAATTAGGTATACATCACCCATCTTGAGTCGCCAGATACATGGTACAGAATTCAAATACAACTTAATAATACAACTGTAGTGTACAATATGACAAAACATAAACTGTGAGTTTGAATACAAATATTTTCTACTAGAGAGTATACAAACTCAAAAGGAGACCTCATTACAATAATTATCACACTATTTCACAAAATAGTGAGGACTACTAATGCACCATCTAGGACCATCTCTCCGTTCCCCGACTAGTCCCAACTACATTCTCATTTCCTAAAGAGAACAGTGAAAGAAAGGGTGAGTTCAACTAGCCCAGTAAGAAATATTATGACTAAGATAATGCAGAATAATTTATCATTAGCCTTCAACAGTGTTAAATTGATAAAATATAACAAACATCAAGTTTAACTACAGCGGAACAAGCAATCCATTAGAAGAGTCAAGTAGAGAATAAAATATACTATCTTCTATGATTTAAAAGTTTTTTCATGACTTTTATTACTGAGACTCAGCTTAATAAATAATCCACATCATCCCTGCACTATGGCCAAGGATATTCATTAGTATCACAACCACAAATTATCCATGCACTACAGCCAAGGATATTCATGTATTCATCAATGGTCATGATCATGCCAATAACTGTCCATCAATGCACTATGGGCCAATGAGGACTTTTACCACATCATTTGTAATATTACGGTCCTGATTATAACGAATATTCCCTGGTCACAATCATACCAAGTCCAACTATGCACTACAGGCCACAAATGACTTTCAACATAATATAAACATGAGGATGATGACAATGATATAAGAATTCAATAAAAGAAGTTCAAGAATTAATTTATCTAGGAACTGATAACGTTCAAATTGTCAGCATGATACTGCTTTGTAGAGTAAAATTCAAGAATGCTCAGAAGAATATTTCCATTAAAAGATACTGGATGAAGCGTAAATATCAAGAATATTCCACTAATTTCATGGAGTATAGAAGTCAAAACTTTAACCAACTGAGTATATTAAGGAATGGAATAACAAAAGAAATCACAAGGCATGTGATAGACCGCACATGCAGGTTATTTCCAACAGAATAATGATTAACGGAACCAGGTCCGGCGTAAAATGCACAGATATGATATTCTAAATGTAATAATAAAAAGCGGAATCGGTCCCCGTAAAAGCGTCTGAGTGAGGATATTCAAATGAATAATAAAAAGACGGAATCAGTCCCGTAAAAGCGTCTGAGAGAGGTATTCCAACGGAGAATAATAAAAAGCGGAATCGGTCCTACGTAAAATGCATGATATGATATTCCAACAGAATAATAATGAATAGAATAACTGAAGAATTTCACCAAGTATAGGGTAGCTCAGCGTATCTGAGTTATTCAACGAGAATAATAAATAATGGAATAACTGAAGTTCTCTTCATGAACACAAAAGAAATAATACCCCTTATCGTAAAAGAAACTGAATATAAGAGTAGGGAAGTAGCAGAATACTTTTCTATAGTTTCTTTATAAATTCTCTCTCTAGAGTTTCAATGAATTCGTAAGAAATAATGAAGGAATGAGCTTCTATTTATAGAAGAATGGACTGCATAGTAACTAATTCATGAACGATCCAGATTGATTTACTTTTAATCGGACGGTTCATAATTAAAGCAAAATCTTTAAATAAAATATATTATATATATTAAATATATATATATAACATGTGCAAAAAAAAATCACGGGATACACTCCCGTGATCACTTGTTTCCTTCATTTCCTAAATTGTCAAAGTTATATATATATATATATATATAATAACTTAATAATACTCCTTTCCTGACCCTTCCCCCCCCCCCCCTCCCAATTCCCCCTAGACAAAATTGTCTTTAGCCAAGACTTTGCCAAACACATGGGTCCCACTCGTGGTCCCCCACCTTTTATTATATAAAATAACTTTCTACCGATTATTTTGAAAAATAGGTAAATAGGGGTCCATAAAATAAGACAAATTTACAACAATTACTATAGCAATAATTGAACAAAACTAAGTGACTTCTCACGTAAGCATCAATAATCAAAGCGTGTACTTCTTTGTAAACTTCACATATATCTTGTACTTTTAACTTAAGGTGTTTCAATAGTTAACGGTAAAATTTTCGTCGTTATTTTCATAAAGTATTTTTGTCATTTTCTCAATCCGACAATAATTCTGTTGTGGGGTCCACCAATGATTATGTCGTTGTACAAATATTCCCTGTTAAAACGAATATTCCCCGACCAATCGAATATTATATAACAACTTGCGTACTTTGCAAAATTTATAAATATTACCCACAACTATAACATTATATTAAATTCATTCCATAATATTCAAAAATGATAATTATAGAAAAATTCATCTTTATTCAAAAAGTTGGGGTCTTATAGTTGGTGTTGCTGCTGCTGATGTCTTCCCGTCATTATTGAATCTCCTCTTTCTAAAATTTCCACTTGACTCACCTCTCCTATTATCATGGCCACGATTACCACCCGAGTGGTTATCGCTTTTGTTTGTATCATTTCCTCCCCGCTGGTTATCATCGCTCCGATGACTGCTGTCACCGGTATGACCCTGATTGTGGTCCCTCGGTTGGGCATACTCATTATCTCGCTCTAATAATTGAGTCATGTTGACACATCTGAAAATAAAGAAAATTTATGAGAGATAAGATATTGCCGAATCTTGGGTTTTAGACCTCTCAGAAACATCCTCGTCATTCAATCCTCATTCTCGACCAAATGAGGTGCAAACCTGGATAACTCTGTAAACTTCGCCTCGTACTAGGACACCATCATGTTATTTTGTTCTAGTCTGATAAAATCCACCTCCTTCATATGATGAATACTTTCAGGAAAGTACTTGTCATTAAACAGTTTCTGAAATGTTTCCCAAGACATGTTGAGTGCGGCTGGCTGGGTATGTTTCACAGATTCCCACCAATAATCTGCCTCACCGCGGAATATAAAGGTGGCGAATGGAACCTTCTGTTCCTCCGTGCATCCAAAGACATCGAATATCTTGGTAATTTGATTGATCCACATTTCCGCCTTAATCGGATCCGGCTTTCTCACAAATTCTGGTGGTCCAAACTCCTTGAACTGCTTGGTTGTGACAAGTCGCGCATTGCTATCATTTCCACCCGTATTTTGTGCACAAGTCTCCCTCATCTGATTTTTCATGAACTGCAAAAAGCTTCTAAACATCCCATCATTCATCATTTGTTCGGTAGTGTTTTTTACAGGAGGAATATTGCCTTCCTATTGCACGTTTCCCTGGGTGGTGATTAAAGGTGTCTCCACGGTCTTATTCACTCCATTGTTAATATTTCCAGCTGCCATTCTCAAATACTGCCAAAAAACAAGGGTTAATTAACATGTCACATATTATCCCTATACTCTGACCGACCAAATAAATACCAAATAAACTTAGTCAGGTCATACTAGCGAAGGAATTCCCTGTCTCTCCCCTCCTAGTTCTTGTCTCACATCTCAGCCAGGGATCATATCCTTAAACTTTGATACCAACTGTGACGCCCCCAAAATAGGTATACATAACCCATTCTAAGTCGCCAAATACATGGTACAGAAACAAATACAACTTCAGTAATACAATTGTCGTGCGAAATACAACAACACATATACTATGAGTTTGAATACAACTATTGTCTAATAGAGAGTATACAAACTCAAAAGGAGTTCTCATTACAATTATTGATACACTATTTTACAAAATAGTGAGGACTATTAATACAACTATCCTGAACCATCACTCCATACCCCGGCTAGTTCCTGCTATGTTCTCACCTCCTAAGAAGAAAAATGGAACAAAAAGGAAAAGGGTGAGCTCAACTAGCCCAGTAAAGAATATTATGACTAAGATAATATATAACAATTTATCACTAGTCTTCAACAGGGAAATAAATCTGATAAAATATAATAGACAACAAGTTTTAGATCAACAACTGCAGCGGAACAACAATCCATTAGAAGAGTTAAGTAGAGAAAGAATTCTACTATCTTCTAAGATTTAAAAGTCCATCATCAATATTTTATCCCTGTAACATCAATCAATATACATCTTGAAACAAATATTCATCTTTGCACTACAGGCCAAAGATATTCATTTGTATCACCAGTTGGTCATGTTCATCTCAACATCGGTTCATCTTTGCACTACGGGCCAAAGATATTCAATAGGTAATCATTCAGTTTTTACGTATTTTCAACATCGTAACTAGGGTTTACTCTCTGGGAGAGATTCCAATGCAGAAGGAGGCCAAAACTCTACTTTTCTACTTCTTCTTGGGATTTTCTACTAGAGTGGATTATTATTAGTATTTGATGGATTCATATGCAGATTTCAATAGTGAATTATATTCAGCAATTGGGTTTGATTGTTTCTACCTTTTATCTTTCAATTGTTCATTTATTAATCATGTTTAGATTTGATCCCAGAATGGTTTTAAGTTCAATCATGAACTAAACTCCATTATGGGATTCTAACGGATTTTAGTATGTAGTTTTATTGTATGCTTGAATGTTGGTTTGTCTTACATATCATATGAGATGTCTATCATGATTGTTTTGCATGTATGAATGCTTGATCACCATTCATTTCAGTACTTGTATGGAATTGACAATGAACATGCAAGTATGGATTGTAATCATGATAGTATGCGTATATGGGGCTGTTTGATATGGCTTTGTGTATTTCGTGAACCAGATAGATATATACTGTTTCACCGTATGAGTTAGAATAAGGGCTTGAACTTAAATTCAATATAGTTGCAATTTCACATAGACATATAGTGATTTTGGTTATATTGATGATTACATAGAGTCTATCATATGTGGATGTTGTGTAAGTAGGTCTTAGTGCATTGAAAAATGGTTGTGACTCTTTAAGTGCTCTTGGCTATTTTCCTGTGATATGTGAACAAGTCATGCATGATAGTGGTGATTAAATGAAATATTAAATGAAGTTAGGATCCCATTATTTTCAGATTTTATTTATTCCGTCGTTATTATTGTTTTAGTTGTTATTTATGATTCGAGTAACAAACCAATCTTAGTCATTAGTTTGAGCATATAAATATAGTGATTTAATAAATGCATAGTGATTTAAATTAAACAACTTTCTCTGTGGGATCGATACTTTATTTGCTCTGTATTGCTTGTTGACACATTTATGCTTGCATGAGTTAGAGCTCTTTTGTTAAGACTAAAAAAGAGGCAACAAGTTTTTGGAGCCGTTGACGGGGAAAGGCATTTAATTTATTATTATTATCATTAGTTTTAAGCTATATTGTATGACTTAGACAATTCTAGTCTTATCTCATTTCAGTTTTTGTTTTTTGTTTCACGAATTTGAATAAATTTTTATGCGCACGCGGTCATCCAACCCCGATTTAACACCTGTTCGGGACAACATAAACGAGAGAGGTTGGAAAGCGAGTGTTCGTAGAAATTTACAAGCACAGTTAAAAAGTATGACAACTAATATGGCAGCCGAGGCACAAGGAGAAGAGCAAAGACAGGAGCATAGGGCTCTGAAGGAATATTCCATGCCCAATATTAATGGACTCCAGTCTAGCATCGTCGAGATCAAATGATATAGCCCAATACATTCGAGATAAAAATGGGCACTATTCAGATGGTATAGAATTCGGTGCAGTTTGGGGGTGCCGCTACAGATGATCCGAATGAACACCTGTTGAGTTTCATTAAAATCTGTGATACATTCAGATACAACGGTGTGACGGAGGATGCTATCAGACTTAGGCTATTCCCATTCTCATTGAGGGATAAAGCAAGAAGTTGGCTTCATTCTTTGCCAGTAGGATCGATAACTACATGGGAGGACTTAGCACAGAAGTTCTTAGCTAAGTTCTTCCCAATGGCTAAGACTGCAAAGATGAGGACAACTATCTCTCAGTTTGAGCATCAACAGGGCGAGTCCTTATATGAAGCATGGGAGAGATACAAAGAAATGCTGAGAAAGTGCCCACATCACGGTATGCCAGATTGGATGGTGATCAACACGTTCTATAATGGATTGGGATGGCAGTTGAGACCGATTGTAGATGCAGTTGTAGGAGGAGAATTACGGGCAAAAAGCTATGAAGAAACCTATAACCTTATCGAGACAATGGCATCGAACAATTTTCAAAATCCTACATCTCGGATGCCACAACCCAAAGTTGCAGGTGTGTTGGAGGTAGATGCTATTACTCAGTTGTCAGCATAGATGGCAGCCATGGCAAAGAAAATAAATACATTGGCAGAAGGTAAAACGAAGATGGTTGCCTTCGTATGTGAGATTTGTGAGGGGTCACACTCGACGGATCAATGTGTTATCAGCTCAGAGTCAGTGCAGTATATGAACAACTACAGGAAAGATCAAGGATAGTTTCAGAACACATATCACCCCAATAACCGAAATCATCCAAACTTCAGTTGGTCAAATAACCAAGGGAATCAGCAGAATCAGTTTCAATCAAATAATCAGTTTCAGACACAACCAGCGAAACCACAGTTTAATCCTAGACCACCTTTTCCGCCGGGATTTTCTCAACAACAACATCATACTCCAGCTGCACCTCAGCAAGAAAAGAAATCAGAAATTGAGGAGATGATGATGAAATACATGGCAAATACAGAGGTTATGATCAAAAGCCAAGCAGTGGCTATTAAGAATCTGGAAACTCAAATGGGGCAGATGGAGAACATGCTTACCAATGGCCCGTGGGTCATTGCCAAGCAATGTCTGAGACAAATCCAAGAAGAGGAGGAAAGAAACGATGTCAAGCAATCACATTAAGATCAGGAAAAACATGTGAGATCTTTATGAAGTCAGCGCCTGCGTACTGTTGCAGAGAGAGGAGGTCACATGCACAATGCCTTGAGGCAGAGAGTCTCTCTTGAGAAAGAAAATCTGGAAAAGTCTGAGGTTCAGCAGGAAGAGAAAGATAAAGCAGGTACAGAGGAGAAGCTTAAGAGTTCAGTACCACCAATTCACACTCAAGTTCTCTATCCGTAGAGATTAAATAAGAAAAGGGAAGATAAGAAATTCAGCAAGTTTCTGGAGGTATTTAAAAAGATGCAAATCAATATACCTTTCACCGAGGCATTGAAACAAATGCCAAGCTATGCAAAATTTATGAAAGGTATACTATCAAGGAAAAGGAGATTAGATGAATTTGAGACAGTAGCCTTGACAGAAGAATGAAGTACAGTACTTCAGTAGAAGTTACCTCTGAAGTTGAAGGATCCGGGCAGTTTCACAATCCCGTGTACAATCGGGAAGATTAATTTTGAAAAATGTTTGTGTGATCTTGGGGCAAGTATCAATCTGATGCCCTTATCATTGTTCAATCAATTGGGATTACCGGATCCAAGGCTAACAAACATTTCTTTGTAGTTAGCTGACAGATCCATCACGTATCCACGGGAAATTGTTGAAGATGTATTAGTGAAGGTGGAAAAATTTATCTTTCTGGCTGACTTCATTATTTTGGATTACGAGGAAGACAAAAATATACCAATCATACTGGGAAGACCATTTTTAGCCACAGGAAAGACTTTGATAGATGTGCAAAAGGGGGAACTCACTATGCGTGTTCATGATCAAGAGGTCACCTTTAATGTCTTCAAAGTTATGAAGTTTCCAGTAGATGAAGAGGAGTGTTTTCTGGTTGATTTGGTGGATCAGGTCGTAAATGATGAAGTACAGAGTCGAGTGGATGATGAACCTTTGAGGAGAATAATTGCTGAAAATTCAGATTTGGAGGACGAGGAACTTGACGAACTTGTGCAATATTTGGATACCACTCCACAAGTCAGAAAATTTAGAACACCTGTTGAGCCATTGACAAAAGCGGGAGAATCCTCAGTAAAATTAAAGCCATCTCTTGAGACATCTCCAGAACTTGGATTAAAACCACTTCCAGAACATCTCAGGTATGCATTTTTAAATAAAGATTCAAAGCTACTTGTGATTATTTCTTCTGCATTAACATCTTTTCAGGAAGAAAAACTGCTATGAGTGCTTTGAGAGTTCAAATCAGCGATTAGCTGGACCATAGCGGATATCAAAGGGATCAGCCCTTCGTTTTGCATGCATAAAATCCTGATGGAAGATGAAAGTAAGCCGTTAATTGAGCAACAAAGGAGACTTAATCCGATAATGAAAGAAGTGGTTAAGAAAGAGGTACTAAAATGGCTGGATGCGGGCATAATCTATCCGATCTCAGATAGCTCATGGGTGAGCCCAGTGGAGTGTGTACCGAAAAAGGGTGGAATGATCGTAGTGACTAATGAAAATAATGAGTTGATTCCAACACGAACAGTGACAGGGTGGAGAGTATGCATTGACTACCGCAGGCTCAACAAAGCTACAAGGAAAGATCATTTTCCACTCCCATTCATTGATCAGATGTTGGACAGATTAGCAGGTCATTAGTACTATTGCCTACTGGACGGATATTCGGGCTATAATCAAATAATGATAGCTCTAGAAGACCTAGAAAAGACAACTTTCACATGTCCTTACGGCACATTCGCCTTCAGAAGGATGTCTTTTGGGCTGTGCAATGCTCCAGCCACGTTTCAGAGATGCATGACGGCTATATTTTTAGATATGGTGGAGCAGAATGTGGAAGTATTTATGGATGACTTCTCAGTCTTCGGGGACTCGTTTGATCTATGCCTTGAAAATTTGGTGATGGTTTTGAAGCGGTGTGTTGAAACAAATCTAATACTGAACTGGGAAAAATGTCATTTTATGGTACAAGAAGGAATCATACTGGGACACAAAGTATCGAAGAAGGGACTCGAGGTAGATAGAGCAAAGCTGAAAACTATAGAGAAATTGCCACCACCTACTTCGGTAAAAGGTGGTCGCAGCTTTCTAGGACATGCAGGGTTCTACCGCAGATTCATCAAAGACTTCTCCAAGATAACTAAACCACTATGCAGTTTATTGGAAAAGGATGCGCATTTTAACTTTGATGAGGCTTGCGTGTCGGCATTTGAGCACCTAAAATGGAAATTAACATCAGCGCCAATTATTACTGCACCAGATTGGGAATTACCATTTGAGCTGATGTGTTATGCCAGTGATTACACCGTAGGGGCATCTTTGGGGAAGAGGAAAGAGAAGATGTTTCATGTTATTTATTATGCCAGCAAGACCCTTACAGATGCACAGTTGAACTACACCACCACAGAGAAATAGTTATTGGTAATGGTGTACGCCTTTAATAAATTTTGAGCAGATTTGATCGACACAAAGGTGATAATGTATACAGATCCCGCCGCAATTCGACATTTAGTGGCGAAGAAGGATGCAAAGCCTCGATTGATCAGATGGATTTTATTACTGCAGGAATTTGATTTGGAAATCAAGGACAGGAAAGGCATTTGATAAGTGGGTTTTATACCTACTTATGGAGTACCAATTCATGCGAACTATGCCCATCTCAAGTACATTTTAGTATGTTTTAGCTGTATTTCATGGTAGTTTGCATTGCATATACTTAAAACTCCTTTTGGTGAAAAAGTGCAGGAAACGACCTAATTTGGTGGACTTAGAGGGCATAAGGCGAATGGACGCATGAGGCAAGGCACAAGCCGTGGACGCGTGCTATGAGGATTGAGAGGATCAGGAGACTAAGCAGGCATGAACAAAGGAATGAGCAGCAGGTGGGGCCGAAGCGATTCTTGTGGCCAGAACCAAGAATCTCGGTTACCTGGCCGTGCGGCAAGAAAGAGACAAGCTTGAGAGACGCGTGCCATGATGAGCACCCGGTTGGACATCATGACACACTGCAAGTCGAGCGCCCGCACGAGGATTACACTGGGGGAGCGCGCGGCCGCGCGCGATGCCTGACTAATGTTGAGCTGTTATTTTAATTTGAAATTTTTAAGGGTTGTAATGGTTTTAAAACGATTGTTGACTGGTGTCAGACGTATCACTTTTATTATTATTCAGTTTTTACGTATTTTCAACATCGTAACTAGGGTTTACTTTCTGGGAGAGATTTCAACGCAGATGGAGGCCAAAACTCTACTTTTCTACTTCTTCTTGGGATTTTCTACCAGAGTGGATTATTATTAGTATTTGCTGGATTTATATGCGAATTTGAATAGTGAATTATATTCAGCAATTGGGTTTGATTGTTTCTATCTTTTATCTTTCAATTGTTCATTTATTAATCATGTTTAGATTTGATCCCATAATGGCTTTTGGTTTAGTCATGAACTAAACTTCATTATGGGATTCTAACAGATTTTAGTATGTAGTTTGATTGTATGCTTGATTGCTAGTTTGTCTTACATATCATATGGGATGTCTATCATGATTGTTTTGCATGTATGAATGCTTGATCACCATTCTTTTTAGTACTTGTATGGAATTGACAATGAACATGCAAGTATAGATTGTAATCATGATAGTACGCGTATATGGGGCTGTTTTATATGGCTTGTGTATTTCGTGAACCAGATAGACATATATTGTTTCACCGTATGAGTTAGAATAAGGGCTTGAACTTAAATTCAATATAGTTGTAATTTCACATAGACATATAGTGATTTTGGTTATATTGATGATTACATAGAGTCTATCATCTGTGGATGCTGTGTAAGTAGGTCTTAGTGCATTGAAAAATGGTTGTTACTCTTTTAGTGCTCTTGGCTACTTTCCTATGATATGTGAACAAGTCATGCATGATAGTGGTGATTAAATGAAATATTAAATGAAGTTAGGATCCCATTATTTCTAGATTTGATTTATTCCGTTGTTATTATTGTTTTAGTTGTTATTTATGATTCGAGCAACAAACCAATCTTAGTCATTAGTTTGAGCATATAAATATAGTGATTTAATAAATGCATAGTGATTTAAATTAAAAAACTTTCTCGGTGGGATCGATACTTTACTTGCTCTGTATTGCTTGTTGACACATGTATGCTTGCATGAGTTAAAGCTCTTTTGTTAAGACTAAAAAAGAGGCAACACATTTCAAACGCTAGAAGATATGTTAAGATCATGCGTTATGGATTTCAAGGGGAGTTGGGACGAACATCTACCTTTGGTGGAATTCGCTTACAACAATAGTTTGCACGCTAGTATAGGCATGCCGCCTTATGAAGCGTTGTATAGGAGGAAGTGCAGAACACCACTTTGTTGGGATGAAGTAGGTGAACGTCGAATGTGGGACCTGAGATGGTACAACAAACGGCATACATGGTTGAGCTAATACGAACTCGATTGGTAGCGGCTCAAGATAGACAAAGGAAGTATGCAGATCCTCATCGAGAGAATAGAGAATTTGAAGTAGGATCGCATGTCTTTCTAAAAGTGTCTCCTTGGAAAGGGAAGATACGTTTTGGGAAGAAAGGGAAGTTAAGTCCAAGGTTTTTAGGACCTTTTGAGATTTTAAAAAGGGTAGGAGAGATAGCGTATGAAGTAGCTTTACCTCCTGAGATGGAAAGAATACACAATGTGTTTAACGTGTCAGTGTTACGTCCTTATAAACTGGACTACAAACACGTAATAGAATATAAATCTATTCATGTAGAAAAAGACTTAACGTATGAAGAACTTCCTAATCAAATTGTTGATAGGAAGGATCAAGTCTTGAGAAATAAAGTAATACCTTCAGTAAAGGTAATTTGGAGTAACCACGATGTTGAAGAAGCAACGTGGGAGCTCGAAAGTAAAATGAAGGAAAAATTTCCTCATTTGTTTATATAAGTATAGCGAGATTCTGGGGACAGAATGTGACGCCCCCAAAACAGGTATACATCACCCATCCTGGGTCGCCAGATACAAGGTACTAAATACAAATACAACTTAATTATACAACAGTCGTGTAAAATACGAAAAAACATAGGTTGTGAGTTTTAATACAAATATTGTCATCTAGACAATATCCACACTCAATGGAGTCCTCATTACATTTATTATCACACTATTTAACAGAATAGTGAGGTCTACTAATGCACCATCTAGGACCATCACTTTGTTCCCCGATTAGTCCACCTCGTTCTCATTTCAAGAGAAGCGGTGAAAGAAAGGGTGAGCTCAATTAGCCCGAAGAAGAAATATTATGACTAAGATAATGCAGAATAAATTATCATTAGCCTTCAACGGTGTTAAACTGATAAAATATAATAAACATCAAGTTTAACTGCAGCGGAACAAGTAATCCATTAGAAGAGTCAAGTAGGGAATAAAATCTACTATCTTCTATGATTTAAAAGGTTTTTCATCACTTTTATCGATGGAACTCAGCTTAATAAATAATCCACATCATTGAATCACCCCTGCACTACGGCCAAGGATATTCTTTAGTATCACGACCATGAATTATCCATGCACTACGGCTAAAGATAATCATATTTTCATCAACGGTCCTGATCATGCCATAAAATAATTCATCTTTGCACTACGGCCAAAGAGAATCCATAGCTATAATCATACCAAAAGCGTCCATCAATGCACTACAGCCAATGAGGACTTTTTCCACATCATTTGTAACATTACGGTTATGATTATACCGAATAATCCCTGGTTATAATCATACCAAGTCCATCTATGCACTACAGGCCACAAATGAATTTCAACATAATATAAGCATGAGGATGATGACAATGATATAAAAATTCAATAAAACAAGTTCAAGAATTAATTTATCCAGGAACTAATAACATCCACATTGTCAACATGATACTTCTTTGTAGAGTAAAATTCAAGAATGCTCAGAAGAATATTGCCATGAAAAAGATACTGGATGAAGCGCAAATATCAAGGATATTCCACTAATTTCATGGAGTATAGAAGTCAAAGTTTTAACCAACTGAGTATAATAAAGAATGGAATAACAAAAGAAATCACCATGCATGCGATAGACCGCATGTGCGAGAGTTATTCCAACAAAATAATAAATAATGGAACCGTGTCCCGCCAGAAAACGCATGCAGACAAGATATTCCAATGAATAATAAAGAATGGAACCGGTCGGCGTAAATGCATGCACGAGGATATTCCGGCGCGAATAATAAATAATGGAACCCTGTGTCAGGCGTAAACGCACGCATGTGATATTCGACAGAATAATAAATAATGAAATCACAGAAGAATTTCACCAAGTATAGGGTATCCCGCGTATACAGGTTATTCCAACAGAATAATAAAGAATGGAATAACAGAAGTTCTCTTCATGAATAAGAAAGAAAGAATACCCCTTACGAGTACAACAAATAATATTCTCTACCTTAGAAAAACTGAATACTGGAGTAGTGAAGTAGCAGAATACTTTTCTTCTTTCTCTCTAGAGTTTCAGTGAATTCGTAAGAAATAATGAAGGAATGAGCTTCTATTTATAGGAGAATGGGTGAATAGTAACTAATTCATGAACGGTCAGATTGATTTACTTTTAAATGGAATGATTACATATTGATTTACTATTAAAACTTAAAGCAACGGTCCATACCGATTCACTATTAAAACTTTAAACCAAATGATCCATATTGATTTACTATTAAAACTTTAAACCAACGATCCATATTGATTTACTAATATAATTTCAACCAACCAATACGAAAAAATTAGCACATCTCCTCATGGAATAATATTGTACCCAAAAATGATTTGGACCAAAAAGAAATATATCTTACGAGTGAATAGTACCCCTGAATAGTAACTCGTGAATAGTAACTCGTGAATAGTAACTCGTGAATAGTAACTCGTGAATAGTAACTCGTGAATAATAACTCGTGAATAGTAACTCATGAATAGTAACTCGTGAATAGTAACTCATGAATAGTAACTCATGAATAGTACTCCGACACAAAAGTTCCCCAAATACTCGAGTGAACAATACTAGAGTGAATAGTAACCGGGTATTTTATGACAACTTGTCTACTTTGAAAAAATTTCACATATCACCCTTAACTTTAAACTTTTATCAATTTAACCATTTGCCAAAATAGAAAAATTGAATACTTTTATTTCATAAAATTCGGGGTCTCATACAGAATCCTTATAAGGAGGGAAAAATGTAACGCCCGAGAATTTTGGATTTTTAATGAATTAAATTTTTATTTAATTATGTGGATTAAATGAATTTAATTGATTAATTATGTGAGTAAGATGTTTGAAGGTTGTTCTATGACCTAGAATGTGTGAATGTGGTTAGTATTCTGGCTGTGTGCTAGGATTAATTATTTTGAATTATCAAGACGAAAATGAATGTTTTTCAAGAAGTTTTCCGTAAAAACACTATTCATCCAATTTCGTTCGGGGCTTAGGTTTAAAATTCAGAGAAATGCGTAATGATAGAATATGAAGATATAATGGAATATCCAATAATATTTATGTTATGGCAAATGAAGTTTTCGCTTGCGGACATAAAACCTAAGGGTTTGTGAAAGAGATTTTCGAAAGGGAAAATGTAATGCGTATACTCATTTTGGTGATTATACGTATGATATACGAGTATTATACTAGTATGAATACGAGTATGGTATGAAGAATAATACGACGTATAATACGAATATCATATAAGTATTAGATGAAAAGAATATATGAGTTATACGTATAGATTACGAGAAATTCTAATGGATTAGGAGTTATGGACTTTGGCATAATCTAATTAGACTTGGACTAATAGCAAGCCCAATGAATTGAGTGAACAAGCCTAAGTCAAGGCCCAATATTAAATAAAGACAAGCCCAACCCAAGAAGTTAAAACGCGGGTCGAACCGGCGGGACACGGGATGGGTAAAATCCATGGGGCAACCCATGGGATAACTCAAGAGGGAGTGGGCCGGCCACTTGATGGCCAAGTAAAGGTAATACTTGATCACCAAGTACTTTACTTGGTGATAAAGTAGGGAATAGTAAGGAGGTGGGGAAATGGACCATTTTGCCCTCATGCTGGTTTTCTATAAATACAACACTTGTGTTGGTTATTTTGTTGATTTTACAAAGCTTGACAATATATATTGAGAGATAAAAAGAGCTAGAAACACTTAATCAATTTACTTCAAAGCAAACCTTTAGATGTTTATCAAGAACGTGAAGTACGTCAAAGGTAAATTCTCATAAACTGTAATCTTCATCTTTTTTGATTTCATTCTCGTAGAAAAATCGTAGATTGGTGGAGCATGTTTATTGAGGAGAGATAAGGATGTCTATTAATGATCAAATCATTGATAGGTCATGACCAAATAGAAATCGTAAGTGTTTATGTGAGTTAAAAAGCATAGAAAGTCTTGAACGTGAACTTAGTTATGAATGAATGATTTGAAAACCGTTATAGCTAAGGAATGTGCATATTGTTTGGTTAGGATATAGATGGTGAATCAATGGAGTGTTCCATTTGATTTGGCTTATAGAACACGAGTAACGAAGTTATGGCAAATTTTGCGAAAATAGACGTTAAACGTCTAAAACGTAAAAATATCGGATTAGGGGTCAAAAGTTGTCGTGTGACTTGAAAATGTTGGTTTCTAATGTCAACACGTGAGATAAGGTAATTAAGAGTCATTGGCGCAAGAATCGTTGAATTCTGACTTAGAACGAAGAAAACGAGTATTGAACGGTCGAAAACGTTAAACGAACGCTCAAAAATGAACTCAAAGGTGAATTCTGACTTAACCAAACTGTTTTGGCCAATTTGGTGTTGTGAGAAATGGCAAAGCAATGGCCAAAAACCAAGATAAAATGGTGCGCGCAGTGGCATGATTGAGATCGACCATGTCCCTGTTAACTCAGCCGCAGTACCACAAAGTTATATTAAGGATGTCGCGTCCACAACGCCAAGCAAATGTAAAAATGTTGACCGAGTTAGGTTTTTGTTTCATTTGAATGTAGACCTAAAGTAAGACATTGAAGGTACTTAATGTACATAATCAAGCTGACCTTAAATCACTTATAAGGTGATAATGTTGGAAGATTTAGTAAGGTTTAATATAAATTAAACGAAGAAACGCGAGAACATAATAAGTAAACTGTAAATGACGTTCAACGTTGGTACTTCACCAATAATGATCGAATGTCGATTAATAACATAAGAATGTTAATGAGCCGTAACAAAGTATAGAAAGTCGAATCGACTTTAATAATGAAGTTAATTCAAATAAGACATAGAAGAGAAAGAAGTTGGTTAGAACAAATAAAATTAGTTTGTTTAACAACTAATTACAATGTGCTATGTGAATATATCATGTAGATCCTGTAGAGACTGAGAATTGTTGAATTATATATTCGAAGACGCTTAAAGGCAAATCTTTCTTAACGCTTGCCTAACCTTCGTGTTAGTTAAGTTTTATGTGATTCATGTTATAAGATGTATGAATGGTTTTAAAGAAAGAGTCGATGCTTGTTTTTACCTCGGCTAGACAAGTATTGAAGAATGGATTGATTTATTTATAAGTCTTTTGATATAGAACTGTTAACGCTATCATATGGCAAGTATTTGGTACGGATGAGAAGGTAAGTTTGTCTATGTACAAACAAAAGTATTTTCATCGATTATTCGATGGGCACGTGAGGTTGCCAAATGTTAAGCGTAAATATGCTTAACGGAAGAGTGTTGATCAACATAGAGTACAATAGGCTGATCACCTAGAAGTGCTCGTAAGTAAAGACGGATGGATGGCCTTAGCGCCGGATGTCCTTTTCAAGTATTAAAACAAAAAGAGTATGTTCATGGTCTATTAACCGGTTCAGAATTCCGAAGCTATTATATGTACTTTGGAATTGTTGTTATGACATGAGAAGTACTAGTCAAATGTTTCATAGTGCTTCGTAGTTAATTGTTCAGTTATGGAAGTAAAGCATGTAATTGTTAATGTGATATTCATATAATTCTTTGTTAAGACTTGTTGAGCTAGTTATGCTCATTCTTTCTTGAACCATATGTTTGCAGCTAAAGCCGAACGAACTGAGAGTTCTAAGAGAGATAAAGGCAAGGCTAAGATGGACAATTAATCGTCCTTTAATAGATTAGTGTATTTGTATGTAATATACTAATGAAGAACAAAGAATGTATTCGGTTATGAACCTGGAAAAGGATTTATTACGAATGTAATATGAATATAGTAAATACAATCATTTTGTTGTTGTCTCAATGGAATGACTGTATGAATAGTAGTATCGTGGAGCACCATCTGTCGGGTTTGAAGATACCCGGATTTGGAGGCGTCATAGGAAAAATATATAAGATCCTAGCATTTATTATTTTCCAATACAAGGCTTTAGGGCATGTGCATCTCATATATACATATATAAGCATATTCTAATATCATTAAATAAATTCACTAAGATCATGGAATAATCAGTGATTAGTTCGTGCTTCATGAATTAAATCTCTGGTAAAACCGAATATGGTAACATGGTAAGATTAGTTTATTGAATTTACACCATAAATCATGCACCATGTATCAAGGGAAGAAACTAACCCAATTAGCCATACAAATATATTTGGTATGTCTACCGGCCAAATCAATGTAAGTCACACATGGAAATAAATTAGAAAGATTCTTTTTGGTGACTAAGATACTGACTTTCGTAATCACTTGGTCCTGTGTGTTTCATGAATCAAGGAAACTATTTTCAATCATTAAAATAAGGTAACTGATACTATGAAGGTATGAGTCTCTCTGGTCCACGTGCTTGGCAAATTAACATGATATCTTTAGACGTATTAAGAGATTGCATAAATAGTAAAATGATTGCATGACACTAATATGGTAATTGACATATGATAAGGTGGGATAATATCTAGGAGTCATCACGTGATGCGCACTAAATCAGGACAAGTCTTCTCACTAAACACGTATGCTACTATATCTCATGATAATCATGACAGTGTCTTACGTAAATGAATAACGAGAAAGAGTCTTGATCTTTGGCATATCTGGGTGTTATCTCAGTATACGTGAATTATGCACTGTGTCCCAAAACGTTCATCTTACAAACTGGCAAATTAGCAATGGTAACTTCTGATAAGTTGGCTATAAAAGAAGTGTGTCTAGCGAAAAGAAAAGTAAGAATTACATGCAGAAACTGATAAACTGTGATTCTTCAAATCGTTGTTGATTGCTATTACGGAGCTAGTACTGAAGGGATCTTGTAGAAAATATTCTGGTAATACTTTTCTTGCATATCATTACATACTAGAGCCTTGCATTGGTAAGTGATATATTGCTTGATCATTAGACCTCTACTGTTTATCTTATATTTTCTTACACAAATCAATATTCTATAAATTGTAATCTGATTTGGGTTACTGTTTTATTACAATCAAGTTTTAAGAAAGAATAGGTGCTTAAGAGTGCATAGGTGCACAAGGGAGCAAATGTGCTCAAATTATCGGAACTTGTATTATAATTGGAAAAAGGTTAATAAAAGTGAGTCTTCAATACTAGTTGGTATTGGACGTGGATTAGGCTACTATTCTAGAGGGTAGTAGTTGAGCCACGTAAAAAATTTCGGTGTTTACGTGATTGCATTTTGTGCTTTATTATCCAGCAGCCTGCATTCTATATCCATTCAAATCGCTAAACTAATTCAGTAAATTGGTTTATCATAATCCACTTTAGAAAAAGTTAAGTCTCGAAATTATAGTTTTGGAAAGTGATAAATTAATTTAATATCTTGTTATAATATTTTGACTTACAAAGATATAGAATCCAGCTTGCTGCATTGAATATCTAAAGGAATTTTTAGTTAATCAAAAGTTGGACATAGTTTGACCATACACTTATTCAACCCCACTTCTAAGTGTGCCTACTTAAATTTTAGTAACTATTAACTCAAAGATTCTTTTATGATTAATGTTGAAATCTATATTATCTGGAAAGTCGTTGATCGCTAAGGAGACTTATCCTTATTGTACAATAAATATTATTTATTTAAATAAATTAATAGTTTAATTTATTTATTTAAATAAGATTAGAATTGTTCTAATTGATTTATTCACAACCGGTTTAATATGGAGAACCTAAAGGGTCACGCCATTAAAGGAAGAATAATTGTTTAAGAAATTAATGGCATAATCGTAATAATATGTTAAGTGTATTTAATTTAATCTATGGTGATAGAATAAGTTAAATAGCTTAATATTAATTATTTAATATTTGAGAAATATTAAATATTAATAATAAGAGGAGTCTTATTAATATTATTACAATTATTATTTTAATTTCTAAATGAGTTTGGGAATTAATTTAATATTAGTACTCTCATTTATTCCTAATAAGATTAGGAGGCAAATTAATTAAAAGAGTTTAATTAATTAAATAATGCCCTATTTTAATTATATTAAAATATGTTAACTGATATCTTTATATATGAGGAGTCTTATATGAGATATTGGGCGTGTGCGTATAATTTATGTGATTCCAATTATTGAAATGAGTACGCCTTTTTTCTATAGAATAGAAAACTAGGGTTTAAGCCAATACACGTTTCTTCTTGATTCTTGTTCTTCCTTGGTGGATCACCTCTAGAGGCCAAACGCTTAGGTGACTAAATTGATCAAAGGAAGGAACCAAACCCGCGTATTCAAGGAGAGTGATGAGTAGGTTTTTAACCTATGATTTATCTTTATTTAGCTTGTTATATTGTTAATTTTTTGATTATTTCATGTTGTTTTTGATGGGTTTTTGTTCTTGTTGTAGGATATTAAGTGAGCACATCAAAATGCTAGCATTGGAAGAAAGATCAAGCAAAGCTACACATTTTGCAGGACCGGCGCAGAGTGCGCCATGATGAAGAGCAAAGCGCGAAGGCGTGCTACAGAAGAAGTTATCGGTTACATAAGCGTGGCACATTGTCATAATGAAAAAACCCGGCAAGGGAGGCGTCGGTCGGACGGATCAGGCGCTAAGTTATTTTTAATTGCTGGAATTTGAGTTATGATGGGAGATATAATTTCTTTATTTAATATGTTTATAGTAGGAGTTGACAAGGAGGTTATTTCATGTAGTTGGGATTCTATGACTAAAAATGTGTTGGGTTTGATTAGGAGTTTGATTTCCATTAGAATTCATATGTGATGAGTTAGAGATGGATTAGAATTGGTGGTGTTGGAGCTGAAGTGAATTAATTTATGTTAAGTGTTGGATATTGTGCATACACACTTAGAGAGCGATTTTTAAAAGTAAGAGCTTGTAGGAACGAAGAAGAGAAGTGATTTCACGAAGATTGCAGATTTGAAGGGCGAGAAGGGTGGTGTATTACTATTCTCCTTTAATTTCAATTTGTGTAATCATGATGATGATTTCTTTTATTTATTCAATATTTAATTCTTTAGTTATGAACTAAATTCTTTATTAGGCTTATAACGGATCTTTGAGTGGAACAATGATTATGTAACTTTGATTTACAGTTTAATAAGCTATTTCTCAGTTTATCTATATTAATTTATGCTTGAATTTATGAATTTCTTGGTCACCAACTTTATGTGGACTTGTATGAACTCGAGAGATGAAATACGAGTCTAGACTTAGTCAATTTAGCATATGTTCTTGAATTCTATGAATGAATGGAATCTTGATAAATGTTAGGGTAGAGATATGCTTAACATCGCATGTAATCGAATAGAGAACTTGATCTTAAACCTTCTTTGATTGTAATTCACATAGAGATATAGTGAGTTAGTTAATTAAGGTGTTTAACTTATTTCTATCTAAATTGTGGGTTTGAGTTAATATGGTGTTAGTGCATCGAGAGGTGGCTAATTCTACTTTCGTGTTCTTGATTAATAAACTGGGATAATGAATTAAACTGGAATAAAGGTTAATAATCAGATTGATGCTTAGGGAGAAGTTGTAAGCCTAATTCTCCAATACTTGTTTGCAATTTCAGTTTTTAGGGTTTGTTGATTGTTTAGTAAATTTAATATTTTTAATACTTTTAGTTATAAACTTGAAATTGAATAGTTTAATAAAATTAGGATTAATAGGAAGCTGTTAATTGTGAGGGTTAAATTCTTTATAATTCCTCGTGGGAACGATACTCTACTTACACTTTATTACTTGTTAACCACGTATACTTGCGTGTTGTGCGTAACTAGATTTTACCCAGACTTGCTTCCTTTTGAGGACGACATTAAGAGACGCTTTTAAAGGCTAAGTAAGTGGATCAAGGAGACAAAGGAAGACTTTGAAAGCTCTGAAAAAGAAGAAGCAATGGATCTTTGAAGGCGTAAAGCGTTATCTAAGGGTGGTAGTGTAGTCAAGTATCACCGAGCTGCTTATATTTGTGAACACATTTGAGATTAAACATGGGACTATTCATATGATCCAAAACTCGGTTCAGTTTGGGGGACTTGCAAATGATGATTCGAATGAACATTGGGTTCACATTGTTACACTCTCTACCATTGGGTTCAATAACTAAATGGGATGACCTAGCTCAAAAATTTCTTGCAAAAATTTTTCTGCCAGCGAAGACTACAAAGATGAGAAATGAGATTACTATGTTTGAACAGCAACATGGGGAATCATTGTGCGAGGCATGGGAGAGATACAAAGAGCTGCTCAGAAAATGCCCACATCATGGATTGCCTAAGTGGTTGCAGATGAACACATTTTATAATGGATTACATGGGAATCTCAGGAAAAGTATTAATACAGCTTCGGGTGGAGCTTTTATGGCAAAGAATTATGAGAAGGCGTATGAACTGATAGAGACAATGACAGCTAACATTTATCAGTGGCCCACGACAAGAATGACACAACCTAAGGCAGTTAGAGTGTTAGAGGTAGATGGAGTGACGACAATAGCAGTGCAGATTTCAGCGCTCTCTAAGAAGTTAGATGCTTTGTCAGGGGTACAGACACAATAGGTTACAGTTATTTGTGAATTGTGCGCGGGTGAACATCCTACAGATCAATGTGCAATCAACACATTGTCAGTGCAATTTGTGGGTAGCTACAATAGAATTCCACAGAATACGTACCAGAATACATACAATCTGGGGAATATGAATCATCCTAATTTTTTGTGGAGTAATAATCAGCATCAGCAAGCTCCAATACCATCTTATACCCCAAGATTTCAGAGTCAACAACAACAACCAGTTCAACATCAAGAGAGGAAATTAGATTTAGAGGAGTTGTTGTCAAAGTGTATAATAAGCAACGAGGCAGCCATGAAAAACCAAGCAATCGCCATGAAATCGCAAGAAATAGCCATCAAGAATTTTGAAAATCAGATGGGACAAATAGCTTTTACATTGAATAACAGGCCTCAAGGAACATTACCAAGTGATACAGAGAAAAATCCGAAAGGTAATCATGAGCAATGTCAGGCAATTATGTTGAGAAGTGGAAAATAACTTAAGGATCAGAAACCAGAAAATTTTGCTGCAAAAGAAGATGATAAAGAAAGTGAAAATGAAGTAGTTAAGGACAAACAAGGGGAAGAAAAGCATGGGGAAAAGAGCAAGATAGTTAATGAACCGGTTGTTTATCCTCCCCCACCTTTTCAGCAAAGAGTTCACAAATAGAAATTGGATAAGCAATTCGCTAAATTTTAGATGTTTTTAAGAAACTTCATATTAATATTCCGTTCGCTGAATCCCTTGAGCAGATGCCAAGTTATGCTAAATTCATGAAAGGGATTTTGTCCAGGAAAAAGAAATTGGAAGATTTTGAAACGGTGGCATTAATCGAGGAGTGTAGTGCAGTTTTACAGTGAAAGTTGCCACTAAAGTTGAAAGATCCGGGGATTTTTACTATTCCGTGCACAATTAGGAACATGGCGTTCAACAAGTGTTTATGTGATTTGGGGGCAAGTGTGAACCTTATGCCATTATCAGTTTATACAAAATTGGGTTTGCTAGCTCCAAAGCCTACGAACATTTCATTGCAGTTGGCAGATAGGTCAGTTACGTACCCAAGAGGCATTGTGGAGGATATTTTGGTTAAGGTTGATAAATTTATATTCCCTGCAGACTTCATAATTCTGGATTTTGAGGAAGATAAGAACATCCCAATCATCCTAGGGAGACCATTCTTGGCTACGGGAAGGACTCTCATCGATGTGCAAAAAGGTGAACTAACTATGAGGGTCCAAGATCAGGAAGTAAAGTTCAATGTTTTTAAAGCCATGAAATTCCCCACAAATGAAGAGGAGTGTTTCAGGATGGATGCCATTGATCAGATAATCAGCGAATAAATTGTTAAAAGTTTGGCTAATGATCCATTGGAAACAACATTATTGGGAGATGAAGATTTAGATGATCCGGAATTTTTGGATTACTTACAAATGCTTGATTCCTTGCCACGAGTTAGCATATTCAAAGCACCCTCTGAACCATTGCACATGGAGGAAAGAGCCACAACAAGGATGAAACCTTCATTGGAGGAGCCACATACTCTTGAACTTAAGCCACTCCCTAAACACCTCAGGTATGCATATTTAGGCAATTCTAATTCTTTACCTGTTATTATTTCTGCTGCACTTAACGAATTGCAGGAAAATAAGTTGTTGAGAGTGCTTAGAGAACACAAATCGGCTATAGGATGGACAATTGTAGATATCAAGGGAATCAGCCCATCCTTTTGCATGCACAAAATTCTATTGGAAGAAGATGCAAAGCTGACAGTGGAGCAACAGAGATGGCTCAACCCAATCATGAAAGAAGTAGTGAAGAAAGAAATCCTGAAATGGTTGGATGCGGGAATCATCTACACGATTTTAGACAGTAAGTGGGTTAGTCCGGTTCAATGTGTGCCAAAAAAGGGAGGAATGACCGTAGTACAAAATGATGACAATGAGCTAATTCCGACGAGGACAATGACTGGATGGAGGGTTTGCATGGACTATAGGAAGTTGAATAAGGCAACCCGCAAAGACCACTTTCATCTGCCTTTTATCGATCAGATGTTAGACAGATTAGCGGGACACAAGTACTACTGCTTATTGGATGGGTATTCGGGATATAATCAGATAGTCATTTCTCCTGAAGATCAAGAGAAGACTACCTTCACATGCCCATACAGCACATTCGCATTCAGGAGAATGTCCTTCGCCTTGTGTAATGCACCTGCTACCTTCCAACGGTGTATGATGGCCATCTTCTCGGACATGGTGGAGAAAAATATGGAAGTCTTTATGGATGACTTTTCTGTCTATGGGGATAATTTTGATGCTTGTCTAGAGAATTTGGTGATGGTTTTATAGAGATGCACAGAAACAAATTTTATACTTAACTGGGAAAAGTGCTATTTCATGGTTGAAGAAGGAATAATTTTGGGGCACAAGGTCTCGGCTAAAGGATTAGAGGTTGATAAAGCAAAGCTGGAAACGATTGAAAAGCTTCCACCACCAACTTTAGTTAAGGGAATCCGCAGCTTTCTGGGACATGCCGGGTTCTACAGGAGATTTATAAAAGACTTCTCTAAAATTGTAAAACAATTGTGCAGTCTTTTAGAGAAGGATTCAGTTTTTAAGTTTGATGAGGATTATAAGTTGGCATTCGAGCTATTGAAGAAGAAATTGACTATAGCTCCAGTCATCGTCGCACCGGATTGGAATATGCCTTTCGAGTTAATGTATGATGCAAGCAACTATGCGGTTGGGGATATCTTGGGTCAATGCCGAGAGAAGATATTCCATGCCATATACTATGTAAGTAAGACACTTACGGAGACCCAAATGAATTACACCACTATGAAAAAGAAATTACTTGCAGTAGTATATGCATTTGATAAATTTCAAGCATATTTGATAGGGACAAAGGTACTAGTTTATATAGATCACTCGGCCATTCGGTACTTAATTTCGAAGAAAGATGCTAAGCCACGACTTATCAGGTGGATACTCCTTCTACAGGAATTTGATTTGGAAATAAAAGATAAAAAGGGGACGGAGAATCAAGTTGCAGATCACTTATCGAGGCTGGAGAATCCGAGTAAAAATGAAGAGGACACATGTCTAATAAATGAATCATTTTGGATGAGCATTTGTTTGGAGTCAATCACGAGAATTTATGTGTTGGTTGATTTCACAACAATGAAACAAGCAAGGTTCTATTGGCCTACAATATTTAAGTATACGATCATCGATAGACAAAGTAATATAGTGATAAATTAGAGTGGGTCGATCCCTCGAGAATTCAATTAATAAACTCCAACTAAAACTACTCAAGAATATTGTATCAGATTCGATTTTTTATTAAATTTACGTAACAACAAAATTGTGATTTTATTAAAAATCCTAAAAAAAACTAATTTTGAAAAAAATAAAGGCAAGAAATTATTCAAAAAAAGACTTCTTGTTGGTTGAAAATCAAAAGAACAAATTAAGAATTATTTGAATGCGGATAAATGACAATTAAGACTCCAATTTCCCAAAATTATGATTATTAAATCAATTATCAATTATCCCAATTATTATATCTCTTGAATTGTTATTATGAGGAATTCTCAAATGTCTCTTGAAAAAGCCCTCTCTCGAGTGATCAATTGCCTTCTATTTAACTTGATTAATTTTGCTATATCTCTATGCAAAACAATTGAATTAAACTCGTTACAAACCCAATTCCTTTATATGTTACATGCGGCGAATAGATATTCTCATTCTATTCACAAACCTAATTATTCACAGTGCAAATAGCTAAGTCACATGTCACCCTGCCCAGTTCTAACTCTAGAATTCCTCTCTCGATTCCTTCTAGAGTAACACGGTAATTATTGGCCAGATAATTAATCAATAAATACAAAGCATGATGAACAATTCACTTCAACATAAACAATTGGAATAAATTAAATAATCAATCCATAACCATAAAAGGTTCCATTGGAATCTTAATAAAAGGAATTAGTTCATGACAAAAATAAAAACCACAAATAATTGATAAATCATCCTTAATGAGTTACACAATTTAAAAGAATAAAGAAGAAGAAGAACTCAAGTTTCAAGCCTCGGATCTGCTCTTCCTCCTTGGTTGATCTCCCAATTGTGTAGCCATCTCCCCCGATTCGATAAAAGAATCAATTTATATTTACTTTTGATTCCACAAATCCTAATCAAATAGACTTCCATAAACTCCTAAAACAAAGTCAAACTAATAGTCAAAGTAATGTCCACGCTTTTTTCCTTGCAGCAGTCCCGTTCGAAGAGCAGTAGAGGATCGGCGCCCGTATTTATTGGTAGTGCATTTCAGTAGCGCCCGTATTTGGGCTTGAAAAAATTACAACTTTGCCATTTGATAGCTTAAATCCCCAATTTGTCCCCTCGGCTCCAGAATCTGCAATACAACACATAAACACACGGTAAAAATATTCCTAAATGACTCAAAATACTGATAATTTAAACCCAAGTATATCTAATTTATGGGTATATTACCCAATCATCAAATACCCCCAAACTTAAATCGTTGCGTGTCCTCAAGCAACAAACACAAAACAATACTAACAATATGAAATCGATAACTCATGCAAAAATGCAACTAACTAAATGAACGTAATTCCAGCCATCCAATAGCTCACGTATATCCATAGGCCTCAGAAAAATCACAAAAACATGCCAATACATCATGTGAACACAGATCAATGATATCACAACAATCAACGAATCTGAATCTGTTATTACAGATATTGTGAGTGTGTGTTTAACAACCATACTAACACATGAAAGGCAAAAATATGAAAGATAATAAATTTCTTAGTAAGCATCATACAATGTAAACTTGAGAACTCATCAAATATACTTGTTTCACCTGAAATCAAACAATTACCCAAATTCAAGAGTCAAAATGGAATACCTATGCTTTTCTTTTCTTTTTTTTCTTTTTTTTTATAACGGGGGCTCTTTGCACTTTTCCTGCTTTATTTGCATTGTTATTATATTTTTTTATTTTTTTCTAAATATACATAAATGACTGTGCAACGTCTCATCCCATTAGGCTAACAGTGTTACCTCTTAGCGAGCTTTCGACCAACGACTCTCAGACCATGGAAGACCTTAGCGCGCTAGGTGTAAAGATAATCCCATCGGGCGTACTTACTCAAGTAACAAAGGCCCCGAAACAAGACTAGTCACCATGTATACTTTTTTTTTAGCTTATATATTCCAAATATTTTGCCCCCAAACTCGAGTTTATGTATAAATTCAGTCTTCTCTAGCTATTCAAATTGTCCTTTCATTTCACTAGCAATCATCCTTTAGAACTCTATTATCTAACCATTTAAACTATCATAGCCAACATGGTCGTTTTTCAAAGTGCTTTCCTATAATATCGATTGTCAAGCAGATAAAGATTCAATTCATGTCAAGAAAATCATATTCTTGACTCAACAATCCTTACTAGACTTGTTCATGCAATTTTAAGTTCATCATTAGCCTTCAAAATATACTCCTTTATCAAAATTTGGAATTAACATGCGATCGTAAAAGCATAACATTTATAAAACAACCACAACTATTAACAAACACGGTTTACTCATGCAAATAAAAATTAAACTAAACAACTACCCCCAAACCTATCTAGAAGCAATGTCCTCATACGAAAAAATAAGGCAAAATAAAAGCAGAGAGGACTTCCACGGCGAGCTTAGTCCTCGGGTGGAGCATCCTCATCCTCGCTCATCTCTTGATCGGAAGGAAATCTTTGGCGAAGCTGGGCGGTTGGGAAATGGCTAAGTTGAGCGCCCGGATGTGATTGGGCCGGTCGGTGCATTACATGCGACAAATTGGTCGACTAAAATTTGAAAATCACGTCTTGGCGTTAAACAGCGCGCACATTACGGGATTCCATGTTGTAAAACCGACCATCTATCTCCATTTGGGCGACTTGGGGACCACACCACGATGAGCTGCTTTGTAGATGGGCCATAAGTAGGTGAAGCCTGAGGTGGTGGGGCTTGTCCAGGTGCAACTTGGGGAATTATGAAACCCAATCCCCTAGGGTGATTTGCCCCCACTGTCCACACTTTGTATCTGCTTATCAACTTGTGGTCCGGCCTTTGGCATGGGCTTTTGAATCATCTCGTCGACTTCCATTTTTGCCCGAACTTAGCACACATGTCTGCGAGATGAGAGGCGGATGTGGTAACCCTCGATGGTACTTCCACGAGATGCTCGGAGGACAGATTGCAAAATGAGATGGCCCACATCAATTTTAAATCCTTTGATGATTGAGTATAGAAGAATTTACACGTTTCCACAGTAACATGACTCACATGGGTGCATGGCATGAGTTTTTTGTGAATGAGCGCATACCATGCCTTCCCATATAATTTGAGATTCGATAGTGGGAAAGTCGTGTTTTTCGCGTTCATGTATGGTCCATGTGGTGCCGGTGACAAAGTTCACGAATTATCGCTCATAGTCCGGCCCATCACTAACAAATGGTGGCATACTCATCATGAAAATCCTCCCTTTGGCGGTTGATAACACTCATTGAAGTCCTCTTAGCCAATTTCCTTTGTTTTGCCCCTTACAAATACCGTATAGTGATCATGTTAAGACGCGTTGGCGTAAAATTCTTTCACTGCTGCAATTCACAATTTGGATCGAAATTTCGATGTAAGTGTGAACCAGTTCCTCTCGGCTATCATGACTGCCGTATCGCCATCCTTTGATTGATCCGGTCTAACCCACGCTCGGAACCAATGGCCAGAGAGTAGCCATTCGGTTGTATCTTTCTGAGCCATAAAGGTGACAAAAGCGGTAATTTGTCAAATCTCAGAGGTGGAGTTGAGGCGGTCCCTGACCCTTCACCACGCTGACGTTTGGATGCCATGTCAGAAATTCTACAATTACAAGCATATATATGTATTAGCATCGAACAGAATTGGAATTTGGATAAACTTATGTATGACTTTACCCCCAAACTTTAAAATATATGTCAAAATTGACTACATTGGTGGGGATGATACTCGACACAAAAATGCAGGCGCATGCACAATAGTACCCGATAGGTCATGGACTCTTGGTTTCGAGAATGAACACAAGCCACACAAGAGATGTCCTCAAGAGTTGTCATGGAGTCTGATAAGAGACATGCATGTATCAATATAGTGTAATTCACCCCACTCTAAGTTACTATGTGATGATGATAGCCATGTCTTCTGATGTAGATTGAAATCATTGTGGTGGCATGAAGGTCCAGAATGATAGTGCTAAGACATGGTGATATGTGTGCATGTGGACAAGATCAATGACTCGAGCAAATTATCAAACACCTTGTGGGTGTGCCATGTATCCCTAGCATTCAAACATTTATAGTAACATACGCTCCCAATTTAAGAATTAACACATATGTGTCGTATAAGATAGTCAAGATCAGGAGAGTGACATGATTCGATGTTGGTGTAAAAAGATATGAATTTAGTAGAATATGTACATACCAACCACATCCTTAGATAGCTTTGTGCCCCAAAGTTCAAATATAATTCAAGACATACCTGGTTAGATCTTGTTGCAATTGAATGAGAAAGATGAAATTTATGGAACACAGGAGAACAATGGATCGTATAAATCTGATTTGAATTATGAAATTGTTATTAGCACTTTTCAACTACCTGTGAAGGTAATGGGCGTGTGGCATGGAATTAAAAAAGAAGAGAGGTTGAATTAGAAGAGAAATAATCGTCCGGTATTTAAGTTCAAATAGGAGTGCAGGGGCCTTGACCTCGGCTTGGCGGCAAAAATATGACAATATCATAGGCGAGATAGTAGGTTGTGAGGCGCTAGAGGTCAGTAGGTTCATGAATTGCATAGCGCTAGAGGAATATATTTGTGTTGCATACAGAAGTGGTGTGTGTTGTAAGCTATTGGATATGTCTTTGTAGGTCGATAGCTCATGGATGGGGCTAGCGCCGGGGCGCTTGAATTGCCCTTAGAGATAGCGTTGGGGCGCTCGTAGTAGATGGATTACGAGTTGGGCTAGCAAAGGCGCTTTGGGTCAAGCAATGTCGTGTGCAGGGGCTTGAGGTGCAAGTGGCTCATGTTGCCTGCAACGTATAAGTTCAAGAATCTGCATGAAGAGAGACAATTCAGATTGCGTTCCCCGTAATGTTGAAATCAATACTCACAAGAACTAAAATAAAACAATATTAGACAAATAAGTAGAATGAAAATAAAATAAATAACCAAAATAAAATAAAATTAAAAAGGAAAATGATTGGGTTGCCTCCCAATAAGCGCTTGGTTTACTGTCGTCGGCCCGACTTTGCTGGTGTGTTCAATTTTCCACTGAGTCAGAGAGGTTCATGATCGTAGTCTGACGTTTAATGGGCCCACTCCAGTAATGTTTGAGTCTTTGATCGTTAATCTTGAATGGGCAATTTGAATTTGGTTTTTCGATCTCGATGTTACCATGTGGTGCAACAGAACACGGTTGTAAAGGACACGACCAGCGTGATTTTGGTTTCCCGAAATAAGCGCAATCTCGAGTTGAAAAGCAAGACTTGTTGGCGGTTCAAATGTTTTATCGAGAATTTTCTTATCATGCCATGCTTTGACTTTCTCCTTGTAGAGTTTTGCGTTTTCATAAGCGTTGAAAGCGGAATTCATCCATCTCGTTCAACTGCAGTAACCTTTTCTCACCCGCTGCTTGTTCATCAAAATTGAGCTTCCGAATGGCCCGGTGTGCACTATGCTCTAGCTTCATTTGGGAGGTGGCATGCCTTTTAAGTAAACCATTCGATAAGGTGACATACCGTCGGATTCTTGTATCTTTGTATGATATGCCCATAGAGCATCGTCAAGCGTAAAGACCAATCTTTTTCGTGATGGATTGACCACCTTTTCCAAAATTCTCTTAACCTCCCTATTCGAGACCTCATCTTGGCCATTAGTTTGGGGATGATACGCAGCTGCGATTTTATGATGAACCCCATACTTCACCAATAATTTTGTGAACTGCTTGTTACAAAAATGCGTTCCCTCATCACTTATTATTGCCGCCGGAGTCCCAAATCGCGTGAAGATATTTTTCTTTAAGAATCGAAGGACGACGTTAGCATCATTTGTGGGAAAAGCTGCGGCTTCTACCCATTTGGACACATAATCCCGCTTGACAAAATATCTTGATTATTAAAGAAGAGAGGGAGCGGTCCCATGAAATCGATTCCCCAGACGTCGAACGACTCTACCTCAATATAGAGTTGAGTGGCATTTCATTTAAGCTTGGAGATATTACCTACGCGTTGGCATCGATCACACTTTAGCATATAGAGATATGCATCCTTGAATAACGAAGGCCGGTAGAATCGATTGTAACACCTTAGCAGCGATTCGATCACGGAATAATGACCTCCATAATCGGATGAGTGGTGATGACCCGATATTATCCATCTCTTCATGTGGCACACAGCGTCTAATCATTTGATCTGCGTGGGCTTTAAACAAGAACGGTTCATCCCAATAGTCTTGCTTCACGTCGTGGAGGAATTTCTTTTCGTTGTTGCGAGTTCAACTCGGTGGTAACACCTTAGCAACCACATAGTTCACATAATCGACATACCAAGGCGGTGTTGTGGTTACTCGGAGAAGTTGTTAGATCGAAATTTCTCGTTAATCAATGCATTGTCTTTTCTCGCACCTCATCATTTTCCAATCGCGCGAAAGATGATCCGCTACTTGATTTTTCGTACCCTTTCTATCCCGAATCTCCAAATCAAATTCTTGCGGCAATAACACCCACCAGTATTAACCTCGGTTTGGCATCCTTCTTCTCGATCAAATATTTGATTGCGAGAATGATCCGTGTAAAACAATGACCTTGGTTTAGATGAGGTATGCTCTGAATTTGTGTCGGCGAACACAAGCGCAAGTAGTTCTTTTTTGGTGGTTGTGTAGTTCATTTGAGCATCTGTCGACGTCTTGCTTGAGTAATAGATTGTATGGAAAATTTTTTGTCGTGGCGTTGACCCAAAAGCTGCTCCCCTTTGCATAGTCATTTGGCGTCGCACATCAATTCGAATGGTAAAGACCAATCAGGGTGCCACAATGATTGGGCGAGATACTAACTTCTTTTTAAAATCTCGAATGCCTCGATACATGGTGATCTATTTTGAAGGGCACATCTTTCTCTAACGAAGGGAACCTGAGGGTTTTGAAATTTTTGAAAAATCTTTGATAAAGCGTCTGTAGAAACCCGCATGTCCCAAGAAGCTCTCGTATTCCTTTCACGAGATGATGGAGGTGGTAATTTCTCAATAGTCTCGATCTTCGCTTTATCCACCTCTAATCCTGCTGCAGAAACCCTATGCTAGGAGAATAATCACTTCCTTCATCATAAAGTGGCATTTTTCCCAGTTAAGAACCAGATTAGTCTCCACGCACCGTTTCAACACTAAAATCATATTTTTTAGGCAGAGATCAAAGCTATCACCGAACACAGAAAAATCGTCCATAAATACCTCTAAATTTTTCTCGACCATATCGAAGAAGATTGCCATCATGCACCGTTGAAAGGTTCTTAGGTGCATTGCAAAAAAACAAAAGACATCTGCAGAAATGCAAAGCGTACTGGTATGGGCATGTGAATGTCATTTTCTCTTGATCCTCGGTGCTATAGCAATTTGATTATATCGAGAATAACCATCAAGAGACAATAGAAGCGATGTCATTAGCTTTATCAACATCGATCGATGAATGGCAAGGGAAGTGATCCTTGCGTGTGGCTTTATTTAGCTTGCGGTAGTCCATGCATACTCTCCATCCATAAGCATTCGAGTAGGGATGAGCTCATTAGCTTCATTCTTCACCTTTATGTCATACCCCCTTTCTTTAGTACGCATTATATAGGACTTACCCATGAACTATCTCGAGATCGGGTAAATAATGCCGACATCAACCACTTTATAATTTCCTTTTCACCACCTCCTTCATGATGGGGTTTAGCCTCCTTTGCATCTCGATGGTTGGTTTTGCCCCTCTTCCATTAAGATTTTATGCATCTGAGAATGACGGGCTAATACCTCGAATGTCGCTATAGTCCACCCAATTCTTTGTTTTGAATTCTCATGAGACCCGTAGCAGTTTCTCCTTTTGCGTGTCAATCAAATCTGTCGAAACAATCACTGGTAGGGTATCGTCTTTTCCCAGGTAAGCATATTGCAGATGGGATGGTAATGGCTTTAATTCTAGCACCGGTGGCTCTTCTATTGATGGTTTGAACTTTTTACCTTCCGCTTCGGGCCTCTCTATGGTGTCGAAGGATTGAGTGCTTTTTCGAAAAACTGATGGTGTGTCTAGCCATTTGACGTATTCGATATCCTCTTCAATACCATATTCATCTGCCCCGAGCAAAATAGATTCAAGTGGGTCCTCAAGAAAAAGTTGTCTTTGAATTTATGATTCACCAATTCCTCCGTGATATCAACCCGCATACATTCACCTTTTTCTTTTGGGTACGACATTGACTTGAAAAGCGTTAAAGGTGACTGTTGATCTTCAACTCGCATTGTCAATTCACCTTTTGAACATCGATCGATGTTTACTTTTATGTGGCCAAAAATGGGGCCCAAGAATGATCGGGATTTCTTTGTCCACTTCACAATCGAATAAAAAAATCCATGAGGAAGATGAATTTATCCACTTTTACTAACACATCTTCAACTATACCTCGTGGATATGTAAGCGATCTATCCACTAGCGTAAAGCGATATTTGTTGGGCGTGGAGCACGAAGTCCGGCTGGTATAGGCGGATAATGGCATTAGATTTATATCGGCCCCAAATCACATAAAAAGCTCGTCCGGCGATTTCCAATCTCGCTTGCGGAATATTAAAGCTACGGATCCTTGAGCTTGGTGGTAATTTATTACGAATGATAGCACTGCATTCCTCCGTCAATCTCTTTTTTAAATTCACCCAATTTCCTCTTCTTGACAAAACCTCCTTCATAAACTTAGCGTAACTTCGGCATTTGTTCCAAGGCTTGGTGAAGGGATGTTGATATGCAATTTCTTGAAGATATCCAAAAATCGTGAGAATTTCTTATCTAACTTGGATTTAAAATCTCTGTGGATACGGTATGGGGGCATTGTCTTTGGTTGGTTCGAATTTTTACTGCTTTGTAAGGTCTCATCTTGGCGCTTTTGGTCTCCACCACTTCCTCTGTTTCAATTGATGCATTGTCCTCCTTTTCCCTATTCGTTACTGACTTGTAGTTCTTTTCCACTTCGTAGAGTTACCGCCTTACAATGCTCATCTCTGCTGCGGGTTTTTCTCGGTGTCGCTCGGAAGTGTTCAAGTGGTCGGTTATTGATGCATGTGCCATTTGTCCCATTTGATTTTCAGATTTTTGATTGATGCATTACGACTTTGTATACTTAGCTCCATTTGATTAAATCTCTTATCACTCTCCTCACTCCTTTTCTCGGTTGCTTTAACAAATCTTTCCAAGGCTTCTTCCCAACTTGCTTTTCCTTACGAGGTTGTTGTGTATGCGGTTTAAAAACCGAAATTGTTTTGTTGTCTTGGTGCTTGTTCATGACTTGGTTGTTACTCCATGAAAACCCGGATGATTTCTCCACCCCGGATTATATGCATTTTGATTTGGATAAATTTGAGTAGACCGACTATAACTCCCCACATCTTGTCTTTGCTTGAGTATTTATGGCACATTGATCCGTAGTATGACCCCCTGACACATATTTCACAAACCATCGCTACTGCTTGAGTGGATTGTGGGCCTTAATAATTCTATCTGCTTAGCCATTGCGGTCATTTGCACTTGTAATGATGTTATCGCATCCACATCATACTTTCATTATTTTGGAGGATTAGTCCTTGTCGTGGGCCGCGATAGTTGTTGGTGGCCATCGTTTCTAACAAGTTGATATGCCTCGTCTAAATTTTTTTAGACATAATCGCTCCTCTCCTTCTTTGCATCAATACTTGCCCTCGTGGATGCTTGTAAACCATCACAAAAAATCCCCAATTGCATCCTTTGTGGAATTCCATGGTGTGGGCACTTTATGGAGCATATCCTTAAACCTTTCCCACGCCTCATACAACGATTACGAATCAAACTGTATGCGAAGGTATGAATATCATTCAAGTAGTTTCTTGACTTATTTGGTGGGAAAAACTTAGCTAGGAATTTTTGAGCTAAGTCGTCCCAAGTGAGGATTGAGTCAGAAATTTGAGAGTGTAACCAACTTCGTGCTTTATCTTTCAAGGTAAATGGGAACATTCTCAACCTTATAGCATCTTCGACACGTTGTTGAATTTGAAGGTGTCATGAAACTTCAAGAAACTTAAGATGTGCTCATTCGGATCATCTAATGAACTACCTCAATGACATTGATTACGAAGCATTTGAATGGTTGTTGGTTTGATCTCAAAGGTGTTAGCATTGATTATCGGTCTCCTAATGCTCGACTGTATATCCGTGACATTCGGCATGGCATAGTCCCGAAGTGGTTTCTGATCGTTTCCTGCCATGTTCACTAGAATTTCTTGTTCCTCCAGTCTTTCTTCCTCGGGTGATACCGCACTAGTCGATTGCCCTTTCCGGAACTTCCTTTCAATCTAAATGCATATAAGGAAATAGTTCCCTTCTTGCCCTTGATCTAGTGTGCATACACTTGCAAAGAATTCCTGCGAAAACAAGAAGGAAAATAAGTAACATTTAAATTAAGACCGAATTGATTATAACTAATATGGAATTAATATTAACAGCAGCGCCAAAAACTTGTTGGTTGATTTCACAATCAAAACAAACGTGCAAGTATACACGATCAACAAGTAATATAGTGATAAATTAGAGTGTCGATCCCTCAGAGAATTCCAATTAATAAACTCCAACTACTAGTACTGTATCAATTCAATTTTATTTAAACAACCAAAAATTGTGATTTTTAAATATAAAGAAACTAATTTTAATAAAGCTAGAAATTATTCTAAAAGAAAACAAAGAACAAATTAAGAATTATTTGAATGCAGATAAATGACAATTAAGACTCCAATTTCCCCAATTATGATTATTAAATCAATTATCCAATTATTATTATTATATCTCTTGAATTGTTAATGAGGAATTCTCAAATGCAAAAGCCCTCTCTCGAGTGATCAATTGCCTTCTATTTAACCCAGATTAATTTTGCTATATCTCTATGCAAAACAATTGAATTAAACTCGATACAAACCCATTTCCTTATATGTTACATGCGGCAAATAGATATTCTCATTCTATTCACAAACCTAATTATTCACTTTGTGCAAATAACTAAGTCACATGTCACCACCTTGATTCTAACTCTAGAATTCCTCTCTCGATTCCTTCTAGAGTAACACGGTAATTATTGGCGGATAATTAATCAAAAATACAAAGCATGATGAACAATTCACTTCAACATAAATAATTGGAATAAATTAAATAATCAATCCATAACCATAAAAGGTTCCATTGGAATCTTAATAAAAGGAATTAGTTCATGACGAAAATAAAAACCACAAATAATTGATAAATCATCCTTAATGAGTTACACAATTTAAAAGAATAAAGAAGAAGAAGAACTCCAAGTTTCAAGCCTTCAGATCTGCTCTTCCTCCTCGGTTGATCTCCCATTGTGTAGCATCTCCCCAATTCAATAAAAGAATCAATTTATATTTACTTGCCCAATTCCATAAATCCTAATCCAAATAGACTTCCATAAACTCCTAAAACAAAGTCAAACTAATAGTCAAAGTAATGTCCACTTTTTTCCATGCTTGTGGTCCATGTTAGAGCCGGTGAGGCTCAAGTGCCTTATGGCGCTATTATTGTAGTGCATTTTCAGTATACCCGGCTGGTTGAGCTTCAAAAAATTACAACTTTGCCATTTGATAGCTTAAATCCCCAATTTGTCCCCTCGGCTCCAAGAATCGCAATACAACACATAAACACGGTAAAATATTCCTAAATGACTCGAAAATACAATAATTTAAACCCAAGTATATCCAGATTTATGGGTATATTACCCAATCAAGATGCCAATTGGGATGTCGCCATATCGTTGGTTTATGGGAAAGCATGTCACTTACTAGTGGAGTTAAAGCATAAAGCATATTGGGCAATTCAGAAGCTCAATTTCGATCAAGCAGCAGTAGGTGAAAAGAGGCTACTTCAATTAAACGAACTCGATGAATTCAGACTACAAGCCTACGAGAACTCGAAGTTGTACAAAGAAAAAGTCAAGAAATGGCACGACCAGAAAATCATGCAGAGAACGATCGAACCGGGGCAATCAGTACTATTATTCAACTCAAGATTGCGGTTGTTCCCTGGAAAGCTAAAATCAAGGTGGTCGGGTCCATTTACTATAAAAAAAGGTTTTCTCTCATGGCGCCGTTGAACTATACAGTAGAAATCCATTAGAGACATTCAAGGTGAACGGTCAACGGTTGAAGCATTATTGGGGTGGTGAATCAAATTGGGATGTCATCGCAATTACACTTGCTGATGCACCGTGACACAAGAGGCATCTTGAAGCCACGACATTAAAACTAGCGCTACTTGGGAGGCAACCCAAGCTCTATACCTTTTTTATTGTAGTTATTAAGTACAATTTAGTTTAAAAGTATAGTAGATTTTTCTTTTTCAAAGAATAATGACTCCATAGTGGTATGCTTGCAGGAAATGAAGGAAAAATAGAGTCACCAAGACATCTTTGTAAATATGGTAGCGAAGCCGCTTAAAATATACATACATGGCGCGGGGGCGCCTAATTTGCCAAAGACTTACGATCGGCCGGTATGAGGGCACTATAGTACATAGTAATATAGCGTGTGGCATGCCATCTGCCATCAAACATACTTACTAGCGCGGGGCGCGCTACAAGAGGTGTAAACCCGGCATGGGGCGCACTACCTCATCAGTACTTACTGACCTTACAGCGCGGGGAGCGCCTTCTCAGGCTTATACACGGGGCGGGCCGCGCCGCTTGGAAACTCCAGGCACTAAATGTGATCCTAACGCATCATACTCAGCCATAACCACCTTATAACTCCTTTTTACATTCAAACTCTCCACTTCTCTTACAACTCAAACTCTCCCACTACCCCATAACTCCTATAACTTCCACAACTCCTACACACCACTTCTCCTTCTCCTTCCTAACTTCTTCTCTCATTAAACCCATAAACTCTACAACTCCCAACACACGTTGGTATTCATCTCTATATGAATTCAACTACCTGAAAGTAGCCACGCGGTCCTTCTACATACAAGCAATACACTCCCCACACTAAATCTAATTCCTTTTCTTCATAAATTCTTCCAAATTGGGGCATCATTACAAAGGGGGAAACACAAATTATTCTTGAAGGTAAACCCAATTTGTTACTTTCTCGTTCTTCTTCTCTTTTGATTGGTAAAATTGGTTACCCAAGGATTGTGTTGTCTTAGTTCATATTTTGGGTTATAAAGAAAATTCAAAGAAGCAAAGTTTGGGGGAAGTAGCCTGTTCGACAAAAATCTTGATCCAAAACTTTAGCCTACAATTCTCCACAAACACTATGTCTTCACATAAGAGACAATGTTTGTCCACCTCTACTGCTCGGGCTCAGTATGATCACACGAAATTTGTTAGTGAGGGGGCCAAGGCAAGGTTCAAATCATCCATAGACAAGAAGAATTTGGTGCTAGAACGAGGATTGAAGCCGGATGCTAACTTGGACGGTGATATGGCATTGATGATTGTGGAACGTAATTGGTTCCAATTAGTAGAGCAACCACTTCCAGCGGTGATCAATATAGTGAAAGAGTTTTATGCCAACGCAATGGA